>WEKY01048706.1:1667-21799 GCA_013390045.1 Picathartes gymnocephalus | reverse complement strand
AAAAGCAAACATGATTTTTGTTATTTTGTTCAGTAAATACTACAATACTGTATTTTTTGTATTCTTTTATTTTGGGTAACACACTTATTTTCATCTGGTTTAAATCATCTAGCATGAGATTGAAACTGTTCAAAAACTAACTGGTATTAATCTGAAGGTACTAACAAACACATTGTCTTGAAGCCTGGTGAAAAACCTGTGGCAAGTAGTCATTTCAATTTGTGTGGGAGTGCTGAGCCCTTTTTCTAATAGGCTGAGGTTAAATTACAGGCTGTTAATTCTGATAGCAATAACCAAATGTATGCACATATATATGGTGACACTCATTTTTAATAAATAAAAAGGTATCTGTGCACATCATGTAGGAACGTATTTGGTGTGCAATAATTATCATCAGTTTTTCTGGGAATCTTGGAAGTCATCAGCTAGGGTTCATTCCAAAAGAAGCAATTGTAGAGCTTCTAGAATCCTGTTTGAAGTAATTTTTATTTCAGAGCACATCTTTGCAAAATATACTAAGAAATCTACAAAAATCTACAGAGTACTGCAATAAGTTCAAGGGATATTTCATATGAATAAAGAAGATTTATATTATTATGGGTTTACAGGTCTTCTCTTCATCTGATTCACTCATATTTTTACCCAGGTATGTAATACATGTCATGCAATGCAGCTGACAGAGTATTTGTGATATGATTAGACAAATATGTCAACAATTTTGAAATCTAGTGTTTTGATTACTTTTGGTTTAAGGCCCTCTTTCACAGCTGAAGGATGTTTGTTAGTATTTGCAGACTAACTTACATGTTATACTCCTTCATAAAATGATAGCAGTTATTTTTTTCATTTGTTGTCCACCTCACATACTTAGGTGGGAGATTTCACTGGTCTGCGGGGAGCATCATAGAATACTTCTTCAGATTTCTGCCATGATGTTATATGCTGTGGATTATAACATGAGGAGTTGCTGGGTTTATTTAATAAGATTGATAGGCATATGCTTATGCCTGATAAGAACTGTTATCTGAAGAGGAAACCTGCATACTAATGGATGTACAGTGTCTCATTGGTGTCTGCTTTGATATATTCTGTGTTATGTTCTATTTATCCCAGTAGGCAAAAGTTAATTAAGTAATCTGTTGCTGTTTTGTAATTCCATCTGGTTTTCTAATTTTTTAATAATTAAAATTGCCACATTAAAAATTATACAAACATTAATCTAGAGGTGTGATAAAATACTGAGATTAACTGAGAATCCTATTCTTATATTTTATAAAGCAGCAGGTTTAATTGATCCAGACCAAAAAAAAAATGTCAAGTAGCCCTCTCTCAGAAATCCAACTGAAATGTTATTCAACAATTCATAAATTTTCATCCAAGTGTCTGAAACAATAGCTTCACTAGCATTTCCAGTGGTCCTTCATTTGAACCTAACTCAGAAAATGCTTGTTTACCAAGTCATTTATCCCAACAGTTATTTTAACTCTTAAACTGCCCTATAAACCTATGTATCTAATACTATTTAATTATTGCCAGATTTCTCACATTTTTTTCTTATTATTTTCCATTTTAGTGTCAGCTGTTCCATAATGCCTAATACTCTCAGTGCTCTGCTTCAGCTTATCGTCTTCCACAGAGAAAAAGGAAAATTTGAACTCTAAGGACTCAAAGCACATTACTAAGTAGCTTTCAAATCTCATTAAGATGAAACACTAAATCAGATATAGAGTTTTATATATATATGTGTGTGTGTGTGTGTGTGAGATATATATATATATATATAAATTGCTACACACAGAAATTGTTGAAAAAAGACGCTAGCATTTCCAAAATTGCATTCATATATTAAGAAATTGCTGAAGAAGTGGAATTGTAATTTCATTCCCATGTGCATACTTATAATGATGTGATCTTATTTTTGCTTTCTATGTTTCTCAGTGACTCCTATGATGCATTGGAGCAAGAGAACACAGATTGTTCACAAGAAACAACTATTCCATATTTTTCTCCTCTTTGCTCAAATTTTGTTGCACTTTGTTGCATACCATCCAAAGCCTTTTCAGAAGACCTTTTCTTCATGGACTTTTCTTCCGTGCCCATCAGCATTATACTTGAGGGATGTATACACCTAGATTTATTTCTGCTGTAGGTATTCCTGTGAAGGGAGTCAATTTTCCAGAGAACACCATATGAAACAGTTCTTTTTCTTACAATTACCCTTCTCATTCTCTACAGCTTCTGCTGCAAATGATATAGATGCCTTGTAAGTAACAACCTACTTCAATGCAACATTATAATTTAGCTGCACATCAAGCTGATTTTTAAAACTAGTATGTGTGCTGGAATTCTGTGAGAAAAGATCATCACTGTATTTTGAGAAATTGTGGAAGCCAAATTAAATTTGCACAAGCTGAACAGGATATTTGGCTTTGCAAACATTACCATTTTTCTTGGTCAATGGAGTTCAAACCATAAAAACTCACCACACAAGTACCTGAGCCAGCTGAGTAGTCAAGCCATTCGTTTGCCATTCAAATGTGGAAGCCATGGAAAAGGAAGGGATGAGCTGGTTTGCCAGTGC
The DNA here is from genome assembly GCA_013390045.1 of Picathartes gymnocephalus. NCBI lineage: Eukaryota > Metazoa > Chordata > Aves > Passeriformes > Picathartidae > Picathartes > Picathartes gymnocephalus. The sequence goes on along the minus strand of WEKY01048706.1, from coordinate 19,218 downwards.
GGATGGAAGAGATATTCTTTTCTGTAAAGTAAAAAGAGTTCCAAGGAAAACAGGAGACTATTTCTATATTCTATTAGAGAACCTCTTGGGTAAGCAGAAGAAACTGTAATGGTAACATACATAATTTCATTTGTATAGGATCTCTAAACAAGGTTTTGCAAGCAGCTGTCAGGAACTGGCAGATTTTCACAAAGTAAGTGGGTGGCTAGAGCATTCAGAGTAGCCCATGTTGGATCATGGTCCAGTTCACAGATCATCAAAGAGAATTTTTACTTTGAGTGCATACAGTGGAGAAAGCAATGGCTGTGTTACTAGTTTCTGATGCTAAGAAATTAAGCTTTGTAGAAAGACAAGGTTTGACATTCACCTAGAAGATCTCTCAGCTGCACAGTATCACAGTGCCTATGTCCACAGTATTAGCCATTAGGAGGAGAACTGAAATAGAGCACAAATTTGGCTCAGGTCAACATTTTTGATCTCAGGGGATTTGTTGCCTCCAGTGAGGAGAAAGACCAGCAGCAAGCGCTGTTGTTCAGAGTAAGATCATTGGAATCCTTACACTCTGCCTTCTTGCAGAGCACTGCTTGAAGCCTAAAAAAGTCCAGAGATAAATGTTATTGACCCACAGGGTAGCATTAACCCCAATTCTCATGTTTTAGACAGAGATTTCAAGAACTGATACCTGCTACTGATTTCTTTAAGGATGTAATGGTACATCGGGTTTGAGTGTTAGTTTTTTTGGAATAGGAGAAGGAGAAGGGAAAATGCAGAAGGGAAGGAATTTCAGTATTCCCAGATGCTCTAAAGTTACAGCAAGAAACCTCATATACAGCACTGAGAGCATTGGTACTGTGTGCCAGTGGCACTGAGTGAAAACACATCAAGTCTTCATTCACGTCCAGCTCTATAGTTTAAAACTAAAAAAAGTCATCAGAGTCACTAGCTTCTGTCTAAATCTACATGAGTCCATATTTCACCTCATGGGTGGTTTATGTCACTTCTTAAGGAAAAAGGGCTTGAGCCACAGGCAGCATTTTGAGGTGGAACAGTGTGCCAGTAGTGTTTTACCAGAAGCCAAATATGACAAAGCAGGATGCAGCTTGCATAGAACTGAAAGAAACAAATCAGTTTAAATTGATCAGAGCAGCCAATATCCCTACGGCTGGAGCACAGATAAAATATTCAAGTCTGTGAGCTGATTGGACTTGATTTAAACAATATCATAAATCTAAAGCTGTCCTTTAACTACCAGTTTATTGTCAAATCTTAAGTGATTTTCTTGACTTTTTAATTTTTTATGGAGAAGAAAACACTTGAGCATGCCAAGTAGACAAAAGTATCATTCTGACAGGAACAGAGTCTCATCTCCTGATGCAGTTCTTTCCTAACCAGAATAGTGGCTCCCCTGTGAACAACTCATTTTAATGTGTCTCATGATGACTCCACAGGATATTTCACACTTTTTAATACAGTTCTCTTTCTCTTGTAAGATTTTTCAATACCTATCTCCTGCCTTACCTTTTTAATCTTTGGTTCTTCACCTCTGACTTAACTCTACCTTCTCACTACTTTGATTTCTTGCACTCCTTTAAGCTCTGACTTATGTGTCGTCATGACCACTTTTGGTATCACTCAAAATAAGCCTCTATCTGAAAAAAACTCTACTTCATTTTTCCTCTGTATGTGGGTTCTGGTTAACAGAACTATTTGAAGGCAGATTTTCCTGTTATTGACTGGATTCTTCCACGTGAATTAGCAAGCTAAATGCTGAATCTCTTGGAAACTTTTTGCTTAGACCTTTCCATCAAACAAAATACTGTTCTCTTCAATGCAAAACTTGCCCAAATATTTTTTTTTAAAGCAGCAAAAGGATTTTAAAGGACAGGCCTCAAGACATTACTCTTAATTACATCCATTTAACTAAGCAGATAATTTTACCCAATTAATTAATATAGATTCTAGTTGTGTCTGTGGTCTCTGGGAATATAGTGTTTAGGGATATTAATTAAATTCTTCCCATGCAGTTTGCATTATTTCCTTTGGTGTAGCTCTTACTTGAAAAACAAAAAGGCTATTTTGTTAATTCCTAATGTTAGCTTGAAAGAAATTTGGTTTATATTCTGCTTGGGTGGCACAATATTTCCACAGACATCTAGAAGCTGTCAGTAAGAAATATTACTTGTTCCTGTCTAGCTCTTTTTGGACTGCTGGTTTTATTAATAAACTTTTTTTTCAGTTTCAACAAGAGTTGTTAAATTTTGTTTTGGGAAGTAGCAAAAGATACCATAATCCAAGTGTCAGATTTGACTACATATCATCAATGTTGTCTTTTATTAAAGCTTTTCACATTAAAAATTTCCGCCTCTGACTTGCCTACGAGTACGTCAGGATTTCACCACTGTTTTAGTGACAAGATGAAGCTTTCCAAAAGCAAATGGCGTCCCTTTCATGGATATGTGGGCATTTTCACAATGACCTGTTTCCAAGAGGAATCCTCTTCCTGGGGAGATGAGTCTGGCAGTCTAGGTTGCAAACAGAGTGTGACTGAAAAGAACTAACTCTGCAAAATATAAACTGTGTGTAGCTGTACTATCAATGGATGAAATTACTTCCAGCCGGGGCCAGACCGCTCCACAGCCCCTCTCCACCATGGGCCGTGGGCAGGATTAGGGCCAGGCAGGGGATGCTTGAAGGACTGCAGGTACCGTTCCTGCTTGGAAAGCAAAGAGGCAGTGGCACCTTGCTAAGACTTGCACTCTCCATAAAACAGCACGGCCTTGTGGCAGCCTCTGCCTTGTCAGGGCTGAGCACAGGCCGAGGATCTCCTCAGCAACCCCGCGAGGTCATCACTGCAGAGTGAGCACAGCCTTTGCCTCCTGCAGCCACGCACACACACCTTGTACACCCTCACGCTCAGCCGCTACTTCCAGTTGCTATCAGCAATGTATTTTGAGTTTCAAGTGCTTTTCTCAGAGCAAGAGCGCTCTGTTACTGTAGAAGATGACACAAGTTGTTTCACTGTATCTCTGCAGCCCGCTTTGCATCCTGAGGTGAGGACCTGACGGATCTCCTCCCAGAACGCTGTCCTCCTCACCTGAAGTGCCGGTGAGCGTGTCAGTGAAAGGTGACAAGTGCTCAGGGGTTATCTTGGCCTGCAGATTTCTGCCTAGACGGAACCACTCCTGGGAAGTGATTGCAATCTTTTAGATAAGATCAGTATCTAAAAATTGTGCTAAGGGTGTAAACTCTCCGGTTTAGAGGTGTCACTGGAAACTGTAGAAGTAGCAAGCGGTTTCTGGCCCTGTCTTTCTCTCAAATATACAGTTAAATCAGGGATGCTAGATTCCCACAGTCAGTAAGATGTGGCTTTTCAGACATATGCTGCTATTTTACTTTCAAATCAGACTGGGCATAAGACACCCTTGCCCATTTATTTTATGTCATTTTTCATTGGCATCACCCTCAGGAATCCAGTTCACCAATATATAGATTTAGGTATACATTTCCCTGGAAACACTTTCTTGGGAATTTAGCTCCTGGAGCTGATGTGGAAAAGCTCTGCATCGCAGTATGCTGTCCCTAGCTTGCTAGGTGCCTTAGAAGTGAGGAGAGGTAAAGAACTCCTGCAGGATGCTGAGGTATCTATGATGAGCATCACAAGCAATAAAGAATGTGCAGACACATAACACAAAGAAAAGCCAAACTTTTCTCCCTGCTGCAGAAGAGGAAATTCTGAACAAGACAGTAATGCAATGAGATGAACCCTTCGCTGCAGAAGCAATGAAGTGCTGTGTGGACGCTGGTCTAGCTGTCATCTATTCTAATGGTTTAGAACAGCCACCTTGTACTTTGGGAACTAAATGACGTATGGAGCTTTTATTCGCCTAGTCCATGTTTTCTCTCCAACCACTGCCTAGTGCAGGCTGGAAATCTGTCAGTTTTCCACTTCTGAGGAAATATATAAACAACCCAAGGTTTATAGATACAGTTGTTTTAGTAAAAGTTCTGTCACCTGTCTCTACATTGAATAATGATGTTTTGGCTTAGAGAAACTCTGAGCTCTATGTTTTTGTTCCTTCTTTCTCCCTGCAGTGGATATTAGTAGTTGTACAGCATGCAGAGAGCTCAGCTGAAGTACTGCAAATGAATGTCAATTGTTACATGTGGTAATGGGAAAAAAATGAGTAAAACCATGCTCAGGAAAGAAATATTCCTCATCTTATCTACTAACACTTGAATATTTTCACAAAAATTGTTGTGGAATGATTCTGAGTATTAAATAGAGGGCAGTACATTTCATCTGAATAAAGGAGAAGGTGTCTTTCATTTTCCATGAAGCTATAATCATAGTCAGCAGCCCAAAATATTAATTAAAGGCAAACCTTTTTCATTAGGTTTCAATATATAAATGCCTACCTGGATTGATAGCATTGGTGTTTCCCCTGTTGACTGCATGTAGCATGCAATTCTGTTGTGCTGTATATTTTTAGTAAAATAATTTTAAATATTTTGAAATTAGTTTTCCATATTTAATTAATTTAATCTTTGACATTAGCACGAAATCCACTGCTAAAGTGTCAAATATTTTAAGCAAACATTTAGCAATGGCATGTAAATACTAAAAAAACTTATAGGTAAAAGTCCCAAATACAAGAGCTTTTTACAATTATTACTAAAAAAAAAAGTTCAAAGGGAGGAGGGGAAAAAAAAGTGAGTAATATGTAAATACACTACCAAGGATCTTTCTTCATTAATCATCCCATTGACCACAATGGCTGAATGAAGGCAAAGGTTTAGTTCTCTCCTACTGATATTAAATTGGGGTATGCAAGCCATAAAGGGTCATCAGTTACTGAAGTGCCCAAAACCAGGGTGCTTCAGCTGAACAGCACCTCCTAGGGAGGCAAAGGGATGCACATCTAGAGAGAAAGAGGAGAGATTAATGCTACATCCAGTCACCTGGTTGAAATGTGAGCATACCCAGATCAGCTCAGACACTGTGCTGTTTGCTGCTTTCTTCCTTTAGAGCAGATGCATCAGCCATGGTAACCTGCAAGACGGCTTCCCCTCTGCCTCTGCACAGCAGTCTTGTTGAAGTCCTCAACTGCCAACAAAAACTCCAACCTAACCATTAAAAAAAAACAACAAAAAAAACCCAAACAAACAAAAAAAAAAGCCCCACACAAACCCAAACAAGGCTCAGCTAATTCTGTGCAGCATCTGAAAGGAAAGATTTCTGAAATAATATTTACCAAAATGATTAGCCAAAGGGCTGTGGGCAGTGTGCTGGTAGGTTTGAATTGAGAATTCTTGGATGACATTTGCATGGCTTTCTTGAAAATAAAGAGCAGATTAAGCATCTGTATCAGGGAAGCATTACAGCCTAAGTGGAGCTAATACCATGAAAAACTGCTCATAAATATAAGTGCTGCCGTAACTGTTGCTCTTTTCTTTTTCTTTTAAGGGGTTATGTAATGCAATACACAGTTTTATTCAGGATGAAAATTTGTGTCATGCTCATATATGACTTAAACAGAGACACAATCCCTTTCAGGAAAACCCTGCCAGCAACCAGTGAAGTTCCCTGCATTGAAGCACATGTAACTGCATTAAAAGGGAAAACAGAGATCCAGCTTACAAAGGGAATTTTCTGATCTAATGACTTTCCGAGCAGAAATTGATGAGGGAGCAGGTTGCTCTGGAAATGAGCACGTCCTCACAACCAGTGCCAGTTGGTGAATTGCTCACAGGAAATTTTAACATGGGAGCAGCTGACAGCTGGTCATCCGTACGGGCAAAGGCAAGAGGCTGGGCTTCAGGAGGAGGGGGCACATGCCACCACATCACCTCAAGGGTGCAGCACACCAGAGGCCATTGGCCACCTCTGCTCTTGTCACAACAGAGACGGAAACCCAGCAGGTGTAAAATGTGCTCTTGTCACACCCCACCATTTCTAGTGGTGGTGGTAGTGGGCGTAGTGGTTTGACTGCTGGCAATGAAGCACTCCTCTCTTCATCATTGGCCTCAGAAACCCCGTGATAAATGGCTCTGCAAAATCCAGTTCCCATTCATATCAGTCAGGATTTGCCTTGGCAAGATTTGGATCCTGGCTGGTTTTCCGTATCAGCCTTATTGGCATAGCAGTGGAAAAAGAGCACCAGAAGCAGAGTTGCCATACACAAAGCAAGCACAACAAAATGCAGTTGAAAGAGGTTGAGGTGAATTTCCCACCTATTTACAGTTTCTATTCTCTTTTTTTCAGTGCTAACTTCAGTTTGGTAAAATTTCCAACATGAAAGTGCACACGCCCTTAGGATTCTTAATAGGGTTGAGCGGACAGTAGCACAAGTGAAGAAAAAAATTGTACGTTGTTCTTGTGCCTGAAGTGCTTTAAAATCTCAGGGAAACAATTTAAAATGCACACACACAAGAAACCACCGTAATTTATTTTAAAATCCATATCCTTAAATGAGCTCCTAAAATCAAGTCAGGACAACCTCACCCTGGAAATGTCACAGATACCCTGCATCATGTACCCAGCTAGATCACATCTATCTGACTTGAAGCATGGGCAAAAGAAGCTTCTATCTGGTCACCTGTTACTGTGGAGCTGCTGTAACCAAGTCCTTTACAGCTCAAAGTTTTCTACTGCAAAGCCTAAGATTTCCAGTGCTCAAGTTTTTCTTCTGTGCTTTTATGGGGACAATACTACAACCTGCAAAACACAACCTTATTTCTGGAGTGCTCACAAGAGCTTCCAGGATTTAGGAGAGTGAGCAAGCTTAACTAAGTGAGCAAGTCAAAGTGGGAGTGTGGGCAGGTAAATGAACACCAGAGAAATATGGGTGGAAACACCAGGAAAAAGCAGTATCTGATTCCCTAACAGGCTCAAAATCCAAGTGTATTTTGAACAACAGCAAAACCAGGCATTCTTCATATCCATTCTTGGAGATGTGCCAGAAAGTAATGAGGTGTCTGTACAGGACAACCCTGGGAGGAATCCTGAAGTACTGGCTACAGACACAGCCAGGCTTTCAAGAGCCATTGATAATACATTCTATTGCCAGTAACTCAAGCAATGCTGTTTCCCAGCATTGTAATCAAAGGGCGAGTTTTTTATCTCAACATAAAAAAAAAATTTAAAAAATAAAAGAGAGCTAGTCTTTCCTTATAAGATTTCCCTAGTTTTGAGCAGCAAAAAGTCACTTTATTTCTACTGCTCTCAAATAAAACTCAAACTCAACATTGCCAATTTAATTTTGTCAAAATGGTAATTGAGCCCAAGATAGGCTAGTTAATACTTGAATGGGGATCCATATTGCAACACTGGGTATTCCAGAAGTTGTTTCCAAACTGTGGGCAATAATCAGAGCACTAAAAATAAATGGAGAGATGGACTTCTAATGCTCCAGGACTGCTGCACTGATGGCAAATGGGAATTAAAAAAAGTAATCCTCTTTCTCATTTCAATGGAACTGGAAGTGAGATAATGCATCTGGCCTGTAGATTAATAAGAAATAGGGCAAAGAAAATGCTGGATTCCATTTGGGACCTACAGATAGCTAAATAAATTTCTAAATTAGTTAGTTTACCATAAAATGGAATCTCTCACTTTAGTGAAATGGAACACAGGGGAAGAAATTTATCTGGGAGGAATTCAGTGTAAGCTCTTGAACTCAGTAAAAGATTCTAGACAAAACAGTTGAAATTAACTTCTAAATCTACTAATTTAAAATACATTAAAAAATATATATTTACTTTGTTTCCCAAAAAGTGCAGGGCATACCAGGCCAAATTCATATTGGTAACTGTCTCACACCGTGGATTAATATGGTTATGTTAAATTGGTTATGTTGCCAACTTAAATGAGATGATCCACACAGCCAAGGCTCTGAACCAGTAGCNAAAAAAAAAGAAAAAAAAAAAATTCTCTTAAAAATTATAACCCTGAACTAATATAGGGTCATAATACAAATTTTCTGGTAACAGTGTTAGTACCCATATATTTTGTATGGTAATTCAAAAAAAAATTATTTTGCTTATAGAATATCAACCTAATTGTAATTTTGATGAAGTATTACCCCAGAAAAATCATTACTGGACCTTGAAGGTCTATGTGGCTGTTTTCTTCCCTACACATCAGCTCCAGTAATGCAGGTCACATAAGGCTGGATGCTGATGTCAGAGGTCTGGGCAGGCATGTTGTTTTCCTTTTCAGCCTTGAGTAATACCTGTGCATTTTGATTGCCCTGCATGGATTTGCTCACATCTAGCACTCTTCCAGGAGTTGGGCTGCAGGAAACAATGTGCTGATGAGGTGTGAGCAGGGCTACATTCCAGCTTACTCACTTTTATTGCCTTGACAAATTGTGCTGCCTGGAGCAAAGCAATAATTACAAACCCATCCTACTTAACCACATCTATTATTACATAGATGAGCTTAACATGGAACCGAACCCACTGAGTAAGAAGAGGTCATTTTTATATAAGACCTTATTATGACCTAGCCTTACTTAAAGCAATAAAAGTGACAGGAAAAGCATTATACACTGTTAATAAGATTTTCAGACAAGCTGAAGTAACCGGTATATCCTGATGATTTGATTCATGAGATGGACCACTTGAGTGTGGAACCATAATGTCTCCTTTTTTATCTGTTCACTTTTATTATAAGTGAACATTTCAAGCTGAGCATTTCATGGTGATTCTCTATTGCAATTCTCAGGTGGCTAAGGTCTAAAAATCTAAAAATATTGCTTAGGTACGTTATGTATAAAGCTACAGCACCCAGAAGAAGGCAGACTTGATTGTTACAGTAACGGAATGCAGGAAAGCACTAATTTAAGGAGGGGATTTTTTCCAGTTCACTAAATATCAATAACAAAACAATATTCTGTAGAACAGAACAGTGGTTTCCCTGTTATCTTACAAGGATTTTAATATGTTCATTTTTCTGCTTTCCTTCATGCTGTTTTCAGAATTTTAGATAAACATCAGGGCAATGTAAAATAGTGTATCATTCTTAACCTTCAATTTCAGAGGAAGATGGATATTTCATGTCATGGCCACTATAAAATGATGATTCATTGAAATTCAATCATATGTATGTTGTAATACTGATTTCTTTTATAGCTTTCTTCAGGCATCTGCTAGAAGATTTATAGTGTGTGCTATACTGTTTTCCAGTCCTTCAATGTTCTAATGTTAAAAACTTTCTGACCTTTAAAAAGCCAAATTTGAGGGGCTTATCGACACTTTGTCATTTCAGCTCATCATTGTTCCAATACTCATCACTATTCTTCTTCTGGAAATACCTACATGAGTGTGAAAATGGTAGCCAAGGTTATTTTACTTCTGAATGTCCTTCACACACATATTTATAACTCTTCCAGAATGTCAGGGAATTTTCTTCTCACTATGGTGTTGTCCCTTTCTTCTCCCTCAGGTGCTTCACACACTCATACATCTTGATGTAGGCTGAGAAGTCTGGAGGTGCAGTCAGTCCCTTATTGTACAGAAAGCAAAAGCAGAATGTGCAGATAATGGTCTGAAATGTGCACACACTTCTCTCATGGAGCCTCGCTTATAGCCTGCCCAAATTATACGCTGCTATTGCACTCCAATTAATGTGATTGCTGATAGCACAGGTATAGCTTGGAAAAAAGGTCTGTTGCAGCCAAATGCTTGATGACTTAACATGAACTTAAGAAGTGCGCACATCTCAGAAGAAGAAAACAGCACAAATCAAATGAGTGTGGTGTTCAAGCTAGCCATTCCTCATCTTTAGTATCCCCTGAGCAACAATCTAAAGTAGACAGACAGATGTAGGCAACATCATTTCATATTCTCCCTAACAAAATGTTCCATAACAAGTGCAACTCCTTACAGGTGAATCACAGGGGCAAATCTCATTGGGCTATAGATTACATATTACCTGAGATCTCTGATTAAGGCCAGTGATTTAGACATAAATAAACCACATTTTTCAGTTTCAGTTACACTTAAGGGCAGCTGCTTTCCTCGGGCTATTTCACTTGATAAGTAGACCCATCAAAATCAAACATATATATGCACGCAAATGCATGTTATTAGTTGAGTTTCATTCTTACTTACAGTCTTTGCACAGGGGATAGCCTTGCTGGGTAGGGTATCCTTGAGCCATTTTATGGTCCTTTTTATATTTCATAATTTCTGCTGCTATCATTATTGAGGCATATGACACAAAAACTCCTTTCTAGTTACTCTTCTCTGATCTACCTCATGATATTTGTTTTAGTCAACTGAATTCTTTAAAATTGCTATTCTGTAACATCACATTAACTTACACGATTGTTTAAACTTCCATTTATAACAATTTATTATTTACACACTAAGATATAACAATGCTGGCATCTTTAGTGAGGCTGCATGTTGTTTAAGCAGCTGTACTGCCATCACTTGAAACTTGATAAACATAAGAAAATTTTGGCTTATGTAGCTTTGAAGGTGTGTTTTGGGGGTACCAGGGAAGCTCCCATACCTCCTGACAGGATAGAGCTCCCTAACTCCATAAGCTGCTGTGTGAGTGATTGTGCAGCAGCCTTATGGGCACATTATTACCACAGCAATTTTTTCACTTCACTCAACCTGCTGTATGTGCTGACTGCAGCATCCTGGCAGAAACAGCCCCAGGTAGCTTAAGGCATCGAAGTCATTCGACAGCAGTAACACTTCTGTGTGCTATGGAGTAGAGCAGCTCTTGCCCTCGTCCTCTGAGAGAGAACAAAGCTACAGCCAAATACAAAGGCCCCTCTACTCCTGTCCACTTGTCTGTGGCATCTCCAATGGCCAGAGAGGTGATAAGGAAGGATTGCAGGTCACACATGGTGGGGAAAGCCCAGCACTGCACTGCAGCGAGAACCCTCTATCAACCAGGCATCCTTGGACCACAGAGTCACACAAGATATATCACTGAGGCTGGTACAGCCTCAGAGGCCCACAGTTTGGGACTCATCAGTGCCTTCTGCTTAAAAGGTTGCCAAAAAAGTGGCAATTTGCTAGAAGCATAGAGTTCAAAATCAGTGCACAGATGTTGGTTTCTCACTTAGTGTTCTTTTCCTTCTAATTCATTATTTCACATCACCTTACTGCATTAGTGCCCAACTACTTCTCTTTATGTTATATAAGCTTGTAAGGCAAATTCTCAGATCATAAGTCATCTGCAACAGTGAATTTTTTCTGTCATCCATTAGCTTTTAAATAATTCATGCCTTTCTGTATTTAGCTACATCCTTTCTCCACCGCATACAGCATTGTTTTCACCATTTTTGTCTGACTTAGAGTAAAATAATGCAGGACATTTAAAATAATTTACATTGATTTATTTTCTTCAGCAATATATTCTTTCTGCTTCAACAGGCAGCAGAAGTATTCATTTTGTTATTAAAGCAGAACTTGCCATTGGCACTGTTATGAGTGACTGAAGAAAAAGCTTTTCCTGTCCTTGTTCTTTTTTACTCCTTTCCCTCAACAGTTATATTAAAACACTGCAGATAGATATCAGTTCAGTGCCTACATGTTTCTGAATAAGCAGAGTGAAAGAGGACAAAAAGTCATATTTATCAGCTTCTTTTTACAGAAGGCAAAGAGGGAGTTGTCTTTGTTTTCAGAAGAATAAGGATTGTCTCGAAGGTTATCTTTTCCTTTTGTCATTGCTGATAGCACAATGAACATGGTGGTTTCTACCCTGGAGAGTCACATATAGCTGATAAATACAGTCAGATGACAAGAAAAAGTGCATTTAGTGGCCATTACATATCTGGGAAATTTCCATGCAATTCCCTGGTTACTCACCTGTTTCCTCGTGTGTGATCCTGGGAAAATCACCATGCTCTGACCCCCAAGGGGGTTCTAGGACAAAGAAATGCTGGCCTTGTCATGCTGTGAATGTGGCAGCACCTTAACTCCAGGAGCTTGCTTTAGGAAATGGGGTAAACCAGCCCCTGTGAAGTATCCCAGCTTGTCCATGGCACCTTCCTGCATATATGGGGGCTCAACACCTTGATCCGTTATAGTCGTGGAAGCGAGGCTTAAACCACCCACTCAGGAAGCTGAGAAGAGAAACCTGTCTGAAAGACTTCATTTTGGCAGTACTCCTAATACAGTTCTGGGCAGACATCACACAGCAAAACATAACTTAGAGAGTTAAACCCTCTCATCTTCCTGATGTACATAACAACCTTTAACCTTTATATGCTTACCCCAGCACATAACTTTGCTAAATACTGTTTCTTCTTGCTGGCTTTGTCCAGTAACAAATTTGCCAATGCATTCCAACTGATATCAAAATGAAAAATTCTTTTGTCTAAAACAAGCCATTAAAATGCAGCAGATCTGTAATTTCTTCAGGCAAAATTCTCTTTAGTGGCTGGAAGACTTAAAGGTGACCTACAAAGCAAAAGCTCTATTTTCCATTCTTTAATGCTTGTGTATAAAGAGCATCCAAGATTTTATTTTTCAGAGTAATAGGACTATTTTGTTATGCATTGTCTCCCTTTTGGATTAGAAATGCTAGACCCTCACTTTGTTCTCTGGGCTGCAGTAAACCTTGGCAGCTTTGAAATCCAAATAAAGGCTTCCCAGCTCCACTGTTTACTGGCTGGCTGGCTCACCCAGGGACATTTCTGTATATCAATGCATCAGTTCTTTAGCTAGTTGTATTAATTACGATTCCTTTCAAGCACAATTTGGATAAGAACCCAAATCTACCACATGGGTAGAAGCAATTCAGTTTGTTAAAGTTATAGAGAAAGTGTTGGACCCCCATTTAAGTTCTGCTTGTGAAGGCTCCAGCTGACTGAAATGAGCCCAGAAGGTGCTTTTAAGAGTCACTGTTGTCACTCTGCCCAAATTCTTCAATGTATCAGAAAGATGGGTACAGTAACCAAACCTAAATAATTCTTAGCTATTATTATCTTGCTGTTAGTGGGATTCAGACACTCTGTCCTCTGCTGACTTCAAAACATGTACCCCCTGGGTGAAAATCACAATGCTGGCAAACACACTAGTGCAACTCTCTTGAAAACAAATATTCATAAACAGATTGAAAAATCATGGACATGTTTATGATCTCAGTGTGTTCTTAGTAAATAAGAATATTCAAATATGAGATTTAGCATAAAATAAATCCAGTCATGCTAACTGACAAGGGGTTTTTTTTATCTTAGTGATTTGTCTTCTATTGGCAATGTAGAAATCACAACCATATAGATAAAGGAGGAGTAGCTATGAGAATAAATCTCTCTAAACTGGGTGCTTCATAATAACACTAAACAAAACTAAAATTGTGGGCTGCATGGTTTCTCCAACACATTTGAATTCTCTGTGTACATCACAAATTTGAAGTGTATGATAAGATAACTTAAAGGTTTGACAGCAAGGAAAATGAAATGTTCCTCCCAGGACTTTTACAGACAGTATAACACACAGGTCTCAGCAGCAAGCTCGCAAGTGAAAGAGGTCCTCGAGGTCATATGCTTCAGTGAGATAAAGTACTGTTCCTACTGGTGCCGCAGATGTAATCACATAAAAGATCATACTAAAAGTTTAATCCTTTTGCTTGATTTTTCAAATGACTAAAGACTGAACTTTAGTATTTTACAATATTGCAAAAACATGAAGGTGCCTTAAATTAATTCCTTTTCCCTGTTAATGAAGAAAGGTCAGGACCTGTACACCCTAAAGTACTACATCAGATTATTTTAAAACAGAAGAAAAAGCTCATTTGTGAGTGGATACCCAGCTGCCTGCTCAAAAATTAAAAGATTCAACTATCTTAAGCTGACATTTAATGCTGGAGTTGTCAAAAATTCATCATGTGCTTTGAAGTCAGTTCCAGTGTCCACATCAATCCCACCACCCAAACTACAAACTCCTGTGCCCTCTTGAGATACAGAAATCAGAGAAGTGCCTATGCTACTTACAAGACAGAAGACACCCTTTGGAGAGGCGCTAACACTAACCCAACACACTCTTAGGAGGACAGTGTTTTTATACTTTTATACTTAGTCTCAACTTCTAAATTTCCCAAGCCCAGTACCAAGTTACGATTCAAAGGCTGAGCTGCAAAAATGAGAAGATTTTCACCATAACATTTGTGGAGCATGGAGAGTTTTATTGTTCTTAGGAGAGCTACTTTTCTTAACAAAAACTAATATATTTCATGGAGAGAGAAAATTGACAAACACTGCCAGCAATATATAGATATGTTATATCCTTCGGTGGATTTCCTTCAGAAGTACATATGCCCAAATTAATGCAGTATTAAGAAACAATTCATCAAGGAAATGGAAACACGTCTGTTCCTTTGGATGGAATAACAGTGACCTTTCTGTCTTGACTGTGTAGCTTGAGAATTATGTTAATTGCAAAAACTGACTCATTTCATATATATTCCTAATAATTTAAAAATTTATTCCTGTAGATTTTCAAAACCTTTCACATGAAATAAATCCCAATTAGCATGTATTTTCCTTCCCTTCATTGTGCTTATATGACTAGAATTTATTAAGCTAAATGTATTTTCTCTTTTTATTCTAAGAAGAAAAACATCAATTTAGAAAAGCAAGTGTCAACACCAGATTTGAACTCTTCCCTAAATGAAATTCTTCAGGATTTTAGCTCTCCTATGATCCTTTCTTATCAGGATGTTTATACATCTGATAATATTTTTACTCTCAAGTAAAACCAGTGATAGTTGGAAGGTCAATACTAGCAGTTTACTGGAAATACACCTTTTGTTTTTATTATTTAGAAATACTTTAAAGCAGTGGATCTGAAAATGTACTAACCCTACATTAATCAAATAATGTAATTCCAAACATTTTTAAAAATTCTTTCAGTTTTTACAAAACAAACTCAGAGAACAAACTACTTTGCTCATATCAGTCTATGTACATATCACCTAAAGAATATTGGTAAATAGTGTAGAGTTTTAAAAATATTTGTAATAATTTAGCAAACAGATTTAGCACATTGATACCCTACTTGTCTTTATCCATCATTCCAAATATAGAAATTGCTAAATAAAATATTTTGAAAAAAAGAAAAAAAATTGAGAGAAGAGCTAGCAAACCCAAGCTATAACGAAACCATAAGACTGGCAGTGTTTTTTTAGGTTTTAGGCAATTGCAGCTCCCTGGATTGTATAAGGCATGAGGGCTGCAAGCCAAGCAGCTTCAACCACCTCTGAAAAGCAGTAATCTCTCTGGAAGCTCAGTCTTGAATTTCTTGCTGTTACAATAGAAATTTCCCCCATTTTCCGTTTCTTTCACCTGAGGTACTGTCTACTGGTTGTAGAACAGAATCAACTAAGAATCCAAGCCAAGGGTGGAGGAATGGATGTTTCCCCCTCTCAGTACACTTCCCCCACTTTGTAGAGTTTTCCTACAAAAAAAATTATTCCTTCCTCAGCATTTATCAACACTAAGCTTTGTTTATTTGGCTGCCACTTTAGTTAGTTCAAGCTATTTAGAAAGCACTTGTTGTCATTTAGTATATTTATTTTGCCTTCAAGCTGGTGAATTGATTCTTCTCTGTTTCATCAGCTCCACATTTTCTTCCTGTCCTTCTCCTGTCCCTGAGCATTTCACACAACCATGGTGTGCCAAATTTCCACATTCTGATTGGGTTCATAAGCTGCCCAAGAAAGTCAGTGGGATCCAAGAAAGCATCAACACAGCAATTAAGTTGTNTTGACACTGATCTCCCTTCAGAATGATATTAGCAGCTGCCACATATAAATACTGCAGACTAATAATGCAGGTGGAAAAAAAAAAAAAAAAAAAAAAAAAAGCGCTGCACAGAAGGGAAAATATAAAAACAAGAACAGTAGCAGCAGATGTTTTTGGTTTAGATAACTGTAAATAAAAGCCACCTTTTACTGACTTGCTAGATTACTTTTGTAATTTCAGTATTTACCAAACTTAATGCTATAAAAATAACTTAAACCACTAGTGCAATTGAGCAATTTGTTTACCGACAACTACATTTATCATTGCTACACTGTATTTCTCAAATAAAATTACTAATATCTACTGCAAAATCCTTTCTTCCCATAACTGATTCTCCAGAAGATATGGTTGTTCGCAGTTTATATGGTCTGCTTTAGAAGTATAGATGACTGGGGTGTTGTAACCGAGGATGAAAGCAATTGAGTGGTTCTTGCTGGCTTCTTCTATGCACAGGTGTCACAAGGCAAAGACATCACAACAGGCATGAGCTGTCCACTGGCTGCCAGCCTTGGCAGAGGCTGTGCACTGGTAGCTTGGTCTACAGCTTCTCCCTGATGGAGCAGAACAGAATTGCTCATGACCAAGTCGATGGCAGCTGATGCATTATGAGGGTTCACCAAAAGCAGATCTGTTGCTTTGGTGGGCAAATAAACCACACAGACACTCCTGGAGAGAAGCAGTGATTTTCCAGTCCTAGCCAAGCCCTGGAGAGCCCAGCTTTCCAGGAATTAGGGCTGCATGAGAGAGCAAGCCCATGTCAGCAGAGGCTACACCCCACCAAGGTAAGTTGCAAGCTGTTGCTTTCCATCAGCAAAGCAACGTTTTCTTCAAGAGAGGGAGAGAGTACAGAAAGATGCCAGTCAAGGCTGCATAACAAATGTTCTTAGTTGATCCAGAGTCCATGAGGCACTTTTGACTCTAATCATTCATTTCACACATTGCTGGAGAGATGCACAAGAACGTTTTGCATCTTTTGTCCCTTGCACTGTTGCTATTTCCTGATCCAATGTTAGGGTCCATTATACTTAAAGCTGACATCAACTATATGGATGATAGTCATTCATGAACACAAGAATCACTTCAAATTATACATTTAATATGAACCAATGTCACAAACCAAAACGTTTTTCAATAAAGCTTGTTATAAATATAAATAAGATGCAATCGAGCTCATAGGTCGGTAAAGGATTCTATAAAAGAAAAAAAAAATTAGTTAATTTGCAAGAATAACAATATGAAATATGATAGCAATAAGCTCAAAGATATTAGCTTTCAGAAAAAGGTAGCTTTCCCATCAGTATTCTGTCCTGGGTCAGTAAGATTTCTGTCTGAGCTGTGTTAATTCACTGTGAACAAAAGTTTAGCCTCAACTAATATGCACACACTTCAAACAGATAGGTCAGCAGCAAGGCCAGATATTCCAGCTGGTTTTAAAAATCCAGTTTGTACTATCAAGCTGCAGGGCAGATTCCCAGCAGGACACTTCTCAGACCATAACACCATGAAAAAGATAACTTCTATCTTTTTTCTGTTAAATTAAAGGTGATGGCAGAAAAGCTTTCTAGTTATTTTTTTCTAGTTCTCTGAGTGTCAATGAGTTCAATAAACTTTGAGAAAGACAAGAAAATACGTTACAGATCAGATTTTGAACTGGAGAAGTCAGTACTACCCTTTTTAACTAAGTGATTCTGCTGAGTTTGAGCAAAGGTAAAAACTCTTGAGATTCTCAATTAGAATAACCTGTGAGGCTCTTTCTTCACCACCTACTCCCATCTGGTTTT
>WEKY01048703.1:62128-117111 GCA_013390045.1 Picathartes gymnocephalus | reverse complement strand
TAGACAAAGACAATGAACTAATAAAATATATTTCAGAAATCGCTATCACCACTAAACCCCACCAGATTAAAATGCCCTCAGCCATCGAGCGAAGCGTGCGGAAGCAGAACGTGCAGTTCATGCACAATCGAATGCAGTACAGCCTGGAATATTTCCAGTTCATAAAGAAGTTGCTTACATGTAATAGTGTCTACCTAAATCCTCCTCCAGGTTAGTATAGTAGTGTGATAATTATGGATTTGTAAGAGTTTTGGTTTGTGTGGCCAAGGATTTATCTAGCCAGTGAAAATTTGATGTGTCCTGCTTTGAATATTCTGTCCTTGCAGACTTTTGCAGTTAAACACCTGCTGTTCAGTTGTTCATCAATGATAACTTGCCAGAATATTTAGCAAAAAATACTTTGATAAACTATCAGCTATTACTCGGTTGCTGTACTAAATCAAGTTAAAATACTCAAATTTGGGGCTTTTGTTGAAAACAGTTCTCAAAGGTGAGATGCAGACATATGTTAGCCTCCAGGTACCTGTATTAAAGATTACATTTTCAAATGATACTTTAGAGAAGCTGGAGGCTGTTTTGATCAAGTTTCTTCTAAAACTGGAACACCATGTCAGACAAAACAGTAATCTGGAGTCAGCTAAATCATTTAAAGTTGCTTTTACTTTTTCTACATGTGAGTATTCTGATTTTTCTTTAGGACAAGATCATCTGTTGCCTGAAGCAGAAGAAATAACTATGATTAGTATTCAGCTTGCTGCTAGATTTCTCTTCACCACAGGATTTCATACAAAGAAAATAGTCCGTGGCCCTGCTAGTGATTGGTATTTTGTCTTTTAACAACAATTACATTTTTGGAAGTTTGATGTCTGTTAAAAGATCCCATTTAGATACATGGTGAAGGTGCACATGAAAAGGGGGGAAGATTTGAATAGAAAATATTTGGGAAGAATTTGAGCCTTAAAATATCCTGCTGCTCTTCAAATTTCATTTTAAAACAGGGCTTAAATCTGTCTTTTTGTCTGTCTTCTAAAAATAATACAAGAATGGAAGCTGTCACTAGCACCAAACCAACAGGTTATGTTTTCTGACAAATTCAGAATGGTTTTTACATTGTTTGAGTAGTTTTAAACAAAGCTCTTTACAACTCATTGCTGCAGCTTATATTTGTATTCTGTTTGTGAAACATGTATATAGTCTCTGAGACACTGTTGGCAGAGCACTTTATGCACTTTGCTACAGGGCCTATAATTCAAATCCACGCTGTGACAAACAGTCCCATTTTATTCATTTTAGTCCTTAAGCTGGGTTATTCTCTGCTGGGGAGAGGAGTGTGGGTTACTACTGGTTTTACTACTGGAGAGAAAATCTAGTATTCATGGCCAGTAGTTTACCAGCTACTAGTAAGTAGTTGTGTAATACATGGCAAATTTGTACCCCCAGTAGCAACTTCCAGAATAGCTTAAGTTACTCCTTTTATTGTAAGAGATCAAGAAGAGTTCAAATATTCCTGTTGGGAGGACACAGTAATGCAAGACTCTCTCTGATATTTTAGTCTTTGGATATTGGTTTTTCATTCTGTGGAGTTTTTTAAGATCTGTAAATGAGATTGTAAATTCCTGTTAAGTTACATATTTAGTTATGTGTTGTATACACAGCTTATGAAATCCACCTGTGCTTTCTGCTGCTCATCCTCCCCCTCAGTTCCAGTACAGAGAGAACGGTGGCTGCCAGAATAGGACCTGCTTTGAGGAGTAGCTAGGGGGTGTAATGCTGTCTTACGCTTATAGGTGATAGAAGTAAAATGCTACAGTTAAGTGTTAGGTTTTTAGTTGGAGGATATCTTCCATTTGTGAATGCTGATAAGAGTATCACTGTAGGAACTACAAATTATCTGATTAGGATCATTTTGTGAACAAAAATGTTTGGGGGTCACCTTTAACACATATTTTCTTCAAAATCTGAAAAAGAACATGTCTGCCAAAATTCATTAATGTCTTCATTTGGTCATAATTGTGCCATCTCCTGTTTCAGGTATGATGCCCTGTGCATCCTGCTCCGTCACAGCAAGAATGTACGTTTTTGGTTTGCACACAATGTCCTTTTTAATGTTTCAAACCGCTTCTCTGAGTATCTCCTGGAATGCCCCAGTGCAGAAGTGAGGGGTGCATTTGCAAAACTTATAGTATTTATTGCGCATTTTTCGTTGCAAGACGGACCATGTCAATCACCTTTTGCCTCTCCTGGACCTTCCAGTCAGGTATTTTATTTTCTAATGAAAACTTTTTGAAACTTATTCTTACTTCTTCATTATAAGCATTTTATATAAAGTAAACTCTGGAGTAAATGCATCACTATTGGCTGGAAAGCTGTACAGCTCTTTTTGCACTACAAAACAGGATGTAACTCAACCAGTTAGAGAGTTGCTGTCAGAGGGCTTCAGTTCCCCTGATTTGTAAATCTCTGTGAAGACTCAGTGGGAGCTTTGAGTTGGGAATGTGAAATCTGCAAAACAAAAGCAGTGGCTGTTTTAGTGAAGTAATGTCTAGGGAGGTGAACCCTTGTGTTTATTTAGAAGTGTAAAACAAACAAACCCCCACAAACAAACACACTAACCTGAAAACCTGCAGGAGTTTCAATCCCTTGTGTCTTGCAACAGTGAAATTGTTAAAAATTGTAACTTAGTGGAGTAGATAGTGACTTGCCTGAGTTTACACACCTAGAACTGACAAAAAAAACGCCTGTATCTTATTGTGATGCTTGTGATAACAATGTTTGGACTCTATTAAAAAAGATCAGCCTTTTTGAGCCTTTGCTTTGTCATGTTTTTAATGTCTCCAGTAAGGCACTTCTTGCTTACATGGTCCCGCTTACCTTCTCAGAATGTTTTCACTGCTGTGTCAGACAAAAGAATTTGTGTTAAGTTAAAGCTACAGAGCCTTAGGAAGTGTTTTGTATTGTGAGGTATTTGAGATACACCTGTAGAGGTGATTTGGTTGTCTTAGTCTGCAGAGTTAACAGTGGAATTGCATGTGTGTTTCTTGAGTATTTAGGCCTGTCTGCTATTACAAAAAATGCCCAATTAAAAGTTCTGTACCTGCATAATTTATTGAACTTACGCGATGTTGAGTGATGGGAGTCTTACTCCCTGTCTGTGTCTTTTTCTCTCTGTGAGACACACAGGGGCTGATCAGCTGCTGGTACCTCAGAGCTTGTATCAATCTCATACCTTTTAAACAGTTTTGTTTTCTGTCATAGTGAAAAGTAGAAACTAAATAAAGATATTATAGATTCTGCCACTAACATGAGAACTTTCTTCTTTCTGTAGGCTTATGATAACTTAAGTTTAAGTGATCACTTACTGAGGGCGGTACTAAATCTTCTAAGAAGGGAAGTATCTGAACATGGGCGCCACTTGCAGCAGTATTTCAATCTGTTTGTGATGTATGCCAATCTAGGTAAGCAAATGCTTTTACTGATGGCACTAATAAACTGAGGCTTTATTGATGATCCAGTTACAGGAGGATCCAGTTTTCCATCCTTAGGCAGATTGTTATCATTTTATGTCATATAAATGCTCCCTAGCATCTGTGTTCCTCCACTTTGGAGTTTGGGGCTTCAGTCTCCCTATCATCCATGGAGGATAAACATAAGAAGCTTGGAGCAGTAAGACAGTGGCCTGCTGAGAGAGGAGGGAAGTGAAATTTCGTAATATACTTGACCACTGCTGTTTATCAACTCATGCAGGAATTAGACAATGTAAAGGAATTTAATTTCCTATCTCTAAAATTAATCTAGACAATTGTGTTAATTTAATCACACCTGTAATGTCTGTTGCTTTCATATACTTTGCCTACCAAAACATTCTCTGTCTGGCAGGTTTCTGTCATGACCCCAGAGTAGAATTAGTGTCACAGCAGAGAAGAGAGATGCAATTCTTCTGCTCCAGCTTCTCTTTTCTTCTTCACTAGCTTTTCATAGTCAGTGCAGTTCAGGCCTCTGAGTAGGAGAGCACTCAGAGGCCAGATAGGAAAACATAATTCTGTTTGTGGGTCTGATCATTATCACAATCTACCCTGCAGAGATAAACCTGGAAATACTAATAAAATAAGCAGTTGTCCTTGTCTTACTACTATTACCTGAAGACTTCTGTATGGATATAATGTTCGTTCAACAAAAAACACAATAACATTATTCATTCATTCTGTGAAAAAGATTGTCTGACATTTTGAGAAATCAAATAGTAAATTATTTGCATCAAAGCAAGCGAGAGGTCAGTTCTGCAGAGGATGCAACTACAGAACTATCTAGCATAATCAGAAAAAATGCTATAAAAAAAAGCACTTGCACTCCTCCTTATCAGAAAGACGGAAGGTAAGGTCCAGTTGTATTTCAGAATAAGAAAATACTTGAAAATGTATGAAAAATCATTACTTTTAACCAAAATAAGGAACAGAATGCAACCATGTGTAGGTTTGGATTTTTTGGTTGGTTGGGGTTTTGGAGGTTTTCTTACTGATTTTGTCGCTTAATGTACATTTATTGCGTTGTATGGCACAGTTAGAAATGTCTTAAGTTTGTAATTGATGTATCTAGGACATGATAGAAAAATAACAAAATACATTGTGGAGGTTGTTTTTCCTATCTTGGGCCTCACAATAAAAAGATTAATTCATTGTCCGAAATACTTCTCTGAGGCTTTGCTATTAACACAGATGCTAATTCTGCATTGCTGAAGTGCTAATGAGCACTGTGAAGAAATTGTAGTAATTTACAGCTCTCCTTCAATGTGATTTTACAGCTGTATATAATTTTCTTGTGCATCTTTATTGATTTGATTATTTTTTCCCCAGAAAATGTAAATTAGGGTTTAATAGAACCCAGGAACTAAAAAGTTATGAGTCATGTAAACTTTTGTTATTTTTCTTCTAAAAAATGCTAAAAACAAAGTATATTCAGTACCAGAAACAAGATTTTTTTTTTTTCTCCCTACTCCATAAAGGTGTAGCAGAGAAGACACAGCTTCTGAAACTAAATGTTCCTGCAACCTTCATGCTGGTGGCTCTAGATGAAGGTCCAGGCCCTCCAATTAAATACCAGTATGCTGAGCTGGGGAAGCTGTACACTGTTGTGTCACAGCTGATCCGCTGTTGCAACGTCTCATCACGGATGCAGTCTTCTATCAATGGTACAGTGAATTTTTAAGTTTGCTTTAGATCCATTGACTATGTCAGTAAATGTCTTTTTGTGCATGTTTAGCTATTATTTATAAGTGGATCAGCTGGAAAAATGTTTTGCTTTTATATTTAGCAGCTTCTTTCATTTAAAGACACAAATCTGTTTGTCGTAAGCAAAACTGAATTCTTATACTAAAAAGACCAAGACAGAAATCAGTTCTGTATTTTTTGCTGCTTGGCTTGTTCCTTAAAAATATAGGAAAATAATTAGTAAAGTTGGAGATTGCTCATTACAAAGTAGTAATGCTTTTAGAATAGTTTTAGCCCATTGTAAAGAGTTGTCCAGTAATGTTTTTTTTCCTGAGTAGGCAATAAAAAAAAAGACTACAGAAATAATCTGTACAGGAAAACCACCACAGCAGGTTTTGAGATAACTGATAGTGCTTACCACTGAAGAGATGTTGCATTGTTTTGGGTAGCTCTTGAATATGATTTGGTGCTGTTCACACTCAAGACAGGAAACAAAACTTCAATTTATAAAAGATAAAGAATTGGCTAGAAATTGATTAACCATGATGTAAATCATTAACATTTCCAGTAGCTGAATAGAGTGCAGTTATTTTTGAGAAACAGTGACAGGATATTGGGCCATGTGGACTTTATAGCCTGTATCTGTACACGTTCTGCTAAGCATATTTTAGAAAGCCTAATTAGAAATCTGTAGAGAAGCTATTTAATGGCAAACTCATTACAGCTTGATGTGTCAGACTATAAAGTCAATAGGCTAGACTATGCTATAGTGAGATTAATGAACTGAAAATTTTACTGTGCTGTAATAAGCTTCAGAATCATGTGGCAATTTTGGTTGGGTTTTTTCCAGTGCATTACTTGAAGCTTAAACTGAAATTATATTCTACCTCTGAAAAATAGTTGTATATTCACTGTATTCATAATATTGTACTAAAAAAGATTATTTCTATGAACTTTACTTTGGCTACTAATTATGATTACTATTTGCATACTAACGTTATTTTTTACTTCAGCTTATTAAGCTAGAAAAGTTCTCCCTGGACTTCTGGGCATCTTCAAACAATAACTCAAAACACTGCTAAATTTAGAAACATCAGGAGCAAGTCAGCATTCTTTCACTACACAAAATGAAGCTGACTAAATAAGATACATTAATTACAAAAGTGTATTTATTCTCTACACTCCAGAGATTCACATGGGAATGTTCTAACATAGATACTCCTCTGAATGCTTT
This sequence comes from Picathartes gymnocephalus, assembly GCA_013390045.1. Lineage (NCBI taxonomy): Eukaryota > Metazoa > Chordata > Aves > Passeriformes > Picathartidae > Picathartes > Picathartes gymnocephalus. Next base: position 110,673 of record WEKY01048703.1, on the reverse strand, counting down.
TGCATTGTCTTGTGAAGTAAACAGACATTGTGTCCTTAAAATATGACTTGGGCTGTGTTACATAAGCAGTGAAGTAGATAAACTCAGGAGATAAGGGGATTTCTCTGAGGAATCTCAGTGATTTCTCCTCTTGCATGTGAATGTCTCCAGCTGTTCTGCTTTGATTGTCACTGCATAGTCTTACCAGAGAGGGAGAAGTAGCTCTCTCAGGCAGCAAGTGTCAAGCTTCACAAATACAAAAATTAGTTATTTCATACCATAACATTTTTTTTTCCAGAGAAAGTCAGTTGTTAAGGGAGGGTTTGTGTTTTTTCTCCATGTTTTTTGATGAGTTACACCAGTTTGTATTTTGGAGTATCTACATTGGAAGTAGTCCAGCACCTTTCAATGTGTAATAACTATTTGTTCCAGGTAATCCCCCACTTGCCAACCCTTACGGTGATCCTAATTTATCTCAACCTATAATGGCACTTCAACAGAATGTAGCAGACATTCTGTTTGTGAGAACTAGTTACGTAAAGAAAATTATTGAAGATTGCAGCAACTCTGAAGAGACCATCAAGTTGCTTCGTTTCTGCTGTTGGGAGAATCCTCAGTTCTCTTCCACAGTCCTCAGTGAACTACTTTGGCAGGTAAAAATAAAAAGCGAGGAGAAAGATGGGAATAAAAATGTGTATGATTCTGCATTTATATGTAAGAATGTTGTATTAAACACTGAACAGGTGCTTGATAGATAAACTTTCCTCAAGATGGCATCCTCTGTCAGTATTTACAGTCTTAGGTCTGTACACCACGTTGGAGTACTGTGGGAAGTGCTTAATGAATTTAGGGAAGCACTCAGTCTTTAACAAGTCAGGAATGATGTGTTAAGGGTGGAAAGTAGACTGAGGTGGTCTTTGTGTATTTCAAGAGCATCTGCTAAAGCTTTCTGTCATTATCCATAAAAAAGATTCATAGATTACATGGGAACTTGGAATAATTTCTTAAGATCTCCCTTGTATTTATTTCAAGTATGTTCATAAGGTTCTTTTTACAAGTCTGCAGAACATACCTGGCTTCAGTCTCAGCAAAGAATCTTTGATACTGTCTTATATTTCCATTGTAATCTCTGTAAAGTCAGTTACACTTTTCCACCCCAAATAAGTTTTTTTTACTTCTGTTAGCCCATCTTTATATTTGCACATTTTTTTCATGTAAAATCACATTTTTCTATGTCCCTTTGTAAGCTGCATCCCTCAAGGAATACTTTCTTGTGTTCTCTGCATTTTCACTTTTTAGGTTGCATATTCGTATACATACGAGCTTCGACCTTATTTGGATCTACTTCTGCAAATCCTGTTAATTGAGGACTCTTGGCAAACTCACAGGTCAGTATTTACCTGTCTTTTTATGATTCAGTACTGTTCTGTACAGATTGTTTTTCCAGTGGTTCTGTTGCTAATTCTTTCAATAGGTTTGTTTTAAATTGGTATTAAATCAAAATCCACAAATAAAGCAGTGTTTTGTGTTTTTATCTGAAATTTTGAGATAAGTAGAGTTTTTCACCTTCCTTACTATTGAGAAGTTTGCTATAAACCCAGGATTTCTCACATACAAGAGAATCTGTTTAGGTTAAACAGATGTGCTGTTTAGGTTAAACTCAGTGGTCTTTCCTGTGAAGTGCTCAGATTGATTCTTAGAAACAACCCCTTGAGGTGGGTTAGGGACAGCCTGGGCTTGCTCAGGAGCACATCAGATGTAGGAGTGGTACCAAGACATGCATAAAGTGTGGATGTGGGAGAAGAGTATTTCACATATAGGTATTCTCTATATGATCACATTTCAAGAGAAATGTAGCTTCAGCATGTTATGTATTAATCCAGTTTAAAACCTAATTTTTACATGTCTACAGAATAAAGCTTTTGAAAGTTATTAAAAATTGTAACTACTGCAAATACTATTTGTGAGAACAGTCAATTTTTCAGAAGTTTAATTTAAAATGGTAGGTGAGATTACAAAAATGTCATCAGTGTGCTACCTTTTAGGGTTTCAAACTGTCACTGTTTCATAATAAGCAGTTGTAGGTAGTATGGGATTTACTGAATCATTTCCAGCTGTGTCTCATAGGACATTTCAAATGGTTTGAGTGAGACCACATGTGTTGGGTATGGGAGTGGACTCCTGTCCTTAGCTGTGGAAGCAGACTGCTCATTTAGGATGTTACCAATTGCCTGGCCTTATTTCAGGAGGCACTCAAAGGAGATGGTGGTCTGGCTTAAGCACACTCCAAAACATGATGACTGAGTTGTAGGGATTTCTTAAATTTCTTTATGGGAATTGCTGTGCATGTATAATGCAGTTAGCTTATACTTTTTTCTTGATAAACAAATAATTCCATAAGGTAAGTCCACAAAGTGCTGGAGCATGGGCATACTTGAATAGATACGAAGTAAAATAATGGATTTTTGGGGTTGAACTTCAGGTGAGAAATCGTGGTTGTTAGGAGCAATGCTGTATTTGGAATAAGGAGGTTTGAAGGACGTGGAACGTTGTGGTGTGGCTTCCCTGGAGAAGTACATCACTCCATGTTCCATTGCAGTGTCAGGAGTAGCACTGCTCTATGGAATTGTGTTAGACTTCCACAAAGGGTATTAAATGGCCAGCTCCAGTCACCCACTGACTTCTTGCTGCCGCTTCTGGCCATAGCTTGAAGTACTTGTCTCTGCCCTGTTTGTTGCTGTTCTCATGAACAAGAAACACGGACTCCTGCTAGGTTTTTATCAGGCTAATAGCGAAGTTTATTAGAAGCAAGTGTCTTTTATAGTGTACATCGTGACAAGCAATACTTGATTGGCTAACAATCAAACTCTAGACCCCCATAGGTTAAACAGTGTAAATAGTATTCTGAACCAATCATGAGTAAAGCACGTACAAGGTAGCAAGTGTACCTTGCTATCTAATATTTTGAAATCTTTCTCTTGTAGGACTAAAGTTTCTCATAAGAACAACTACACAGCTGTGGTTCAGTGTGTGAGAAGGGTTACACTTAACAGAGAGACAGGCTACTGCATGGCTATAGCTAAAATCTTTCTCCTAGCTGTCTTGTCTCCACACCCTGTTCTTGGTTTTGCTGTAATAATCAGAGAGTTTTAATGATCTTTGTCTTCTCTTCCAAAAAAACCCCCAAAACAACAACAACAAAAAAAAACCACCCAAAAAACCACCACCAAACAGTGAAATCATGCATGGTAAATGGTGTCGTGTAACTCCTGGAAAACGTGTCTGATCTGACCTTGGGCTGTGTGCATCCCTTGGGGCAGCTTGTCCTCTGGTACTGCAGGATCATTGCTGCTGGCCCTTGGCATCAGACCCACTCTCTTAAATTTCTCTCAGTTTGACAGGTTCAAGTGCCAAGTTTGGAATAATAATGGTACAAGTGCCATTAAATTAATTTAACTGAAGTAAAGCTCATCACTGCTTTACAGATGGAGCCTGGGCTGACGGCTGCCAGGGCTATGAGGAAAGAGGACAGTTGCTTTCCCTGCCATGAGTGTAGCTCTTGGAGACACCAGTGTGGGTTCTGTGCCTCCTCTCACCTTTTTTCAAAGCCAAAAGTATGTCAGTTCTCGGTTTTTGCACAGTTTCAGGGTAGCAATCAATTCCCCTGCCCTGTTCCAGAGCAGAAGGCACAGAAGCTGGGCTTAGTTCCAGGGACTGCCCAAGTCCCTTATCCCCATGCACAAATCTGTACCATTCATTCCCCTTCAGAGGAGCTGCATGTAAAAGGGTGTCTTTGAGAAGCATAACTGAGTGTAAGTAGCCATTCTGTTGAGGATTTAACTGTTCCGATTCTGTAAGGACCTCCTGGGTTAGCAGGGCTGTTTTGTAAATGCAGTAGATACTTTAGTAAACTGTTAAAGTTGATTATTGTGACTGGAATTAATCATATTTACATTTTTTCTATCTCTTGTTCAGCTATATTTTTAGCATGTTTGATAATATTTAAACTAAGTTACATATATGACATGTCAGGTTAATTTTCTGATTTTAAAAAACCTCTTGACTAACACTAGAAGTCAAAACATCAACTGACCCTTTTATAATTACATTGAATATAGAGCCTTAATTCAAATGCTAAAGCTCTTTAACACCTGAAATTTTGTTGTTGTTTTGGTTTGTTTTTTTTCTAGGATTCACAATGCACTTAAGGGAATCCCGGATGACAGGGATGGACTCTTTGACACCATTCAGCGCTCGAAGAATCATTATCAGAAAAGAGCTTACCAGTGTATAAAGTGCATGGTAGCTCTCTTCAGCAACTGCCCTGTAGCTTACCAGATCCTTCAGGTGATACCTTATATTCTGCTTCTTGCTGCTTTTTTCCCACTTGTGTTTAAAAAAACCCAAAAGAAACCCCACCATTATTCAGTTTTTAACACTTCAATTAAATTACAATTTCTAGGGACAGCTCATTGAACCTTTTGTATCAGAAGGGCATTATAAGGGATTGAAAGCAATTTGGTTAAATTCACACTCACTTGCAGCTGTGATGCAGCTGCAAATCTTCAGACTTCATTTCAAATTTGAAGTTTTCTTTGGGGAAAAAAGGATATTTGGGACTCTTCTAAACAATAGCAGATAGGTTGGCAGTCTCTGATAGCTGATGTATAGGAAAGGAAAAGTACTTTTGTTTTCAAGAACAGAGGAAATAATTGTGATTTGTTCATTTTCCATCTACAGAGCAATGGAGATTTGAAGAGGAAATGGACCTGGGCAGTGGAATGGCTTGGAGATGAGCTGGAGCGTAGACCATACACTGGCAATCCCCAATACACCTACAATAATTGGTCTCCACCAATACAGAGCAATGAAACATCAAATGGCTACTTCCTAGAGAGGTCACACAGTGCTAGAATGACTCTTGCAAAGGCTTGTGAACTCTGCCCAGAGGAGGTAAAGAATTAATTTGACTTTCAATTAAGAAATTGAGTAAAGTGCTTCTGTAAATAATAAACTTTAGCAACAGTCTCCACTCATTTAAGAGGTAACACATTTCATAAGTACTTTATAAATATGGATTTATATATTTTTCCAGTTTTTATTACTGTTCTATAGCCATCTGTCACTTAGAGAATTAGCAGTATAGAATTGAAATTGACCATTTAAAGTAGATTATGAATGGGTCTGTATTTCCAGTAATATCTTGATAGAGGGAATTTTTTAGTACAATACAAGTTGTAGGTGACAGAGTGGGGTGGAGTTTTTCTCTAAATGTCTAAAACATTACTCTAGCATGTCTGAATCACTTACACGTAGGATTGGTTCTGTCTAGAGTAATTGTAATATGTTTTACCTAAGTAAATTAAATGGGCTTTTTCAAACTTTAGGAACCAGATGATCCTGATGCCCCAGATGAACATGAGTCTTCTCCACCTGAAGATGCCCCACTGTATCCCCATTCACCTGGTTCCCAGTATCAACAGGTAAAAGCTCTGAGTTGAACTTCATTCAATAGAGTTTCAGGTTTGCTTTTTTTAGGATTTTTGGTGACTCAAATTACAGGCATTTAGCCAGAAGTATGTTATTGTCAAATACCATGTTTGGAGGAATAAAGATAAAGGTACACCTCCATTTCACCAGGAGCAGTTTCACCATCAGAGCTTCAGGTGAGAATTTCATCAGATCAGGGATTAATCATCCACAGAAAGAGCAGAGAGATTGATGCCATCACAGCCTAGTGCATACTGAATTTGATTCTGTTGTATTTATTGATAATATTTTGTGAGTTGCTTTATTGTTTTCAAATATGAAATCAAGTCTCAAGGCCTGAATTTGGATAACTGGAAGGCTTTTAGAAAAAAGCAGATGGCTTCATTGCCATATAACTCATGCTATGAACACTGATCTCTAAATCTTAAGTACATACAAAATCCAAATCTCTTTTTATGTTAAATGGCTGCTTTGTTAATATTTTCCAGTGGAAAGCCAGATCTGGAAGAAATCATAACCACAGTCTTCTTACTGAATTGACTAAATTATTAGATCCCTCACTTAGTTGCCATTTTTTGTTCCAATTCATTTTGTGTATTCCAAATCTGCTAATTTAATTTCCTTTCCTGCCCAAATCCATTTTCCCCTCCATCTTGCTTTCCTTACTTGATGTTCTCAGCAGAGCAGTTGGTAAGTCATGCAGATTTTCCCACTCCTTCCTGAGCTCCTGAGTTCAGACACGTTCTATAACCTCACCATTGCCCTTGTCATGTGTTCACCTTCTTGCAAGAGATGGCATTTCTCACTAATACACACACAAACTCTGCAAAACAGTAGATAAATGAGGTGGTTTTGTTTGCCAGATGTGTGGGACTTTTTAAATTGGGGCAGAGCATTTGCTGAAAACTGCTGGTCTAGATTTCATTCAGTTCTGTAACATTGAGGTTTCCCCCTTAAAAATGGAAGTTTGCTGCATAAACACAGATTTGCTTTTTCCATTGTGTTAGGGAAAAAACTGATTAAATCTGTTAATAAAATATATGCACGGTCTAATGTGACAGCACATGGGCAACCTGTCTTGGTCTCCTTTTTTTCCTTTCTTGCTGCTTTTGCTTTGCATGTAACTGTTTGTGATTCAAGAGCTGAGATTACTTTTTCAGCTGATCCTTTTTTCTTTACAAGCTGAAAGTTTGTTTCCCTTGTGTGTAAATCGTAAAGTGAAAGGTATGAATCTGAGGAATGAAGCATCTGGATGTGTGTTCATACAGATGTAGGTACACGAGAAGTTGGTATGCTTGAGGATACTTTCCAGTGGTCTGAGTGGAAAGGGAGAAGGCAGGGAGTCAGGAGGCAGCCCACAGCTTTAAATCCCTTTGAAATGTGTGTGCTTTGTTGCAGAATAACCACGTGCATGGACAGCCATATACAGGCCCGGCAGCACATCATATGAACAACCCTCAGAGAACTGGCCAACGAGCACAAGAAAACTACGAAGGCAGTGAAGAAGTTTCCCCGCCTCAGACAAAAGATTAGTGAAATGCACATAATCAATTAACTTGCTCCATCAAGACTGTGCACCCAGGCCTTACAGTCCAACCTTTCTCTGTGTCTGGCTAATATTTAAAACTAGAAAAACTATTCCTAATCAACATGGAGTGGAGAGTCTATTCACTGTCTTATCTGCAGAAAATTGCTGTCAATATATAACCCGCCTGCAGTGGAAAGTGTATAGTGTTTTGTAATAAATGGCCTGATGCTAATGTGTAAATGGCAAAGGTGTATATAGTATATTAATGTTTGACTGTTAATTCTTGAGCAAGAAACATTTTTTTTTGTCTTGATGAGACTCACAGATCTACAAAAACAAAAAAATAATTTCTTGATATATCTGCTGCGCTCTGCAACCAGTGTTGCCTGCCTCATGGCAGTTGGATCAACTCCTTTATGAAAAAGCCTATCCATGTCAACCACAAAAATAGTTTCATGTTAATTCTTTGCCACTGGAGTCGATTTTACTATGAGCAACGTAATGGCTGGTAACCTTTTAATTATTGGTTGATGTGGAAAATTGGTGATGTAACATTGTTTCTAGATCTTTTTTCATTGCCTTTTTCATTCTGGTATTAGGTTAATCACTTTGAAGCTATAGTTATGCTGTAACATTTAGCATGGCTTCACACCAAGTTAGTGTAGCCAACGAGGGGAAAAAAAAAAAAAAAAAAAACAAACGTAACAGCAGTTGTCCCAATGTGACAACTGTATTGCTCAGAACTTTTTCTTCTTACACCTAGACTATAAAATGGGGAGGGAAAATGTGACAAACAAGTGGTTTTCAGTTTCACATATGTTCCTCACATCTGATGTTTGACAGTTCTCTCTCTGGGTGGGATAAAGAACACTTAGTTTTCAGTAATAGGAATTTAAAAGATTTAAAACAAATATGCAAAAATTTGCTATGCCAGGATGCCTGGAGCATAATAGACTGTATTTGGTGTGCTTGTTTTGTTTCTTTGGTAGAGCTTATTAGATAAACTTCTAACACTTTCCTTCTACTGCATCCCAGTGAAGTGGAAGTCAACAAAATCACAGAGTACTTGTGAGTGCCACTGCACCAAGTTAACTTGCTGGTTTTCTGCTCGTTCACAGTTCTACTTGAAAGCGAGAATTGTCTTAGCTCTTTATCCATTATACAGAAAATCTTAACATTAGAAGCAGGGTTTAAATACAAAAGAAACTACTGGTTAGTCAAATACAATTCTGAGGTATCTCTATTCCAGAATAAACATTTGTTTAAAGACTTAAAGAAACGCATCAGTAAATACTGTATTTAAATGAAAATTGGTAACTTGAATGTGTGTAATTTTTTTGGAACCTGTCTAAAAACCAAATACCCCTGCAAAACAGATACAGCCCACCCTATACTATTTAAATATTTTGCTGTTTTATTTTATAGAAATTATTTTGCTGAATTCACAAATAGAATTTGATTTAAGAAGAATGTTTTGTCCTGTGGTGTGTGTTGTTTTTTGGGGTTTTGTTTTTTAATGGACTGCACAGAAAGGTGAATTCTGTGCAGTGGCACTATGCTGAATTCTGGAACAACAGTCACATTGAGATTCTGTGCACAAAAAAAAAAAATTGGCCCTTAAGAATAAAATAATCAGGACAATTACACTGTAAAAGTTTCTTAATGTGATTTATCTTGTACTTTTTGTATGTTTTTATATATACATATATATATTTAAGAGCACAAGCTTGATGGTGTTTTTTACAAATGAGTTGATAGAAACAAAGCTGCTTATCAAATTAAAGGTCTGTAGTTTTGAAATGAACAATGGAAAATTCAGTCCAAGTGCATTCTTAGGCATTTAGTGTAACAAGGGAGGGACAGAGAAGATTTTTGAATATGCTGTGTAGCAATGATCACTTTTATGCTTCCATGTTTTTCTTAGTGCTCAAGTTAATTCAGGTTTTTTTCATGGTTTTTTAGTAATACCATTTTACCTGGATTTAGTAAATTTGGATAACGTGTTCCCATTTATGTTTGGGGATGCTTGTTGGAGGTTTTAACTAAAAAAATCCTAGCCTGAGTTCTCAAGTTGAAATATTTATTTGGACCAGTAATTGTTAAACAAGCTATTTCAGAGGCAATTATTAAGTATTTTGTACTATATAGGTAAAATATATAATGTGCTAGTTCAGCCTTGCCAAATGTGTTTGCTTTTAATAGTGCAATGATTGTAGAGACATGTCGAACCTGTGACACTTTAAGGCTGTGGCTTTCTCCAGCCATACCCACCCCTGCCCCGGAGCTGGGAATGGCTGCAGTGGCAGGTGGTTTCCAGGCAGCAAACTGAGGATGTTGTGCATCTTGGTGACATGAAGAAGGATAAACCCATATTATTTGCTGCAGCTGTTGCTTTTTAAACAGGTAGCTCCAGTGTAAGGTGCAATGTTTTCTTCACTCTGGGCAAAACCATTTTGAATTGTACTTCTTAACAAATATTGTACAAGCAAAAAGTTTGATATGCACATTTCTGTCGCAGCATTTTGGCAGGTGACTTTCAGGCGATGCACCTGGTGATACCTCATTGGTCATGGCACACTCTAAAGCAGTAGCCCTCAAAGTGCCTAAAGATTTCATTCCCCCATCACTGATTTCAGTCCTGTTTTCTGTTTAGAACAGTTTCTAGGGAATCTCTGGTCTTCCATTAAATGAGCCAATAAATAGTAAAGCAATTCCTCGTGTTCCTGGCGGTGTAACGTGGAGTACATAGAAACTGAAAATCCATAGGTGATGTTGAGTCAGGGTTAGTGTGTAGTTTGACCTTGGGGAAAATACATAACCTTACTGAGCAGAATTTCTCTGTCTTGTACATTTGGATTGTGGTTGTTTAGTGACTAAAATAAGCTTTTAACACTTGCTACTGTCAGTGTTAAAAATAGTACAGCCATATGTAAAAAGAATTCAGTCACTGTTTGTGTATCAGTAAATGTACTACGTTTTGGTCACAGAGTTGGTCATCTGCACCTCTGTTACCCCTTTGACAAGGAGGAGATGGCTCAGGGTTCAAAGTTTCTTTGTGCTGCAGGACCCGAACTTGTGGGGATGGACAAGCAGGACAGGACTCTGCTTGACTTGGAATTTTTCACATTATTTTCTCAGCTGACTGCCAGCTCTGAAAATTTGAGTTCTGTGTTTTTCAAGCTTGTGCATCTTGCTGAAATTGAGCCAGAAAGAAATTAAATTCCCCATTGACTTTTTTTTTTTTTCTGAGTGAAACTTTAGACAACATGAGAGATTTGTGTTACCATATTTGCTATTATGCCTTCTCAGCCACTCTGTTGTGCCTAGCTGATGTGTTTTAGCATATGTATCATGAAGAAGCACTTATGGTTCCAAAACTTCCTGTATATTTCCTGAGATCCAGGAGAGAATGAGATTAGCCATTCTGCCAAAGCTAAAACGGGCAAAAATTGGCTGCTGTAGCAATTTACTTCATTTTTGATTTCAATAAATTTTGTCTACCTCTTAAGTCTTTTGCCAGAAATGAATAGGCTGATAAACTATGTCAGGGCAAAGTGGCACCATGTTTTTGTTGGCATGAGTTCCAGTTACTGGGCATTGCAGGGAAGCTTTCAGTGCTATGGATTTAACTAAAAATGAGAGCTAAATACTGACTGTATAAATTAGAGGAAGAAGTGGCATGTTAGGAAATTTGCAGAGTAACCAATTAAGTGTTTAAATATCTTAGTTAAACTTTGTTAGCCCACACTTTCAAATCCACATTGAAAGCAAATTCTCTCGCCTGTGATGAAAGACACACCTTTATTTTGGGGAGGGTGAGATGCTGATGCCAACCTCAGATTTCTTGGGAGAGGTGTGGGAGTTTCCCATTTGTGGCTCTGTTCCAGCAGAGCATAATCAGGACAACAGTGATTTTGGCTCCCTGTCTTCTTACTTTCCATGCTCTCCATCATGTTCATGATACCACTTCCTCACAGCCATGAGGTCTTGGGAATAAAGTCTGCACCTGCCTTGCCCAGAGCCAGGCAGAAGAGGCATTCTGGGAGCAGTAGGAAGCGTCTTGTACAAACCGTGTGCTGCGCCGTGGTGCTGCAGTGGCAGAAGGCAAAGTGAAAGGATCCCAGCTGCTTCCTCCTGCAGGATTCCTGCTCCTCTTGCCGGTGGTGTCCTGAGGAAATGACACCAAACCGCTCTTTAGAGCTCTGTGCATTTTCTCCTGGCTGGCAGCTGGGGTCAGAGTGATCTGTGTGTGCCCTCTGTGCCATTCCAGGGTGTCCCTGTCCCTGCCCTCCAGTGGGCTTTGGCGATTTGGGGGATGGCCATGTCAGCACGGTCATGTGGCTGAGACTTGCCCTCCCTTCCCGACTGGAGGAAGGCCTTTAACCCAGCCCGAGCACTGCCACTTTTCACACTGGAACTTCCTAAAGTTCTTACCAAAAATTTAATTTTATTTCTAAGGTATAAAAATCTCCTCTGGGCTGCTTTAAAGTGTCCAGTAACCATTCCTGTGTCATTTTTTACAAGAGCAAGTGCACAGCCCCACCCCTGCAGTGTCTGTGAGGGTAGGCTGTGTCTGGAAGTGTGCTGACAAGAGATTCCAGCCATTAAATTCAGACATCCCCATCCTGCACTCTGATTTTCTAATGCAAGTTGTGGTGGATCCGTGGATTTCAGCAGCATTTGTGTGAGTTCAGTTGTTTTCAGCACTGTAAGAGTGAAAGTTGGTGACGTGTTGTGGGGGTCAAGCCAGCTCAGTCAGCGGGTGGCACAGAAGACAGAGCTCTTGTTTGCAGACAAATCAGAACAACCACGGGGGAACCAGTTTCTGAAGGAGAAAAACACTCCTGAATAAGGGCTAACTTTTCATCAGATTTTTAAATACCCAACTCTGTATTTTTTAGCTTTAGAACTCCTTGAAGCCACTTTTTGATAATAAAACTGACCTACAGGCTGTTTCCTTGGAAGAATTTAATATAGCCTTAAATCACATCAGCACAATTCTGAAATGACAGGGTCATTATTCAGTGGTCAAAATAATGTGCAAAAAATATCTTCTAGTGTTTAACTGTGAGATAACCTTGAGTAATGAAAACAAGAGGATAAAGGTTCTACGACTTCATCCACAATCTGATCATAGAAAAACATCCAGTGCAGGAAAGTAAGATCACTCCCTTCTCTGTTTCTATAGTATTCAAAATGTCTGATAATGTTCATTTTTGTTCTTAATTTGCAGCTGCTAATCCAGTAATTTGGTGTATTTTGCCCGAAGTGGTGTGAGCTGCACAGTCTGCAGCTTCCTGGTGCATTTGCAGTGACATCCCCTTTAGTCCACACCAGAGCAAAATCTTTTAAGTGTTTGTTTTTCCCCTATAAGCCGTTCCCTGATCCACATTTCTGTTGTGGTGATGTGCTGTTGCTGTTTGCATACAATGCCCAGGGCTGGATGAATGCTGTCCAAGTATGGTTTCACCTGAGCCATTAAGTGAGCAGTTCTGTTCCTTTTCTGTAGTGATACCTCTGTAGGTACAGCTTTTAAAGGTATTGGCCTTTTTTGTAGCTTTATTTATTGAAATGCTACTCAGTTCTTGTCCCTCACTATTAAATTCCTGTCCATCATTTCTTGTGATTCTTTCTTACAGAGTTTTTCACTCTGGATTGCAAGGATCATTTTTATAGTCAATATTTTTGTATTTTCTTGAAATCAAATCACTTGCCATAATGGTTGTTTACCTCCTGTTTTTACTTACACCTGCTGTCCTGCTGTTTGCTGCTGCAAGAAAAACCCCCACGTTTGCCAGGCAGCCTGGAGCCTTTCACAGTGCTGTAGCAGCAGCCACAGCCTTGACCAGGTGGGCTTTGTCATCTCTTAAATCTTCTCCTCATTTATGTGGGATAGGAAAGCTTTGTGCTACTGACGGCAGTCTGGAATTCTAAGAGCTTGTAGCTTATTGGGTTTCTTTGGTTGGTTGTTGTTCGGGGTATTTTTTCCCTTCATTTTCTATCTCGAACAATTATTCTACAGGTAAATAAAAACAGTAGGTTTTGCAGGAATCTACTCTGGAAAAGAAGGCTGATTGAAAACTTGGACACTAAATATACTTGATTGTATTTAAATATCTGGTAGGTGCTTCAAAGTCCTCACAAGTTCTTCTGGAAGCAAATTCCAAAGCTTAGAAATGAGAAGATTAGTTCTTCAGGACTTACCAATTCTATCTGCCTGCCCTGTGTGTGACTAAGGACAAGTGAAATAGCAGAAATGGGAATATTTTGCTGAAGGGAGAGGTTGTGCTGTGTGAAATCCCCAGGGAACTGGAAATGTGCTTTGCCTGGCCCCACACACTGCTCTGGCAGCAGCTCGTGAGCCTTCCCGTGGGGACCTGTCCTGAACCACAGGCCTCCCTGGGCACCAGAACTGTTCCGAGCAGGAACTTCAGATTAAGTAGCATGTAAAGCATTTTCTATTCTTCTTCTTCTCTAAAATCTGTACCAAGTCTAATCCTCTGAGCAAATAAAGACAGGGAGTGGGCTGAGCGAGGGCCTTCGCAAGCTGCTTCTGTGAATACTTTCTACCTCTTGTCGTTCATTGCCAGCAGCTCCAGCCTGTGAGAGCTGCCCTGGGCCAGGCCAAGGCGCACAAATACCCGGTGGGGCTGTTTGCTGGGCAGGCACGGGCAGTCCCTGCCTCCCTGGGGATAAATGGAACCGTTTGAGGTACCTGTGTTTGCATCCAAGTGAAGGAACTGGCGTTTTTCAGGTGGCTCCGCCAGGACTCACAAACACCTTCTCCTCAGCCTCTCGTGCTGCCTCCCGTGTGAAGCAGCATCAAATCCTCTCACAATTAATGTTCCAATAACACAGCAACTGCAGGGAGGGACTTTGTTTTCCAGCTGTGTTGGTGAGGGTTTAGGAAGAGAGAGATGTGGGAATGTGAAGAGCCAGGATTCTGCAGATCAACCCAGGTGTTTACCTAGAACAAAGAAATGTTACTGATTGCTACTGTGGTTGTGTGTAAGACTGACATGCTGAAGGAGAACTGTAACCCTCCCACTCTGAGTCTGAGAGAGACCTGGCATTGGCTTTCTGAACACTTCTGCAACCTGAACCAAAAACCTGCTGTGAGAATGTAGACTTACCATAGAGCTGTGGAAGAAAACTTCAATCGTGTCACTTCTCTCGGTCTTCAGAGCAGTCAACATGGTTTTGATGTAGGTTTTAGATTATGTATATATAAATCTGATTGAAGTACCAACAGCAAACCATAAATAAAATGTGGACTTAATTGAAGAATGGGCTAGTGGAGGCCTCTTGTGTTGAATTTATTAAAATACAATTTAATGGAGTTGGTGGAGGAGACTTGCTGTGATGAAGACAGGGAAATAAAGCTGGGGTGTCCTCGATTTGAGCCAGGTTTGAGGAGGTGTCCTGTAGCACCCATGGCTGCAGTGGCTGGAGATGAGCTGGGAATGCTCCTGGCATCACCTTCGTGCCTGTGAGGGCTGGAGGCTCTGGGAGTGGCAGCTGCTCCAGGGACAGGTGTCCTGTCACATTCCAGGCTGAGAGGAGGCAGTGCAGCTGCTGGGGAGTTGCTGTGAGCCCTGTGCCTTCCTCATGCCCCTTGCTTTGCTCTTCCAGAGCAAGGACCATCTTCCAAAGGAACATGAGGTGGGTGTAATGGAGAGCTACTGGAAACCTCTGGTTCCCCAAGTTTGCTCTTGAAGATATGCAACTGAAAGTGGAAAACAGTGACAAATTGCTGGGAATTTGTGGTACTAACATTAAATTAAAAAAAAAACCAATTAAAAAAAGACATAATGGAAGCAGGTGACACAAGAGGTTCCACCTTGGCATGAGAAAGAACTTCTTTACAGTGAAGAGGGCAGAGCTTTGGAACAGCTGCCCAGGGAGGTTGTGGAGCCTCCCTCTCTGGAGACATTCCAGACCCACCTGGACACATTCCTGTGTCACTGCTCCAGGTGGTTCTGCCTTGGCAGGGGTTGGACTGGGTCACCTCCAGAGATCCCTGACAGTTCTGTGATTCTGTAACACCGGAGTTTATCCTTGGTCAGTTCAGTCGATGTTGCCCATCTGAGTGGATGTGTGAATTCTCTGGACATAAACATGGTGTCAAAACTGAGAATTCAGGGTACACTTTGGATGTATCCCAACAGATCATGGGGGGTGGGGGGTTGCTGTAAATTGGGAGAAGAAAGCTTTTGATGAAGACAGCAAAAATGTAAAACAACTCCCACGAATGTTTCTGTTTTCACATTTCTCTCTGAGAATTTGTTAATGCCACAGGACAAAAAAAGCCATTTTTAAATTTAACTTCTGCGGAGGCTGTAATGGCTTATTGATCACCCAGCTCCCTGAAACCTTTCAGAATTTGGGTTCCTGTGGTTTTTACATTAGCTGAAAATACACCCCAAAACATTTCCCTTGGATTTGATAGGTACTCACCTGGAAACTTCACCGTAACAGTCAGGATCGTTATCTTGCTGCCTGGAGTTTGTTTCCCTCTCTTCTTTTTGCAGAAACTCCTGCTCTTGCCTTTTTCTGCCTCACACTGCTTCCTTGCATGTCCCTCTGCAGTTCCCCCCCTGCCTGCACCGGTGTGTAGCAGCTGTGGATTGTGCAGAACTGCTCCCCATTTCTGGTTTCTCAAGGCTGGGCAGTCAGGGTGGGAGATGGTGCTGTGGGAAGCCCTGGGGTAGTGATCGGGGTGAAGCCCTGCTTCTACGGAGGTGTTGGAAGGGGATAATGATGTTAATCAGGATTCTGTTACTGTGAAGGAATTTGTGATACCTGTTGATGTTTAGGTAGCACTTGTTGCTTCTCAATACACCCTTGAAAAAGTATAAAGTGCTGTTTGGTTTTTCAGTAGATGGGAAATTTGAAGCCCTTCTAAAGGAAGACTTTAGTGCTCCACTGGTACGTATCTTCTTTTTTATTTTTTTTCTTTTAGCAAATAAGGCCTTATACTGGCAATAACCTCTGAGAACTCTGCAGCAACACTTAACATCTTTCTTTCGAACAGTTTGCTTCAAGATTTCTGATATCCTTGTAACGGTGCTAATCTTTATGTGAGGGGATTTAATAATAATGATGATAATTATTATAACCATTATTATCATTATTGTTTTACTAACAAACACAGTTGTAGTTAAGTTTGACTATATAGTAGCTCATGTCTTCTGTGCAGCGTTAGGGCTGGGAATTGAAATGCTCCTCCATGAAATGAAGTATCCTGGATATAAACCATACAAGCAAATCAACTGGGTATTCTGTCATGCTGCTAAAGGAGTTGGTTTGAGCAGGAGGTTGCTGATTATGATACACAATTAAAGCATAATTACAACACATTACATAATTACTCCCACAGCGGGGGGTGGGGTTGGAATTAGATGATCTTTAAGGTCCTTTCAACCCCAAACCATCCTATGATTCCATACAATGAGCTGTGGGGGTAGGAGAAGGGCAAGACCACAGAAGGAACCGCGTGCTGTCTGTTGAATGTTTATTTTGCTTCATTTACAAGTGGTTTTGTGTTGGAGCTGCTTCAGTCCAGCCAGGACTCCCACCCACCTCACGGCCAGATTTGTGCTTTCCTGTGGTCAGCAGCTCCTCAGCTCCTGCTCCTCTGCAGCCTCTCTGTCCTGTTTAATTCGGATTTCCCAGTGCAGATTCAGAGGGAGCCTCTGCCCTGCTCAGCTGAACCTGCTGCCTCGTGCCCAGCCCACGCAGAGGACAGGGACTGGCTTAACTTCAGTCCCATTTTCACTTGGTGTTCAGAGCTTTCACAGATCCTCCCAGCCTGAAGTTAAGCTTGTTAGGAACTCACCTGTATATTTTTATGGGTATTTTTTTATTCTTATTGCATTGTTAGTTGTCCTAACTTCCCCTTTGCTGTAAACCACTGTAGTCCACCTCTATTCTACAGCTTAAATTACATGTTCAGTTTGGAATGTATTTTTTGTTTACTTAAATTTCTCATTCAAGGTTGGTTTCTTTAAAACCTCTCATTTTTTATTCATTTTGTCTTACTCCCTCTTCTCTCATGTTTCTTTTCTCAGATTTTTAGCACTGGAGGTGTTGGGGCTGGAGGAGCATTTTGCCCCTGGAGAATGTTTGTCTTGTGGTTATTTGCCAGTATCAAAGTGGCTTTTTCAAGTTCCATGTTCGTGTTGGTAACAGACTGTACTGGAATAGAAGTTGCAACTGGAATTTGATGAAAGGAGAAAAGTCTTTGAAAGCCTCACACTACTGTGTGAATTTAGAGACTTCTGGCATTGCATCCTGTATATTGACATTAAATGTGTTTGTAGCTGCACTGTAATATGGTACTTATTTGTAGTAATTTGTATGAATTATTCCCTATGCTTGGACTTGGTGCACTGACCCTGTGGCTGTGAACACCCGTGGGAACTCAGAGCCTGAACAGCAGCAGAGGCAGCCAAGGGTCAGCAACCATCTCCCCCTTCCCGGGAAAACACATAGGGTCAACAGACCCAAATGTGGTTGGAAACCATGGTTTTCTGTGAGTCCTCTAGGTGCACTTAATGCAAATTGTTGTGGAATATTAAATACTTCAGCTGCTCTTCTGGTGTTTGGGAGGAGTGTTACACTTTGGGCCCGTCAGGAGAGCACAGGCACCCAAGAGCTTCTGACCTCATAGCAAGAACAGATGTGAACGTCAGATTTTGATGGAATTGAGGGAATATAAACAGCAACAGGACTTGCCCTTGCTTTGCTTTGTTTCTCCCCAATGGGATCTGATGCCTTTCAAGGTGTAGTTTGGATTTTTTCAATTACCTTTCCCTCCTCACAGGGCCAGCTCCAGTACTGATTTTGTGGGTGGGTGTAGAAACGACTCTTCCTGCTTTGCATTCCACTGGATTCCCATCAATGCAAGTCACACCCATCCATGGAAGTCCGGTCCTTGGCACAGACCCTTCCAGCACAGCCAGAGCTGCAGATCAGCAGGAGCCCTGGCTTTGGGAGTGCTGAGATGTGAAGTTGAGCCCCATCTGCATTCACTGATTTCTCTCTCCAAAGGCCAGTTCTGAAAAGCTGTAAATGAAGCCATTTCACACTGAACCCTGTGACCTTTCTCACTCCCTTACAAAAGGTGGTTTTTCATAGGATAGCTGTGCTTATGAGAACACAGCTTCCTAGTGAACATGAGTGCTACTGCCCACATTACTGCAGCACCTTGGAATATCCCATCATGACCAACCTGCAGAGGGGAGAGTTTTGAAGCCATCTGCCTTTCCCAAATACTGTTGAGTAGAGGGGGCAGTCTGTGTGATACCTCGAATTTCTGAGGTACCTTCCACTTGGTTCGAGCCTGACAGTTCCAAAAGGAAGCCCAAACCTTTCAGTGAGAGCAGCTGATATACTTGCTAAGTTCTGCAACTCTCAAGCTTTCCCCCCAGAAAGAGAAAAATGGAAAACTATTACGTTACAGGTTATGAACTTAAAAAATTGAGCATCCTTTCATCCAGATTCCCAAGTTTAACCACAGGATTACTCGATTGCTTTGCCAGGCCTCAGCTTCCACACAACCAGGCCAACATGAACATCACACCAGGGCACATGAGCATCCGTGGCAGTTAATCCAGCCTGCAGGAAGGACCACCTTACAGACAGCAAGTGCTGGCTGAGAGAGTCCTTGCTCTTCAAGGCAAGGGGAAAAACCCTCTATCTCCACTCCCACCTTCCTGAGCTGACCATGATCCCAGTCTTATCCCCACTGCAGCAGCGGACACCAGGAAATCCACGCGAGCTCTGTTGTACAAATTTATTGTGTGGCCCACAGGGCGGGAGCTCAGTTCTCCTTCTCCTGCACAGTCTTTGTGCCCCGCAGCCGCCCCGTGCGGCGCGCGGCAATGAGCCCAACCTTGCGCCCCGCGGGAGCGTCCCTGCGGATGGTCGAGGGCTTCCCGATGTGCTGGTGGTTGCCTCCTCCGAAGGGATGCTCCACGGGCTGTGCAGGGGGAAGACAAGACAGCAATGTAACCACAGAAACTGGTGGTCACAGACACAAATAGATTAAAGGGGACAAAGAAGTAACTGCTGCACTTTTCACGGGGTGCAGTCACCACCAAGTGCTGCTAGTTCACCCTGTGACTGCACATTTATGTGGGAAGCTTCCCTCCCAGATACATCCAGGCTCGCCCCAATATCCCACAGATCTTTTCTGAACTGTCAGAGAGGACAGGGATGACCCCGATCACAAACAGACTCACGTTCATGGCCACACCACGGACACGTGGCCAGCAGTTCCTCTTGGCCTTGTACTTGTGGTAGGCACGGCCGGCCTTCAGGATGGGCTTGTCAATACGGCCTCCACCAGCCACAATTCCTGCAGGGAAGGGCAGGAATGGTGACACCAAAGCACACACGAGTACAAAGGAAAGCCAACACCAACAGTGAGATCAGAGCTGAGCTACAGCCTTCTTTTTGGTCCTTACATGCAGGATTGAGCTCTCTTTCTAAAGCACTGCCAGTTTTACTGCTATGATTTCCTGAGCAACATCAAGTTTTTAAAGTGAAATATAAATTGAAAGAGTTCAGGGGACTGCAAAGAACTTTGGAGGTCAAATACCTACGTGTTTCATGATTTACTAAGTCAATTTTACTTCAGTAACACACCAGATTACCCACTTTGGTGTCTTCCATGCAGAGGCAGGCAAGTGTCACCAGCAGCCATCTCAGCTGTCAGGTGCACAACAAACCTGGTGCATCCTCTGCTTCTTGCCAGTGGTTTTGTCAGTCCGTGTCAGACCTTCCAGAACACCCACCCACCTGACACCACCACCAGGCTCCCTCAGTGTACCAAAAGCAGGAAATCAAAGTGGCATTATCCATGTAAGTCCTTCCCCAAGGACTGCAGATTTTACAGGCTTAGCAATTCCACTACAGCCTGAGGACAATGAGCATCTACTTTTCTGTTCTCTCACTAGACCAAATCATCTCCAAATTTAGGTTAGCAAAACCCATAAGTAATGCAGGTGTAAAATACAAGTCAGGCATCTGAGCACAGGCTGTCCTGGTGTATAACCCCAGGCCCAGTCTGCACATGACACTATTTTCAAGATGGTTATTAAAACTGGGGCCCTGTTTGGAAGATTCAGTGACAAGAAGCTCGGTGCGAAGTTCACAGTGATTGCTCCTTACCCACAACAGCCCTGTTTGCAGAAGAAATGACCTTCTTGGAGCCCGAGGGCAGCTTCACCCTGGTTTTCTTGGTTTCGGGGTTGTGGGAGATGACAGTGGCATAGTTCCCAGAGGCGCGTGCCAGCTTCCCACGGTCACCAGGCTTCTCCTCCAGGCAGCACACGATGGTGCCCTCGGGCATGGTGCCCACAGGCAGGACATTCCCAATGTTCAGCTGGGCTGCAAAGAGCAACGAGAGCAGCCACAGCTTCATTCAGGCCCTGGGTCGGGGTTACAGCCCTACTGGGTGGCACGACAGATCCTGCAGCAGTGGGGTCCTGTACTCCAGCATCCCAAACTCCAGGAGCTGGGAAACCCCTGCCCTGCCCCTGCCCCAGCCCCACCTTTCTTGCCACAGTACACAAACTGCCCGGTGTGGATGCCCTCGGCGGCGATGAACAGCTCCGTGCGCTTCTTGAAGCGGTACGGGTCACGGAAGGCGATCTTGGCCAGCGGAGCGCCCCGGCCGGGGTCATGGATGATGTCCTGTGGGAATGCAGAGATCCTTTAGCCAGGGACACGGCCTCTGCCAGGGGCTCTGCAGCAATCAGAGAGCTAGGGATGATTATTCTGGGATGATTCCCACCAGGACACTTCTCAGGGGCAGCGGGGCTTCTGCCTGCATGAGCTGAAGATTCACATTTTTAAGAATACAAGCTCCAGTACCTACATCTCATCCTATCAGGGAAAAAGTATCCCCTGTGAAGGTGGCGAGGCCCTGGCACAGCTTGCCCCATCCCTGGAAGTGTCCAAGGCCAGGCTGGATGGGGCTCTGAGCAACCTGGCATAGTGGAAGCTGGCCCTGCCCCTGGCAGGGATTGGAACTGGTTGAGCTTTAAGGCCCCTTCCAACCCAAATCACTCACTGATCATAAAATAATGCTGGTTTAGTGTACTGCTTGTAGCTAATCCTGTCTGAACAGTTTTATTCCTGACATTCTGCAGGTATCTATCTCTCCATACTAAGAAATCCATTTTCACTTTCCCCAAACACCTTTGGGCACAGATAGAGCTGGGCACAGGCAGTGACTTCTCCATGTGTTTCCTTGGGATTGAACCATTTCTAACATTCTGATATCAGGTACAACAAAGTTTCAGAAGCCCCTAAATGAGGAAGCACAAACCTGTTGTTTCTTTTACACTTGAAAAAACATGTCCATTCTGTTCCTGAAGCACACAGAGATTGAAACACCCAACAATGTATTTTGAGACGACAAACAAGTGACTGAGACACATCTCTAAGATGTGTCTATTTTGTAGGACAGCTCATAAGCTGTTGGTGTCCATTACTGACATTTTTTCAACCCCACTGGCCAAATCCCCTGTGTATCATCCAAGTCCAAGTCAAATCTGCTACTGACCTTTTATCATCAACTCAGTTATGGTGAGGGTGAAGGAAACTCTCTCTACAACCTGAACATGCCTGTGCTGTAAAACGCTAAAGGGCTGCTGAGAGCATCCAACCAGTGGCACTGTTTGCATTCTGAAGTCCCTGACACCGAAAAAAGAACCTGCAGCATTCCTGGACCACCGTATCACACCCCAAATACAGGTACTGCCTTGTCCCCTCTGCTCAAGATGAAAATAATGATGGATATGACTTAGTGCAATCAAATGTTGATTTTTTTTTTTTTTTTTTTAAATATACAATCAACTAGGTGGGAAAATCCCCAGCCACGTTTCCTGAGGTTCAGAGAATTCTTAAGCAGCATAAAACCACGCTGACACTCCTACACCAGCAAAGCTCCAGCAGAAAATCCTACGGCTGGGTGTGAGTGCTATCGTCGTTGAGATGCTCCCATAGGCCCGAAGTGGTTAAACTTTTTAAGGAATATGGTTTATTTAACAAAAAAAGAGGGAAACCTGAACGCGGAACAAACGGGGTAAGGCAGAGCCAAAGTGCTTTGGGCACTGCTGGCAGCGCAGGAGGAGCGGAGGCTCGGGCACCTCCGGGGACGCGATGACGAATGTCCCCCCGAGCAGGGGACCCGCGGCCGCCCGTACCTTGACGATGCCCTTGATGTAGCCGTGCCGCTCGGCGAAGTCCACGGCGCGGAGCTTGGCCGGGCCCTTCCTGTGCTTCACGTGGGCGCGAAACACGGAGCCCGCGCCTTTCCTCTGCCCACGGATGACGCGGCCCATGGCGCCCTGCGGGGACACGGGGACACCTCAGCGACACCCGGCACACGCTCAGCGACACCCTGGCGCTGCCCCGTCCCCGCCCAGCCCCTTCCCGCGGCCGCCCAGAACGCGGATGGCGGCGGATCGGGATCGGAGCCGGGATCGCAGCCACCCCCCTCCTACCTCGCTCCGGCCTCACGGGAAAGAAGGAAGCGCTGGCGTCACGGGCGCGCCGAGCCTCTTCCGGCGGGGTGACGTCATGCGGAAGGGGCGGAGCCGCGGCTGTTCCCGCCCATCGCCTCAGGGACCGAGCCCGGGTACCGGGAGAGCCCCGGGATGGCGGAGGCACGGCCGGGAACGGGGACAGCGGGGGGAACGTGCACAGTGAGGCTTCTGCGAGCGGGTAGGCACATCGGGGAGTACGCAGGTATCGCGACAGGAAGGGTCAGGGTGTGCGAGCGACCGGGGCTGGAACTGGGATGCGACCGTGAAATGCAAATCAGTGCCTTCACTGCATAAAGAAAAACAAATAAAAGCTACGCTCGCAAACTTTTCTAGGTTTTCCCAGCCTGATTTTGCAGCATTAAAAGCAGCAGCAAACAAGCCCCGGTCTGAAACACAGCACCTGCTTCAGTGGATAATATAAATGAAACCTATACGTTATATATATATAAGTAGAAAATAGATAATTAAAAATATCACATAGTTGTGATTGCTGTCTCCGAGCTGGGTGATCGCACGAGAAACCCCGACGGGGGCGGTGGGAACAGCCCCGCCCCAGACCCGCAGGTCTCGATCCACCGGGAACGGGGGCAGTTCTTATACCAGGGCAGTGCCCATCCCTGGACAGTGCTCATCCTGGGGTCAGTGCCCATCCCTGGACAGTGCTCATCCTGGGGTCAGTGCCTATCCCGGGGCAGTGCCCATCCTGCTGTCCCAGGACCCGCTTCTCTTTGTCTTAAAATGCCGCTTGACACATTCCGAGGGGCCGGGAGGAAGGGGGGCGGAGGGGGCTCAGAGTTCACGGCTCCACTTCTCCAGGGCTTTCTTTGCACAATCACAGATTGGATTATGCTGGGAAAGATCTCTGAGATGATCGAGTCCATCCTATGACCGAACACCACCGTGTCACCCAGACCATAGCACTGTGTGCCACATCCAGTCTTTCCTTAAACACCTCCAGGGACAGTGACTGCACCACCTCCCTGTGCATCCCTTTCAAATATATGATCATACCTTCTGTGAAGAAATGCTTCCTGATGTCCAACCTAAACCTCCCCTGGAGCAGCTTTATGTCCTCTCCTCCTGTCACTACCCCTATCAGGGAGTTGGAGAGAGCAATAAAGTCACCCCTGAGCCTCCTTTTCTCCAAGCAAAATACCCCCAGCTCCCTCAGCCTCTCCTCATAGGACTTGTGCTCCAGACCCTTCCCCAGCTCTGTTCCCTTCTCTGGGCTCCAGCCCAGCCCCTCAATGTCGTTCCTGAACTGAGGGGCCCAGAACTGGACACAGCATTTGAGGTGTGGCCTCACCAGTGCCCAGTACAGGGGAGAAGCATTTAGTTTAAACCCCCTGGGGACTGACAGCCTGTTGTCTTGGGATCTCCCATAAACAACCAGGGACCCGAGCTAAGGGCTGCCATGCCAAATCTTATCTTAATTAGCTGGACCAAAGATGCAGTTTGTAGGATGAGGCTCCAGCCATCACAGATACAGCTGGATCTGGAATAATCAGACTGTATTGTGCAGTTTAAGAGCTGCAGGTTTGGGGTGAAGAAGCAACTGAAGATAAAACTCATGCAGTTGCTTTAAGCTGCCTTTGCCAGATTTTAATCAATATTAATTAGGGCATAATTGAGAGATACAGCAAAGCAGAGGTAATCGTCTTAGTGCTCCTAATCAACTTGTCCTACGCTCTGGAAGGGGAAATGAAAAGTGCCTTAACTTCTTTAACAGCCCACCACGTTTTCTGCATCAGAGGCCTCTCTTCCAGAACAGGTCACTGCTGATGACCCAGTTCACTGAAGATGATTTAACTTTATTTGACTGACTGGAAATTAGGAAAAGCCCATCAGACCCACACATGCCATTGCTCCTCACCTTCAGCTGAAGAACCTACTCATCCACCACGTCTTGATAGATGAG
This sequence comes from Picathartes gymnocephalus, assembly GCA_013390045.1. Taxonomy (NCBI): domain Eukaryota; kingdom Metazoa; phylum Chordata; class Aves; order Passeriformes; family Picathartidae; genus Picathartes; species Picathartes gymnocephalus. The sequence goes on along the minus strand of WEKY01048703.1, from coordinate 86,198 downwards.
CTTTCCCACCACAGTCTACCTGGGAATAGTGGAACTCACCCTCCCATAAGATGCAGAAACCCTTGATGCCAAGGGTTCTGAGAAGGGATCCTTATTGGATTCAGCCCGCACAAAGGGATTAGCACAGGCAGAAGCCCACCCTGCCCATCTGCTGGAGGTCACTGTCCCTCACACAGACAGGGTGACAGCTGCTCAGCCTGGGCCCCCCGTGACAGCTCAGTGCAGGATGACAAACTGCCACTCTACCTTGGTTTACACTGAGTTTATGTTCACGCTGAGTGGGAACATCTCGAGACTTTGATTTGTGGTTCCTGTGGCAGCAGGAATCTGGTTGGTTTTTGCTACTAAATCTGACAAGAGACAGATCTCTAAGGAGCTACCTGAATTTCCAAATAATGCCCAAAAAACCAGCAAATTACATTGGTCACTCTTCTTTCATATTCTTAGTAAGGACTCAGTAATCAAATACGTAAGAAGTGGTTGTGTAATGATTTAGTACACTCATCAGTTTTATTATCCTGTATTAACTATACTTTGTTTTCATGTTATTGTTGTTTAATTTGTGGTGCAGTCTTCACACTGCTGTCATCATCTGTGAAGCTGCAGCCTCTTGGTTCTATCGTGGGCTTGGCCAGCTGCCTCCCTGTCCAGGTACTGCTCCAACACAGAGGGTAAGGCTGGAACTGGGATCATCCCTAGCTCCTCCCTGCCAGCTTTTTGAGTGTCCTGAATACGGCTAGAAATGTCTGTTCCGTGAGAGTGTGAAGAGTTCTCAGTTCACCATCATCACATCAGAGGCTGTGTCAGCCTTTCTTCCAGCAGTGCTGAGGGGTTGTCACCTATTTGTGTCACCACAGACTGTGTTTATGCACACCTCAGGATCAGAGCATGCAGCTGCCCAGGGCCCTCAGTGCTGGTTTCATCCAAGCTGACTCTTAAGTATTTTTCCATCAGAGAAAACCAGGAAGAGGCTGGGAATGGTATGCATCTAGGTCTCGTTGCACTTAAGACTCCTTAGGATGCACACGTGAATGCAAAACCCTGAAAGCCTCCAAGTTTTCTAGCCTTGATGACATTTAGAAATCAGAGAAGATATGCAAATAGATGACAGAACTGCATTAATGATGTAATTTTATAATTGATTTCTTCTTTTATAAGAGACAACATTAGTTAACACTTTCATCATCAAGGAATAACAACATTGTAATACCTGGCCCATCCGAACACGGACTGAATTCAAAATAAGGGTAATTATTTACTTTAGCTGTGCCTTCAAAATTAATGGATCAGAAGAAATGCAAGCAAGTGTTTTTACATTGGCTGGCAATTAAAAAATACTGCCCGGGTTTGTCAGAACAGTGTGGCTGTGGGTCATGCCCTAAGAATCTCAGTGACAAAGAAATACAAGTGTTGGGCACTACCCGTGATCATAATTCTGTTAAACTTTGAGGAGCGGAGGTGGTGCTGTGGTTGGAAAAGAGGCCTCCGTTCCCTGGGCTGATGTCATCTCAGATCCAATATGTGGGATATTTCTCAGCATGAGGAAGAGGTGGCAATGGCAGAGCCACAGCAGACAAGCCCATGCTGAGAAACTCAGTGTGATCCACGGGGCTGCTGATGGCAGAACAAAAGCAATACAGGTATTCCCTGGCACTGCCTACCATCTGCACTGCTGTGCAGCAGCTGCTCTCGTGCAGCTTTGAGCCCTGAGATTTTTGCCTTCAGGACACCATCTCTGGCAGTTGTACCCTGCTTTTGGCTGGAATAGAGTTAATTTTCTTCCTAGTAGCTGGTACAGTGCAGGTTTTTGGATTCAGTATGAGAACAACGTTGACAGCAACAACAAAAACATCAGCATGTTAAGTAGTTACTCTAAATCCAGGAGTTTTCAGTGCCTCATGCTTGGCCAGTGAGGAGCTGTGAGGGAGCATGGCCAGGACAGGTGATCTGAACGGGCCAGAGGGATATTCCATACCAAAGAGTGTCATGTCCAGTATATGAACTGGGGGGAGCTGGCTGGGAGGGGCTGACCACTGCTCAGGGACAGGCTGGGCATCGGTCAGCGGCTGATGAGCAACTGCACTGTGCATCACTTGTCTGTCATAGGGTTTAGTAATCTCTTTTCCCTGTTATTATTGTTGTTATTATTTTTTACTTTATTGCAAGTATTGAACTGTTCTTATCTCAACGCACGAGTTTTGCATGTTTTCAATTCCCCTCCCCCTCCCACAGAAGCTGGAGGTGGGCGAGTGAGCCAGCAGCTGCTGGTACTTAGTTGCCATCTGGGATTAAGCAACAAGAAGCTGCTTTGCTGTGAGATACTACAGCCTTTACCAGTCTCGCTGCCTCTCTGCCAGAAGTTACAGCCAGGGGGAAGAGGAGCAGAGGCAGGGCCAGCGTGCTGGAATTCTCTGGTCAAAACCTATTTTTCCCCGAGTACTCAGGCTGTGCTGGAACTGGGGTAATTTGCTTATCTCCCTGAGGATTCTCCAAGTCTGGAGCTAGCACAGGGTTTGTCTGGATAACCCAGACACAGCCTACACATCTGCACAGATCAGGGGTCTGACGCTCTGGGGAAGCCTTGGCCTCATTTGCCTCAGGCACAGGAATCCAGATGGAAGTCTGGTGGTGCTAGGCAAAATAGGGTGTGCTTCCAAAGCACGGCTGCAGCACATCACAGACTGATATTTTGGCAGCTGCTTCATCCTTTGGCTGCTTCAACTACAACACTGAGCTGAGCTGGCTGAGTCATGGCCCCACATCCTGATTCCAGGGCAGCAACACCCAGCAGTGGGGAAGCACCTACACTGCTGGGCAAGGCCAGTTCTTCTATCATCACAGCTACTTCCATGGGACTGTGGCTGCTGGAGCCCATCCTCAAGCATCTCCCCTGGCTGGCAAATGTTCTGGGATAATAGAGAAAGGATAAAAACTATTCTCCTGATTCTGGAAAGGCTTTGGCAGAGCCGTGGGTGCACCCGCGTAAATAAATGCACAGTGGGAACAAGTCAAGGGTGTGTTGCCTTAAGTAATCCTTTCATGACACTCACAAGCTAATTTGCTGAAGGTTAATTGCACTGTAAATAGCAAAAGGGGTGGTTTTCTGCTTGCAACAGATGGCAGCCACCAAGAAGTTTTGATGAGATTGCTATTTGAAAAGGGGGAAGAAACAGCGAGGTTTCTCTCGGACTCCACCTTGAGCGGGAACTGAGAAGGGAAGTCCTTAACTCTGCATCTTTTGAAAGGGAAGGAAATAAAGGATGGCCATAAGATTCATATGAGTGTTTTCTCTCTGGGAAAGTATGCTACAAGGAAAATAATCCTGACCTCCTTTAGATGATCACTTACCTCTCTTTATGGTCTTACTGACCTCTCAGGGGCTTTGCCTGGGATTAGGAACTGACACGTGGACTCCAGCCAAGCTGCAGCGTCACAGTTCCAGTCTGCAAAAATAACACACCTGCTAATCCCAGCAAACACCCACGGGGAGATCCTATTACTGCTGCTCCAGAGCAAGGCACAGGGGAGTCATCTGCTGCCACTGAGGCAAAGGAAGGGACACAGACAGGAGCTACTGTACGGACTGATGAAGGGGCAAAGCCTCGTCTCCTGCTCTGCATCCAGAAAAACTCTTGGACTCTGAGGAAATGTCCTGGGCCTGCAGTGTCCTGTATCTAAAAGCAAAGAAACCCTTTGTGATTATCCCCTTGCAGCAGCACCGCCCCCTTACCACCCTCAGCATCCTGGTGGGGCACAGGCCACTCATCTGCATTCAACACTCCTGGCTTTGCAGAGAGAAAAATCCCTCTCCAGAGACACCACAGGCCTCCCTTCCATTGACTACTCCCAAAATAAATATCTTTGCTCTCTCCAGAGGAATTTCTCCTGAAAGGATCAGCTTCTGTTTGCTGTCTTGAAACAGTCTCCTTCAACTGTACCAAGTTCCCTGGCCCGTCTCATTCCTAAACCCTAGAGGGAGTTCCAGGGAAATTACTTGAGCTTTCCCTTCTGCTCTTGCATGAAGCAGATGAGGTCCCTGACCGCATGACAACCACTTCATCATAATTGCAGCTCTCCTCTAAACCTTTCCTGTAAATACAGCACGGGGTGACCTGGAAGGAAACCATGCTCTTTACAGGGTTTCCTGTGCTTGCAGATCATAATCTGCAAGGCAAGAATTTAAGTGGAAGAATCCTTACCAAATCCCCAACCTGAACGCTCAGCCCGTGTTCTCTTTCGAGTTACTGTTTTCATACACCTGCACAGGAGCAAGAGCTGGCACCCCCCTGACTTTGGTAATACCCCTGGAATTCCCTGGGCTTGCAGAGGAGTGGCAAAGACATTGCCCGGGGGCACAAGAGACTCCGGCTGCGCCAGGGCGGGATTTATCACAGAAGCACGGGATAAAATCGCTACCGTGTGCAGAGGCAAAAAGCGAATTAGGTGACTTGTCCCCCAAAATGGAGCTGCCTCCTGCACGGCCCAGCCTCTCCAGCAGGGAAGGCTTTGCAGGCGTTTCCTGTTATTCCCGGGTAATGACAGTCTGGATTCCTCGGGGGAGGGGAGACCCAGAGCCGCAGAGGTGGAAAATCCCAATCAAAACAAAGCAATTTGCACTTCACAGACGGGTTTAGTGCTGCTCATTAATTAGGTTCTGGTGACCTCTAGAGGCCCTGAGCCCAAAGCACCTGATTTCTGCGGGTCTTTCCTGAAACAATGAGCACGAGAATTCAGCTGTATTTTAGTTTCAAACCAAGATTCATTTTAGCCTTAGCAAGGAAGGCATTGAGGAACAGTAATTTATTATTATTCTTTTCTTGTTATTCTTTTCCTCCCACTAAACGTGGTAATAATAATTCCCTGTGTGCAGCAGCCTCAAAGCCTGCAAAGTAACTGTGGTAGGTATTCACATTTTTAAACGAAATTTGCTCTGTACGTCGTCAATAAGAGAGGAACTACTTCTCTCCGTTACCTCTAGTGATATATTCATCTAATCACTGATCCTGGAAAAGCTGCCCACTTCTCTGGTGAGATAATCCCGTTGCTTACAAGTGTCTAAATTGTGTGGGTTTAGGATGCAGGCGTTAGGTGTGAGTTGAAGAGTCTTTGCAGAGCACAGCCTTTTGTGCGCGAGTCCTTGCAAGGCAGAGCTCAAACCCCGTGCTGGTCGTCTCAGACTGGAGTATGACCATCTTTTCTGAAAAATCATTCTCAGCTGCAAACAGGGAAAAATTGACAATCCATCAGATTCAGGGCCAAGCAACACGGTATGTAAGAAAATTACCTTCTGCCTGTATTGTAGAACAACGATAAAGTTGCCTGCAGGGGAGAGTGATGCAAGAAAATGGGTAAGAAAGTAAGTGGTTTTTTACTTCTTATACATCTGGATCAGCTTATTTTTTTCTTAATGAGCTAAACAGGGGCAGCTGATGGAGAAGGGGAGAAATCCACTGAGCCAATTTTCTGTCCTCTTGAGCAGCTGAGATACAGGATTGAAACAGTACCAAAGAACTAAGAGAACTGGAAGGAGAGATGGAAGAGACGTGGGACCCTGGCCAGAGAGACACTGGGGCATTAACTGAGAGAGGCTTAAAGCCATGGAGAAGCTTAGTAAGAAACAGATAGAAAAGCTGGAGGAGATGAAACATATCTGCTGCAATGCACAGCTCAGAAAACTCTTTAGCAAACTTGCAGGGATGTGTGGGAGACCTCCTAAAGATGTCTAATTTAAGAGCACCCAGCTGTACTTCCAGATTTAGTTATTAGTTGCTTTTCCTACGCAACAGCCCCCTCCAACAAAAAAAAAAAAAAGTTTTTCTCTTCACACTTCCTAATAGACCTCCTACCAACACTTTAATGGCAACATTTGTTTGGTGACAACATTTCTGGAGGCTACAGCCAGGGCAGTTTTTGCATCCATCTTAGAAACCAAACACAATAGCCCAGGATTCTCTCTTGCTTGATAGATGCAACCCACAAGACTGGAAAAAAGTGTATGAAAGTGTATGTTTTGGTAGTAATTTTTTGTTGTTGTTTTCTTATGACATAATGATTGATAAGCTTTCTGAAAAAAAGAAAATTTAATTATTTTCTTGGGGGATGTTTTCTTTTTCATATTCTCTTGCTTTGTTCTTCTCCTTTGCTGTGTAGGCCATAGAGCTAAAGGGATTTCATGCCTCAAAACAGAAAGGAACCCTGAGCTACTGAGGGGAATTAAAAATGGAGGAAGGGAGAAAGGTTTAAAAAAGGATTTTAAAAGAATTTTTATTCAGACTGTGTAACAGCTCTCCTGAGATTGATTGAATCAAAACTCCTGAGAAAAACATGGGAGAAAAGCTCAATTTGTTAAAGAACTGCATTCTCCTCTATCTTCTAAGTGCAGCCTACAAAACTAATTTGATTTTGTTGGTCCTCTGAGAAGTCCTTTAGCAAGAGAAGGCTGGGGAGGGGGTGGGGAACCACTCTTTTTTGATATTTGTGAGATAAAAAGAAACCCAAGCTCTAAGGCCACTTGCATAAGCTTTGTAAAGCTCTCTGAATTAAAAAAAGAAAAAGCATTTCTTTTGTAGTTACCAAGAAATGCTGGCTCCATATAGTGCACAAGCATGTTTAATTTACACAGGTTTGTTGGCTGGATATTTTTGATCAATAGTATCACAGTGCTAATCAGAAAATGACAGGTACTTTGCATGTGGACTTTTTCTGCATAAAACTTTTGAACTTTTCCTAATCTCTTTAATGAAAATGAGCACAAAATATTGCTCCTGCCTTGTCTCCAAGTACTGGTTTTCCTTCCTTTTTCAGAGATAAGAGAAAGAATAAAAGGAACGATGTGAGAAAGCAAACAAACATAAAATGGGAAAATAGAGAAGTAAAATTCCTCCTCTCTCCAAGTAACTGTCAGGGTTTTTTTCATTAAATATGCCATTATATTTAAGATTTCCATTTCCAAATGGGAAAAAAATGCAGCTGGCTCCAAATATAAGAACAATGCTTGGGGGCAGGCCTAAAGTGAGCAATAAATCAGAGCAGAAAATGTTTTGCTTGGGGAACACATCATGATTAGATCATAAATAATCCTCTTTTATTCTATATGCAGCATAAAATAAACACAGCTGTGAGCACAGGCACATGCTGGTGCACAGACATGTTTGTTTGTGCACACACAGAGGACTCAGCCCCGTTTCCTCAGGGCAGTTCTGTGACAGCACAGAGGGGTGAAGGGTTATGGCAGAAGGGTCGATGAAATGGTGTCAGCTGAAAACCTCATTAAATCAGAGCAACAGAGCCAGGCATGCAGGGAGCACTGGGAGATGTCACCAGGAGGAAGCAACCCCTCAGCCAGCAGGAAACTCTGTGTGTATCAGTCCCTGCAATAAAATACTGCTTATTTCTTGGCAGTCGTAGCAGTCACAAAATATTTGTTTCCCTGTGGCAGGATCACATAATGGAGGGGGCTGTGCTGAGACAGAGGTTTACAGAGGTATGTGTCTTTCCAGTTCTCAACCTAGTCTCAAGTACAAGGTTTATTTTCTCCATTTTGGGCCTTGTTGAGACCCCTGAGGAAAGGCAGCTTCATTGTCTCCAGGGATGCTTCCAAAATTTGGCACAGGTGGACCTGCGGTGACACACACAAGTGGGAGCAGTGCTGGGACAACTGCTTTTCCTACCAGTCCTGAGGAACTTGCCAAGACTAAAACAATTCAATTCAAAGCAAGTCTGAGGCATCTAGAGGGATCCTGTTTGGGCCAAAGTTCTTTTGCAGGAAGAAAAGCAAATCCATCCACCTTCCAGCAGAACTTGCTGGGATCTGTGTGGCAATTTCCTCCCTCTTAGATCTTCCAGTGAATTTTTCCATGACAGGGATAATCCAAGCTAATCACTTCCATTTGACCCAGTTTAATCACCGCCTTCCCAAAATGGAGTTAATAGGCACTTAATGCTAAACAAGTGAGGAGGATGGTTCATAAAAGAGCTTGGAAAATCATTCTACTGTTCCTAACACACTCCTTTTTTTTTTTTTCTTCTAATTCATTGCCCAGAGTTGGTAACTTCTGAGGCCTAAACCACAATACATCTTGAGCTCACTAAGCTAAAAATACTGACTCACCAATCACAGCATACTAATGAATCCTCCACAGGAAAACTAATCTGTCATTTCCCTTCCCACAGGAACATGCACAAGTGGTTAAATATCTAAAGATTTTGTACAGCCTCTCTGCCTGTGCCATTGTACTCTGAGATCTTGATTCAGGTACTGGAGGCACATATTTCCTTTCTTTCAAGAATTAGTTTTTGGCGTATTATTCCACGTCTGTCATTCTGCAGCAGCACTAATTTTAATTTTGGTTTGCAAGTATGACAGCATTCATAGAGTCTCTGCTTTTGAGATGGTTCTGGTTTTATTCTTTTGGATACATGTCAGGGAGCAGTGGAAGCAGGGTGGTCTGCATGGCAGATGGGCAGTGCCCTCCCTGCCATGGTCCAGAGCCAGGCATGGCACTCCCAGGCCAGAAGGTGCTGAGATGGGGGACCCAGATTGGGCTCCTAAGGGCTATTGTGCACTCAGGGCCCTGGAAACCTCCCAGCAGGACAGCAGTGCTGTCCTAATTAAAGCTGAAAACTGCTTATAGGTGTAGACTATTATATGTTCTCATAAATTCACTTTTGTCATGTCCTCTTGAGATCTCCTGTAAGCAGATTTCCTTTTCCCTTTCATTACTGCTTATTTTTTATTTAATTGCTTGTTTGATTAGAGTTCAAATATGGATCTTTGATATTGTCTTCATTGCCTGGAAAAATCTCACATCCAATGGTTTGGGTCATAGTGGACTTACACAGCAACAATCTCAGTTGCCTGTAGTCTTCTTATCTCTCACTGATGACACCTTCAGCCTCTCTGCCTTCAACATCAAAGCTGTTCTTCCACTGAGGAAAGGACCTGGGCATCATCTGTGGGTAGAGTGCATTTGCTCTGTTCAGCCTTGACATGGGTATCTGCAGGGGGTGGGATTTGGTGTTCACACAGATATCCTACCAGGAGGACTTCCCTCATGCCCCAGCCAGAGGCAGGAATCACAGAAGTGCTGGCAGACTTCAGTCTTCCTATTGAGTAATTCCTGGCTTCCTGCTACAGAAAACATGTCATTCATGGCAATGTGGTGGTTTAAGGCAGAGTCTCAAATAGCAGATATTTATCTTACCACTCCAAGACCTCTTGTGTAATACTCCTGTCTTCCCCCAGGCCAGTGAGAGTGAGGATGAAGGATTCAGGGCCAGCTCCAGCACTTGTACTGTCTGTGCATTCTTGCTGGGGGGCCATTGCCAAGGAATGGGAAAGAGTGGAGTTGCAGGGCTGGGTTCTGATTGATGTCAATCCTGAAAAATGACTATTTAATAAACAAGCAATAACAAACAAGAGATGATATCCCCATGAGCATTGTTAGCAGGGAAGTGGGTTGCTTGCAGAGCCTCACTGCTATCTAGCATGTGAGGTTGGTCTATATTTAGCTCTTTGAAACTTTCCAGATAAGAATTCTCTTGATGTGAACTGAAACCTTTGACCACCACAAAATACACAGTAAGGCTCCATGTCCCCGCTTCCTCCCTGCTGCTGCAGTACAGCACTCATACTTTGTGACTGAATCATCAGGTTCCCAGTGCTAACACCCAGGCTCCAGCAGCGTTACCACACAGGAGGCAAACAGAACACGTGCTGGTTAAAACCTGACAAAGCAACACTTGGATTTAGGTCAGGCACAGCAAACAGGAGTTACTTGTACGCTGTACCTGGCTCCCGTTCAAACCCAGAGCCTGATGAATTCTCACCAGCCCAGACATGCACAGCGGCATCTGCCTGTCCCCTTTCCACGGAGATTTCTGCCCAGTCCCTTCAGCTCCTCGCTGCAGTGCCCCCACAGCTGCCCCGCAGAGGCCGCCTGGCTGCTGGGCTCTGGTGAGCAGAGGCACTGGTGTTGCTCTTGCTCTGAGCACAAGCTGCAGAGCTCACTGCTGGCACGGGGCACTGCTCTGCAGCCTGCAGCCCCTCACTGGCCCCGCTGCCCCCGGCTCTGCCACAGCTGTGGCACAAAGCAGGCAGCAGACAGTGCTGCAGCTCTAGCTGCACATCCCAAACTGCCCAGATTGTCCAGCTTGGCCTCCTGCATGGCTGTGACCAAGAAAGCCTCTGCTGGACCTCGCCCCTTCAGATGGACTATTAGGAACCACATGGCATTCAGCCTTCATTTGAAGATGGTGAATTCACCTTTCACCCTGATGGTCTTTTAGCCTTTGTCTCTCACCCCACTGTTCCTTTACCCCTTCCCATTTTCCCCTGGATGCTGTCACTTCCTGGTGGTAGAAGCAGACTTTAATTTCCATTCCAGAATTGGCAGAGGCTTTTAACTCTCGATTTGTAGAGGCTTCAGTTTTTAGTACCTTAACTCCTTGTTCGCTGGTTTTTGGAGTTGAATTTTGTCCTTTCTTGTCTTTTGGCCCATCTCAGAGCCCCTTAGTGCAGCTTACTTTGCATTAATGAAGTTATGGACAAATAGTATTACCCTTTCAATTAATGTAAGTGTTATTATTCCACAATAAATGCATGGTTACACATTTATAGGGATTATATTTATTTATATTTTATATTCAAAATAGAGAATTACAAATAACACAATAAAATATGATGAATTTAGCCATACAGAATTTCTTGACTTTGCCAGTTCCTGATGGAAAAGAGATTAAATCACACTGAGACTGTAGTAACCTCACCTACAAATTTACGACTGACTTGGTAGTAGGAGATTACTTTTTATGGGATCACTTGGGATTAGGTAGCATCTTGAATATATTGTCAGGCTGTACCAGAAACCAATTTAGCACAGCTCTATTTGTTCTTCAGCTTCTACTCAAAGTTTAACTTGTATACGCCACAATCTTGAAATTATTTTAAATGCTTCTATTAAAAACATTCGAGAGCGAGGCACAGTCGACCGCAGAATGACTTCTCTGAGACATGTCCTATGTGCTGGGTTTCCTGAGCAGCTTCCAGGCTGTTCTGAAGGGAAACACACAGCGCCTCTCTCCAGCACACATCCCCCTTGGCTCTGCACCTGTGTGGTCTGGAAGACCAAGATCAATGACTCCGGTCTTCCCAATTTTTCCCCGCTCAGTGCTTTAAAACAGTTAAATAGTGGGGGTTTTCTTCACATTTCTAATTCTGTGTTGGTTCTCATATGCTTGGGCATCCCCTCCTTAGGAGCCAGAGTAACTTCCCAGCCCTGGCATTTTCAATGCATGTCTGGAATTCTGGAATGGAGCAGTGAATTTGAACCCTAATGGTCCTTGTATGCTGCAGTTGTTGATTTGGACGTAATTGCTTCTTGCCTTTTCTCCTTAAACTGTGTACTTGTATAAAAATTAAGCATCCTGGTGGATATTTTTAGTGCAGGTTCCAGGGATTTTGGCTTTTTAAAAAAGCATTTAGATGGGGGACTCTGAGTTCTTCATTAGGCAGTGCATTGTGTGTACAGTTGTCATACATTAAAGGAGCTGGGATAACATTGGCGCAATATCCAGTTTCACCCAAATGAGGTTGTTAAGCAGGATCCAGATCTGTGTCCACAGAAGGCAAACACAGTACTTAAACAGAAACAAAGGCTTCGATTTATTTCATTATTTACTAGGTGCTGCCATGGTGCTCAGTGCTACATAAACATTCCCTGTCCCGGGTTATTAATACTACCAGGCACAAGCAGGTTCAAAGCTCAAAACACCTCACATGAAACATTCCCAGGACAAGAACTTTAAGGACAAGTTAAAAGGACAAGGTATCCATAGAGGAATCCTGTTCATGAAATATCAGGCTTCAAAAATAGCTGTGTGTTCCAATAAGAAGAAATTCACATTTGAGGACCCAGGTCTCCACCCATCCCATATAACTACCCCTCACTGACTATTGCTGTAACACGGTTCTGCCCTGTTGAGTGTGTGAGTGATGCCAGTCTGGCCTTTTCTTTGTATGATAAGGAACATCTACCCCTCCAACAAATATGGAGAACAAGTAGGAGATCAGATTTTGGGGCTTACACTGCATAATGATCCCATAATTAGGGAGAATTAGAAGGTTTTGGTCTTCAGACTGCACAGCTCTGGAAATGCTGGGGAGTCACTGCAGAGTCCTCAGCTTGTGTCACCAGTGGGTGGGCAGTAAAATGGAAAATGTTGTTCTGGAGGAAAGAAAGGACTGTTAAAAGGCATGTGTTTAACTCTCATAGAAGGACTAAAGGAGACAAGCTATTTGGAGGTATCCCTCAGAAGAAAAAGGAGTATTTTACTTCAAGATGACTTAAACACATTATAAATTCTTGAGAAAGGCTGGGAAAATTGTTCTTAAACACATCAGGTTGAAATAAGCCCAAAGGTATACAATTCCTTGATGAAAACATCAATGAGTATTAAGAAAATTGTATATGCATGCTTAGGTCAGTGAAGATTACATCTTATGTAAGGCCACTTAAAAGACAGAGCTCTCACAAGAATTACAAATTATTTGGGGCCCATGAAAATCATCCTGGTTTTAATTACAACATTAAAGACAAATCCACAAAGTTGTAAGTTCTGCTGGCGTGGCAAGCAATCATTATAAATCTGGACAAGGGATCACACAGAAATTGTAAGGAATGACTGTGAGAGATTTCAGTACTAGCTATTTTTGTCTTTAGAAATGTTATTCATTTCAAAAAGTCATTAGCACTTGTGCTCAGCCAAAACTTGCTCATAAGACTAAGCAGGATTTCTTAACATAAACTGTCCTTAAAAGGACACTGTCAGCTTCCAACTAGCCCATTTTTTGAGAAGAATTTTAAAGATGTTTCAGTACATGAATCCCTGGGGTGATGCCTATCCTTTTATCACAGTATTTTACTTTTTTTTTTTTCCTGATGCTTTACCTTGCCCTTTTGCAGCATCAAAGACACCACATAAGCTCAGGGAACCAAAAAATAGGGAGGTGAAACTGAGAGCCTGGAAAGCACTGTAAAAGGCTGAAAACAAGCCAGAGGAGCTAAACAAAGAACTGAAAAGGTGTATCTCCTTTTATTCATTTTCATTTCCAGATATTGTTTGGAAAAGAGACAAAAAAGTGTCAGATAGTGATGTCCCTGTATTTTAAAGTCTAATTACAGCCAATACTGCAATTAAAAAGTGGAAAGATGGACAAAATTAAAATTCTCTTCTGATATTAAGATGACTTTGAAAAAGATTCAGGCAAGGAAGAATTCAGCATGTTGTAGAACAGTCATACAACAGAGTTCCTCTATCCTGGCACTTTAAACCAGAAGTTTGTTATGTAAATCATGATCCAATGTCATAACAGAGATAATCGTTCAGTGGGTACTGAGGGGCATACTGGGAGAGGAGTCCCTCAGATTATCAGACAAGAGTTATACAAATCTTTAATACATTTTATTATATTGACATATTATATACGACACATTACATTGTGTCAGCAGTCCTGTCCTGCCAGTAGGATTTGTATAGCTGGGCCCTTCCTCTTGCTGGGGCCCTAAATGACAGCAACAAGACTCTTTCAGTGAGGCTGGCACTACGAGGCTGGGGCCTGAGCTGGTGGAACAAGGGAGCAGTTGAACAGGATGGGAAGTTCTCTAAAGCTAAAGCTCTAGAGTTTAAACCACACTGCTTCTGCCAGGTTTATCTCAACACTACTTGTATAATTAGTATCACTCAGGAAAAAACTCCCTTGACTTTCTGATTCTAGCTATACTCTCATTTGGCCTGGAGTCTGACAAGGTTAACTGTGTGTTTATGCAACTTTTGGTGATGACTTCTTGGGAAGTTACTTGCAAAGATGGAAAACCCTAACTCTTCCTGCTCATTGGAATAGTGTAGATGCCAGAAATTTTGTGACTGACTAGACAGAAACTTGTACAACTGGATCTGTACAATAAGAAGTATCAGCTATTACCATGTGCTGATAAATGAGAATTCACACCATTAAAGTACCACCCAAGAATCAGTTCCCATGAGAGTGGAAGGCAGACGTGGGTGAAGAGGTAGAACTGCTAACAGCGAGGCAGATACATCTGCCTTGTAATCCTTTTCCTTCTCCTGACCCCTTTTTAGCAACTCCCTTTTCAGATTCCAAACACTGTTGCCCCTCTGAAATGAACTTGGATCCATCTGAAACCTTTGTTTGGCCTTTTCTTACCTTCTGCATTGACTTGAGAAGAGCTGCAGGGAAAGCCCTAAGAAACAGCCACAGTGAGCCTTGCCCAGTCCAGCGCCAGCTTTATTCCAGATGGAGGTTTGGAGCTGGTAATCCAGAGCATCCATGCCAAATGAATTCCATGCATAAATGAGCATGCGTATGAGCCTATCATTATAGGCTCCTACCACGTAACTTCAGCTGCCTAACGTTGAACAACCAGCAGGCAAAAGCCCCGTTGGAGGTGCTGTGTCTCCTGTTGACTCAGCAGGATGACAAACCTCCCTGGTGCCTACAGCCAGCCCGGCCGTGCTCCCCCGCCCACTGTGCCAATCCCTCCCTAGGCACTTTTCCACATACAGCAGGCAACTCACATGCTACATATCCATCACTCCTGGTGCCTGCTGCTATCCCACAGACAATTATAAAATAGTTATTTAGAAATGGCAGAGCTTCTTAAAGAGACAGTCTGTTAAATCTTGGGATACAACCCTTCTTTCTCCTTTGCTTTCTTCATTGCATTTGTCTTCTCAGCTGCTCTTGTCCAGCATTTGGCATTGCTGTAAAAGTTGTTGTGCCAGCACGTTTTAAAACAGTAAGATAAAAAGTAAGATTCTGTGTTATATATAGGTCCATTCATAATGGAACTTTCTATCCTACAACAGCAAAGAGTTAATATTCCTGACATATTCTACTATTCTACATCTGTAAAAAAGAAGCCAAAGCAAACTTAAAAGAATTTAGTATGGAAAACATATTCCAGCTTCAATGACACACTGGGGTTTTGTTTAGGTTTCTTTATTAGGATGAGGCACAGTATGTAAACTTCACATGCAGTTACTGAAGTCATGTGTCTGCCTTATTTTAGCTTTGAAAACAGCAGCAATGCCAACATCCTTTGCTGCCTTTGAGACTTGAGAAGTCCTGAAAGCCAACAATGTTGTGGTCCCCTTGTAAGCACTATGTTGCTTTTTCACCCTTTGGCTAGAAAATAAAAGGGATGATTATTCAGGCGAGCCTTCTCCACTTCGGATGTTCATTTTAGGACCCTGGCGCTGGTAATTCTGGCTGGACTCTGCTGCTGTCAGCAATGGAGGGGTTCCCATTTGGGATGGTTGACAAAAGGATGTCTCATTCTCTGTCTCTCCAGCCTCAAGTAGAAGTGAGCCACGCACAGGTGAAACAGCAGAGTTGTTAGTGCTGGAAGATCCACTGCTACTTTCTTTACTGGAGTTGTTTCAATCAGAAGTCCAGTTAGGGTGAGTGGAGTCCAACGCCAACTCCCCACTCCTCTCCTCACCTTTCAGCTAGGCCCTGCAGGAGGCATAAACTAAGCAGAGAGATTCCCACTGTTCCCATTCCTCAGGTGAGTCTCGTGCAGCGCAGCTCTCCAGTCCCGTTCACAGAGAGGCAGCAGATTCCCCTGGCTCAGTGAGTGCAGTGCCCATCCTTGCAGGTGTAAAAGGGCAGCATGCAGTCATCTATATAAAGAATGCTCTTCAGATGGGTTATGTATAAACTGCCTGATGGCCAGGGTATCAAATGAAGGTCAAACATCAGAGACCTTTAGGCTATTACGAAATATGACTCATGGATTAGTTAACTGCCTGTCAGATTTTCCATTATGAAATTTAACCACAGCCCATATCTGCACAGCAGCAACACCTGTAGAAGTGCAAACAAACAAGTGGTTATATATGCACTTACATTGAAATGGGTCAGCAGATGTGCTATGGCATTGAGAGAACCATTTTCCTTATTAATGAACTATTAACTAAGGAACAAAAATGAGAGAAGGGGGAGAAAATGCTGTGGGAGTAAAAAACCTCATTGTTTTGAAGTTCCTATTTGCCAAAGAATCTGCAAGATAAATCTTGACAGTTCAAATGTATCAGATGAATCGACATAAAAATTCCCCTCTGCAGAATATCATTATTTTAGCCATGATGAATGTCTATGCTTCTTTATCCAAGCATTTGTTTTTCCAATTCCACATGGTGGCATGAGCAGAAGTCAAAAGGCAATTATTCCTGTTCTGGAAAATGACTATTTAGACACGAAACAAAAAAAGAAGGATTTCATAGTTTTTATTTATGAAAATCAGTGAAAAGATTTAGCCATTTGATGGAAGACCCTCGTAATTCTCTCAGCTGGTTGTTTGGAGGCTGTAAATTCAGAAAGGCAGAAGATGTGCTCTGAAGGCTCACCATGGGAAGTGTCACTGGTTTTACGCCACAGGTGAGACTCAGCTCACCTAAGTTTAGATGTCTACAGTGTCTATCAATACATCTGAGCCTGTTGCCCTGTAGGCAATTTAAAGGTATGTCTTATCTGATCTATTTTAAATATCTATCTTAGGATGAGATGATTCATGACCTCAGAGTGTCTTTTCCTCACTGTGGCTCTATCAGGGGCCTGAGGTGACTGGCTTGGCTGGAGAGCCTTCCATGTGGCCAGAGATGAACCCTGAGCCTGAATGCTCTGCCCCCACAAGACTGGTAGTTTATGTGAAATGAGTTGGTTAACACTGCTCCTTGCTATTGCAATGGTTTGTCCATATCACAAAGCCACCACTACATCTGGCACAAATGAATGCTAGCAGGCTGGAACAGCCTAGAGGCTACTGATTAAAGAGGAAACCTGAACCACCTTGATGGGTTTCATCATTACATCCTATTCTTGCCTCTAGAGATGTTCCAGATCACAAGGCAGGTATGGAGTTCTCAGTCCTCCTACCACTCTGGCATCTAATCTGTGAAGGCACAAGTCTCCATTTCCATGCCTGTCAGTCCAGCTCGTTTCATAAACACTACATTCATTTAAATGTTATACTGCTTCTCTACAAGAAGTTCAGAACATATAAACTGTAAGGCACAATGAAAAACAATTCAGTCTCAAGAAATTAACTCCAAGGAGGGGCAAAATAGCAGCACACAAATATATAAAAAGCAACAGCAAAGAGGAAGGAAATAAACTATTCTTCCTGTTTACTATGGAGACATGTTACTCCACAGTGGGGTGATATACAAGCTGTGCAGCCACTTCTCAGAGCTGCACCACAGAATTGTTCAATCTTTTAGACAATGGGGGAGCCACCAGGAGCTGCTGTCTCCCAGGGAGGCAGCAGCAGCTCCTGCCTCACTGCAGGCACTGAGCTGCCTGCCTTGGAAAGGGGTGGGAGGGTTACAGCTCCACCGTGTCCGTGGGTGTCTGAAAGGAGCCGGGAGCCCTTGACTCACTAAGCAGCTTTTCAGTCTCAGCATGAAGCAGGGGTTCCTTCCTCATAGCTGAGGAACAGTGGCTGTGGTGATGTGACAGCATCCTGGGGCCCTACTCCTTAGGAGAAGTCAGTCAGGTTTGGGAGCCCTCCTCCAGTTTAGGGATCCAGTTTGTGTTCTGGAGATCCAGTCTGATGAGCATGCACCCAGAGTGGATGGCTATATTTAGTCTTAAGGCAGTATGGTGGGCTAGATGTCTCTAAAACCCTTTATCTTAAATTATTTAAGTGGAAAGGTTGCAATATGCACAGTAAAACCTGAGCTAAGCCTCTTACAATGGAGTGGGCCAGAGCTCCAGCTGTGTGACCGGCACTGCTGACCAAAGCCAGCAAGAGGGACAGGGTGGCCTTTGAAGAACCCATCTAGAAAAAGAGACACCTTTCTCTTGACAGTAAATTTTTTACGGTTCTTTCTCTGCTGCCATCTGAAAGATTATGCTTCTGGGTGCTCCTATTTACTACTCCTTGTTCCTCTATAGGAAATACCACTCCAGCATGGTATGAACAAGGTAGAGAACATTAGGAGAAGTGGGGATGAGGGGGGAAGGGGAAGAAAGTTATTTAGTTTAAAATAAAAACAGAAACAAAACAGGTTTCACTCAGCCACATTCATATTCTCACACTCACAAGGGCAGCCACCAGGCACCAGGCCAGCATGTTTAAGCCACCTAACCAAAAATCTAGGCAAATGAAGTTTGTACCCAGGTAATACATCCAGGATTTGTGTGATGCCATAAAGAACACAAGGGGTGCCAGCTCTAAAGTCCTGGGTTATTCTTGGATTTGTGACTATGCACAGGGTTTGGGTATCTTTTTGTATCTCTTTGGAGCTGTCAGTATCTCCACCTGTCTCAGCTCTGGCAGTCATCAGGACCAAGCATGTTTTTTCCAGATCTGAATGCCCTGGGAGACAGCAGGTCGATGCCCTGTGGTCCTGATGACCTGCTAACCTGGTGACATTAACTGAGGCCATCAACCTTTGTATTACAAGTCCCTACACGGCTCCCATTCCCTTGCTGGTGATCCTGCCCCTGCCAAGAGACAGAATCAACACTGCAGCAACAGCGAGGGAAATAGGAATATGGACCTTCTTCCCCCTTTCTCCTGAAAACCAGTGTTGGGTTTGCTTCATGGGCTTCATGATTTGTCCTTTCAGTTCCTAGCAGGGCTGTGGGGAGCTGGGGGTATCCTTAAGACCCTGACAATCCCACCGGCATTTCTGAGCAGTCAGTCGCCCTCTCACTTAATAAGGAGCAACACTGGGCATTCCTCAGATGGCTGAGGCCACTCTCTTAACCCAAGCACTCCTGGCAGCTGCACCACGTTCTGCAAAGGTCAGACCTTGCCAGGTGTTCACAGCTGGCAGCTGAAGTCAAACCCCTGCACATCAGAGGGAAGAAAGCTGGCAAGTGGTACTTGGTCAGTGACGCTCGGAAGGGCTTTCAAAGAAGACTCTGTTACATTTATGTTACATAACATAAAAGTTACACTTGGTATTTAGTAATGGTAATTAGAAAAGGCTTACAGAAACCAAAATGAGAAACGTTAGTGCCTCCTTCAAAGTATAATTCTGATGCTGATTAATAGAGGAGCCATCTTGACTAGGTGCCTATTTTGATTTAGGCAATTATGAGCTTACCAGTTCAAACCAGTTCACAATGAGAATGTGAATCCAAGATTTACTGATGTGCCTCTTTCATTTCTTCTTGCTGCTATGTCTCTCTTCTTTTGTCTTCATCTTCTGTTCTTTGGGCTTGCCTACAAGAGAAAGGCACACTCATAAAATTACAATCTATCTGTAAACCTATAGTTAACTCCAGGCAATCTTTCAAATAGGGGCAGTAGGAGGCTACTCACAACTTTGCCCTATTGAACAACATCGTAGCATAATTTGTTTTTGGCAAAGGACTCAATTTTTAATACCTGCATGATCAGAGTGGAAGGCAATACCTTGCACAGAAGCAGCAGTCCTTGCTTGTGTTCTGTGAGTGCTGTGGATTGGGCTATCCTGGTAGGAAAAAGGCTGCAGTGGGCAAGAGCTTCTCCACAGCCCAAGCCAGGGCAGTGACAGCAGCAGTCACCTGGTGTTGTTCTTCCTCTGTCCAGCAGATTGTGGCTCCTGCAGGGGTCAAAGGCCCCCAGCCTTTCTTCCCATTTGGAGGTTACAATCTGCCAAAGGAGCTGCTGGACTCTCTCCATTCTGATGTAGGAAAACTTACTGCTTTGCAAGTTCTTCCTGTTCCTAATTGACCTGATCTAACCTGAAATAAGCCATTTGTATTCCTGCAGAGGAATACCAGGGAGTCCACATGGCCTTTTGCCCAGGTTTAACGTAATTTCTTTAAAGCAAACTGCAAATTAATAGTAGTGTAACTTTCCTGTGCAGGCAAGCCCTTAATCTAATTGGAACATGGAAAACAGCATTTGGGAAGACAAAGCAGTGCATACACTTGGGGAGGGAGAGAGGGAGGCAATATAATCTGGAGTCCAGTGGGGATGATGGAGAAATCTGAATGCAGAGAGATAAAAATTACTAAGGTTTTTAAAATCCAAGCTAGTGAGGAATCTAGGGATATGAAAAAATAGAGCTAAACTCAGAAATTTTCAATGTTCAGAGAATTGCCACGTTGTCTCCATTCATTCTTCCACTCGGGACAACAACCCTTGTCATTTTAGTCAAAAAACATTCTCTCTTCCATCCCCTAAAAGTCTAAGTCCACATTCATGGCCTCAATTTTCCCTGTGTCTGGTCCTCACCTAACAAGAAGAAATAAGAACAAAACCATGTTTGTACTTTCTCAGTTCCCATAGAAGCCTGTGACTACTTGATCTTGTCACTAAACCATTACAGAAAATAAAAATAGGACTTCATTAAAGAAAGAAACAGAGAGAGAAAGAAGCCTAGAGTGCTGCCTCAGATAAGGACTAGGGACTAAATCTTTTCTGTGTATCCCTGTTCTAGAGTCATACCTTATAAAACTTCCTTATTCTGTCTCTCCTTTCAGCTAAGAGTCTCGGCTTTCTGTAAACAGTCTTTTGCGGTTTTTTAGGACAAGACGTGAATTTCTTTGAAGCTTGAAAACAAGCTCCAGGCGTCTCTTCAGAGAATCATCATGAATCTCCTCTTCAGCAAGCCCTCTCCAATCAACTGTGTGCATTCTATCCACCAGTCTGGGAACATGGAGAGACAAGGGAAGGGGAGCCAGCAAGGCTTGGGTGGCAACACAGTGGCCAAAGGACAGAGCAGCTCTTAATCAGACTGCCTTTTAACTCTTCACATGAGTTAAAGGCATTATGTGCTAAGATTGAGGATAGAGGTGTACTCAGCAAAGGTAGTGATAGAACAAAGTGTTGTAGCATAGGGGAGTATTTTGTAAATATTCTGTCAAATATGTCCAGGCACAGTTTAGTAATCACTGGCAATGTCAGTGAGAGGAGCCCGTGGCTTCAGTGCAGTGGCTTTGCCCTGCACACTGAGTAAGATTCTGCCTTTTGATGCCTAAAAATGTCCACCGAAATCTGGGAACTGATCAGATGGAGCATGTAGATATTATGCTGCTAAAGACAGATCTCTGATATTAATGAGAGATATTCACTGCTGACTGGAGACTGTTTCCAAATCCCATTGCTAATCTGTGTCTGGACAACACTAAATTTATATTTTTATTGCCCTGCCACATCTTACAGTGTAAAAGACTCACAAAAATATAGTATGGGGTCTTAGCCTCATAGGCAGCTGTGTAGAACAAGAAACAAGTCTTCACTACGGCAACTTGAGAATTACATCCATGGTAGGATTTATTTGTTATCACACTCTGGATGTCTGAGCTGCTTGACCATTAGTAAAATACCTCCTTTTCCTTAGAAGTGAGTCCATAGTTGTGTATAATGAGAAATCTGCTTGTTTAGATGGTCAGTAGCATAGGACCTGTTGATAGCTTCAAAACAGATAAGGAAACTCATGTACACAAGGTCAGTGTCTGTCAGCATTGGGTAAAAACACTCTAAAAGTCAGAAACAGCTTCATAAACACACTGACTTCACAACACATATACATGGCTTGGTGGCAGTGGGTGATACTGGCTTCCTAAGGCAACCTCCTCAAGACTGAGAAAACTGCATTTCTAGCTGTTTTGGGGCTATCATTGTAGCCTTTCAGAACACCTGCCAGATGGGGCTCTGCAGGTGAAGGATACCAAATTTGGGAATTTGCTGGGATTTAAGAACTGAGTGTCCAAGTGCCTGGCAGTGTCAGGTTTCGAGGAGTTTTGGTTGAGCCCATTGGCAAAAACTTGCCAAGTTTAAAGTGAGCAGGATTTGTGAGGACTCTGGTGTTGACTCAAGTGCTTATGAGCTGCTCAGCTTCCTCCAGGGAATTGTGTCTGAGTCAGCTGTGGGAGAATTAAAAGTGAAACTGACAATAGTCCTGCCTAGTGCAAATGGCAACTCAGAGGGAAAACTGACTTCCCCAAGAATTGACTTCCCTGACTGCAGGATCAGGGTTTAAATTGCTATGATACTTCTAAAACTTGCACAGTGAAGGATTAATTAATGTAGTTTTCCAGTGCATATGAATTACCACAAACAATGACCTTATTTGTAAAACACTGTAGATCTTGCAGGGATGTAAAGAATTGTTTAGAATTGTCTGCAAAGTTGTAAGAAGAAAAGGAATTAAAAGTATTTTTTGAAACTTGCTTTCAAAAAACCCAAAATTTGGGCCTACATCAGCCCAAACAGCTTCTTTAAAAATACAGAAACTTTTTCCTTTTAAGTGTCAGGCAGCCTCAATGAAGACACCTGTGAGCTTTTAAATTAAACAAATAGGTGCACCTGGGGAAGAAATACAAGCATAAGTCTTCAACTCTGCAGTCATAGCTGGCTGGAGAAGTATTATGGAAGGTGAAAGCAGAGGACAGGTAAATGTTTTGTTGACACCAGAGCATCACAGAATTGACTGGTTTGTCTGTGAGGAGCACATGTGGCTCATTCAAGGACTTGTTTGTGGATGTTTAAATCTTGTAGGGCCTAATTTCTGCAATGGGAGGACCTTGGTTCTAGAGCTCCAATTTTAAGGACAGGAAAAACCTAGGCAGAGATGGGCTGTTTAATGCGTGAGTACTGTGGAAAAGTTCTGTCTTGTTTTAAAATCCCATAGTGAATCATCCTTCTGGGGAATGGATCTTCCTTGTGGTTTTCTTCACGGAAGAGGCAGGAGCCTGAGGACGAGGGAAATGGAGGAATAATTATGTGTGGATCAAGGACATCCAAACCCCGTGTCCTTTTCCCTGTGACTTCACAGTCCTGGCCGTGTCCTGATCCCCTAAGCACGTTCGCCGGTACTTTTATTGACCCAAATTCAAGGAAGCAGCTTTAGTATTCTCTGTGTCAGCAGGCTGTGATAGAAAGGAATGGGGTTATTTGTGTATTTTTTTCTAACAACAGATAATTCAATGCTTACGATTTGACTGATGCATTACAGGCTAGAACTCCTGATGAATCCAAGGTGGGGCTATTTGTGGATGTAGAGATAGATGGCAAAACTGACACTAAAGGGAAAGGAGAGACAGTGCTTTGGCACATCAATATGTTTGATGCCTAAAGGTCTTGGAGAAAGATTTGAGGAATATGCAATGACTAGTACAGCCCACCAGCAGGGTGCCGGGATGAGCGGCTCGCAGCCATGTGGCGCTGGGCAGCGGGCACAGGGGATGGTCTGAGCCCTGCAGAGCCCCAGGTTGGCGTGCCCAGACCTGAGCTAGGGGCAGGCGGGGATGGGAGGCCGGTGTATTCTGGGCGCAGCGGCCCCTCCTCCCCTCAGCGCCGCACCGCCATTACGCGCTGCCCCACTACCCGCCGAGGGGGGAGCGACAAGATGGCGGCACCGCCCGTCCACATGACGCCGGGCCCGCCTCCTTCCAGCGGCGTCTCGGCCGCGCGCTCTCGCGAGAGCGGCGAACAAAAGGACAGCGCGGCGCAGGCTGCGTTGGTGGGGGGGGTTGTGATCTCGCGAGAACTCGGCGCCGCTCTTCTTCCGAGCAGGACCAGGCGGGAGCAGGGAGAGGGGAAACCTCGCGGTACCGCCGGAGTCTCCGCGCGGGCCTGACGCCCCGAAGTCTCGCGACACCTCCGGGAGCGCTTCCCTCACCGGTCGCTGAGCTGTGCAGAGTTCTCGCGATAGCGCCGGGAAGGGAGGGCGGTCGCGTGCGCGCTGAGGTCAGCGCGCGCGGCCGGGCGCGCGGGGGGCGGGGCCTATATAAAGGCCGGGCCCGCGGCGGGGGGGGCTCAGTCAGGGCAGCGATTCGTAGCGGAACCAGCGACACCCACGGCAGCGACCTCCCGGCCCGGTGGATCCCCATTTCTCGAGGCGGAGCGGGACGAGCCCGAGACCGATCTCTCGTTATGAGTCATGTGGCGGTGGAAAATGCCCTCAGTCTAGACCAGCAGGTGAGGGACGAGAAGCGGAAAGGCCGCTCCGTTACCCGGAGGAGGCGCGCGGCGGAGGTTCTTGGGGCAAGGCGGGCGGGAGGGATGGTCGGGAATCTTCGCGTGGGGCTTCGCTCCTCGCGTCC
>WEKY01048703.1:172-61763 GCA_013390045.1 Picathartes gymnocephalus | reverse complement strand
ACACACGACACGGCGCTTTGTGTGACGCCCCTTCCCCGGGGAGGCGGCGCTGGCGGCCGCCTTTGTTCGAACTCCGGTGCTGCCGGGCCGCGGTGACGCAGTTGGGCCTAGACTCCTGCTGGTCCGCACCGTTTGTTATTATTTTTCTCCTTTACATTCTTGCATCCCCCTCCGCGCCCCTCCCCGCGCTGGGCGGGATCGATGATTATCTAACTCTTGGGGAAGGCGGCGGGGGCAGGAAGAGCCCCATCTGCTGCAGCGGGACCGTGGCCGGCAGCCCTCGGCCGCTCCCGAAGTAGGTCATGGAGACGGTCTTTCCCTCTCCTCTCCCTTGTCCCCCGTGCCCCCCCCGCGCCACACGTGACGGGCGCCGGCAGCCGGATTAGCTGCTCCTACTGCGCCGGGAATCCAGCCCGCAGTGCCGCACTGAGATGGCGCCGGGGCTGCGCCACCGATGCCCGAGGCAGCGCCTGGGAAGTGTTGCCCCCACCGTGGGGATCCACTGGGAGAAGAGTCACCCATGGCTTCTTGTTGATTGTGGAGAGCCGCCTTGACCTAGTAGAGGGCCTTTGTTTTTGTTTGCTGTTAAAATCAGAACCATTCTTAAGCCCTGCGTTGATGCTTCGATCAGCTGAAGAGATGACATTTTAAATGATAGCTTTAAAAAAAGGATGTTACGAGGTCAGCCGTGGGAGAATTCTTTCAAAATTCAATGTCTTTAAGCGGCGGCATAGGCAGCTGAGCGCCAGAAAGGACAGTGCATTGGAGTCTTTGCTTTGGATTAATTCAGCTCATTTTGGGAAACACTTCTGTGCAATACATTACATAAAATTAATTTGTATTTAAACATGCCTTATTTTTCTAATATAAGTTTGTAATCCTGCCATGTAGGCAAACAGCTGTAATAAGTTGGTTCTTAAGCTTTATCAGTTTCCCACTGCCTTCTACTGAAATAAGTCCATATTGTGTTTGACTTAAAACCTCTGAGTGGCACACCAACACTGCGTTAACTGAACATCTTTTGGAAAACTTTACTGTGAGACTGAAGGCTATAAACGTTTTGGAAAAACAAACCAAAAGATTGTATTTGCTAAAGTAATTGTCGGAAGACGTCGCCTGATGTTTTGTGAGCAGTAGTTGCCTCACACGTGAAGACTGTAATGTCTTAGTAGTGTTAGTGCAGTTAAAAAAATGTGGAGTCTCTGCGAGTAAAGTGCCCAACTGAATTGGTGTTACTTGTGCTGGAGTTTTTGGAGCAAAAAAAAAAATTGCCACTGACCCAAATCCGAATGTGTTTGAACGCACTGGAATTCAGTCTATTCAGAACGGCTCTTCAGCCTGCATGTAGTGTGAAGCAGAGGTCTGTGGTAGTGATTTGGTGGGTGTGAGATAACTCGGCTGGCCTTGCTGCCCGTGTGGGTGTGTGTTTATTGGTGGATATAGAAACACTGAAGATGATAGAACATGAGTAATAATAGAAGACCTAACTTGGCACGTTGTAAAAAAAAAAAAAAAAAATAAAATTGCAGCAGTAGCTTGTTTCTGATAAATGAAAAGGTTTTTTTGTATCTTAGCATAAATTCACGGTAAGACATGTTAATACTTGTTTTATTTCTTTTAGTTTTCTGGTCTAGACTTGAATTCCTCAGACTCTCAGAGTGAAGGAAGCTCTACAAGCAGTAAGTACATGCAAATTCTCAAGCTTACAAACACAGAGTTTTGGAAATTGGGGGTTTGCAGCTGTGAAAAGCAATTTCTAAAGCCAAAGTTTACAGAGGCTGATGAGGAAATAGAGGAGGTTGCCAGTTAAGTTTGCTTTGAAACAGTGTTTTAGATAGAAGCACTTAATTTTGTAGTGGAAAAGTATGTGTGCACATTTCTGAAGCACTTAATTAGCTGGAGAGAACTTAATGTTCCAGTTCTGTCCCAGATTTTCAGTTGCCTCCCACCTGAGGCCACTGATTGTAGTAGTAATGTGGTGATTTGTCTTCTTAAAACATCCAGGTAGAGTAGGAATGTTAACTCTGCTGATCTCAATTCATTGAATAGAAAGTGATACGCAAGGCTTAAGTATGTTAAAAGGCGGGGAGTCTTCCTGGAATTCACATTCAGCATGTGGCTGGTATGTTCTCATTCGTGTTGCTTTAGCAGACAGATGTTTCTGGATTGTAAATGCGGAATGCTATTCAGAGGCAATTAGGTGTGGCTTCTGGTTTGATCTGAGCTGAATGGATGGGACAGGAAAAATACTGGTAGCAATACTGTGAGTGCCTTGAGTGTCACAGTAAATACCTTGAGCTGCTCAAGCATCTGGCACCAGTTTAAGCCTTAGTGGGTTCTAGGAAGACAGGCTTTTGTCGTAGACACTGCAACACCCATAAATGGATGTGTGATTCGGTCAGGGGAACACAAGACATCTGTGCCTTAAACCAGCTGCCTAAATGGGTGTGCAAGAACTTTAATCTTCAACTGAGAGCATGCTACCAAGTGCTGTATTGAAGGATTCTTGTTTAAAATGTTGCAAGAGGCGTTAAAAGCAAATGTTTTTACTAAGCAGAAGCTGTTGACAAGATGAGCATTTCAAGATGTGCTGATACCAGGGGCCTGTAACACAACCTTTCTTTTGTCCTTTAGAAGGCCGATACATTCCTCCTCACTTGCGGAACAGGGAAGCTTCAAAACAGGGTATGTATCAGAAACACAGTGGCAACACTTAACTGGTTCTTGAATCAGTACTGCTGAAGGCAGTTACACAGACTGCTTTACTGTCCTGTGCAAAACACGGCAACTTTATCTTCTCCTTTTAGTGTGCTGTTCTAGATCCCTTCACCAACATATATCCTAAAGCCCAAGTTCAGTATCTGACTGACAAAATACCTTCCATGTCTCTAACAATTAGCTGTGACTGGAGCAAGATGGAGTCTCCCATCTTAACTTGCCATGTAATCATGGGTGTTGGTCTGAATGGATTTTGTGGTTACTAGTTTTTCTGCTAGTGACTGTGTTGTGGAACATAGAGCAATCAGTTGTTTAATATGAACAAACGAGACAGTTTCACTTTGTAAATGCAGATTTTGCACAAAGAGATGTTGACCTTGTCCAGCTTCCTGCATTTTTATGGAAGCCCCTGGGAGTACTTGCAGAAAGAAATGCAGGCTGTTGGTGAAGCAAACATGAAGTACATGAGGTATTTGGGTCACGTGTTTACACAGGGGTTTATGCTGAGAAATGGCCCACCCTTGTTCCATTTGAATCTCTAAACAGAATGTAAAAAATAAAAGTTTCTTGGAACACTTCAGTGAAGTAAATCATGACCTTTCTGTGTAAGATCCCAAGGGGGCAGGTTCTGCAGCACCTGTTGTCATGTCTGGTGACTTGGGTGGATATGAGAGAAACATTTCCTCTAACACCTATTGAAATATACCAGAATGCAGCAGCTAAAACACTTCCTCTAGTGCTAGAACGTAAAGAATTGAGGTTTTGTGGCATGGGAGGACTTGGATCGCAACTGTTTCTAAAGCAGTAAACTTTCACAGATTCTTTTCAATACTGCAAGAGGATGGCTTCTGTTATGAGTGGGTGGGAGGGCAATACTGAAGAAAATGCTAATATATCTCACAGTGCTCCTGGAGCTGTGTGACTGAATCTGACTAGATGAAAAATGCTCCATTCTAGTCTTAAGCCATTCGAAGAAAGATCAATCTGTTTTTGTCTTGCCTTCGTATGCATCCAAGCTAGCGAGTTTTCTGGGTGTTTAGGGTTTGTTTTTTTTTTTTTATTATGTAAAAGAAGTATGGCCTGAAGCACCAGGTTATGAACAGCAATTTAGCAGAGCTGAGTGTTTTAGGAAAAGGAGAGGGACTGTTGGCAGCCAGTTCATTGCTCTTGTTCCCAGTCACACTGACCTCAAACATGAGCAGTCTTACAAGAAACTGACTTGTCAAATCTGAGGAATGTGCAGGTTTCTCAAAAGCAGGAAACAGCTCTAAGGTGGTTGTGAACATTTGCTGTTCATAGATTCTTCTTGTGTGGTGTTTTGTACCAGAGTTTTGTGGGTAATAGATATGGTAACCTGGAGTTCTGTTATGACCTGTTATGTGTATGACTGGCATTGGACTCTTTGAGTGCAAGACCAGAGCTCAGACATGGCAGTGTAGGTGTGATTAGGTGAGGCTTTTCTGGGGACATAGACTTCTCCTTGGAGAAAGGTAAATAGGTCATGAGACCGTTATCTGACTTGTGGCTTGTTCAGTTAATAGAACTTCAACTGCCAACTTTCCTTGGTAAACCTAATGTTCAAAAGTTGCCTTTAAACCTGGCTGACTTGCTGTACCACTGGCCTCCTCCTGGTTCCCTGTGTCAAGGTTCATAATTGCTGAATGAAAAAGTTCCGGTTTGGGACCCAGTTGGAAGCATCATGAGTTTAGGCTTGTAAAGCTGAGCTATCTTGTAGGATGATTTGAAGTTTGTTCTACAGTTGCAGGTCCATTAAAGTGATGCCTGCTTCTGTTTACACTAACTGAATGATTTGCTTGGCTGCATTGAAACTGTTTTGAATTCTGGGTGCTCCTTGGAATTGTTAATGACAGATTTTTCAAAGCTTAGACAGGAGGAAGCAACCTTGCTGTGGTGGTGTTTAACCACACAACAAACTCTTCCTGCAGCCTTAGAAGTGTAGTAACCTAATTGAAAACAGAACTTCAATTTACCTGCAGATCTGTCCTACAGTAATCTATTGGCTTTGTAAATGGGGAATAGGGCACTACAGAACTGCAGGAAATAACCTGCCTAAAAATAATGTCCTTAGGTTACTTAATAGCAGTTCTGTTTCTCAGCTGTGGAAGCTCAGTATGCAGGGCTGCCTGGCCTGAAGTGTGTTGCTTCTATGAGCTCAACTTGGTAATACTGAAGCTTGTTGTCATTTAAGTTTCTTGTTAAACTTCCTGCAAGCAGCTAGTGGATATTTAAACTGTAATATGATCTATAGTAGATGTTAAGAACTCACTTTAAAGGTCTTATCCATGCTAAAGAATCTAGGATTCTATTTCTCCCATCTTTCTGCTGCATGTGGCAGGTTTTCAAGTGAGCTGGCAGTGATTTGTGTTAGTGTTACAAAATGTGAATTAAAACGGTGGTTGAGGGAGACACATTGACAAAACTGTAATGCTGTTCATAGATGTAAGAACTGCAGAACTACTCTGGAAGTTGATTAACTTAGTGGTTCTTATCCCTGCAGTGAGGAAAAATTGTGGCTGGAATCTCTACAGGTTTTTACTTAGAAAAAAACCCCAAAAGCCTTGACATTTTAAGGAATTTCCTGGTAGTCCTTGAACAGTCTTGTCATCGTTCTCTTCACTTTAGAGAAGTTGATCTGTGGTCTGTTACAGGTTTTCTCACGGCAAATTGCCATTTGATGTCTGAAATTCTGTTATGCCAGTCATTTACTTAGAATTGGCTTGTGTGGCCTGGACCTGTGTTCTGTGCTGATCCACAAATGAAGTCAGAGTAGGAGTGCCAGGCTGAAAGGTGTCTTGGTGAAGCAGGATGTGTACACCTGTATTTGGTGTCAAAAGTTGCTGCGCTGCCTTAAAATTATAGCAAGGTACTGACTTCAGAAATGAGTGCAGCAATGAGCTAGGTGAATAAGGTTACTTTGTAGGCTATTTGGAGTATAAAATTTTGACTCTTTTTCAACTTCTCAGGCTTGATAGAAGAGCTTAAGTATGCTGTCAGCTCAGTTTTTTCACTATTAAGAAACTACATCTCCGTCCCTGAAGATGGCTCTGTTAGTACCACTGCTGTTAGATCTCTTGGCATCCCATTAGTTGTAGTGTGGCCTGAAAGTTACTCATAACAAAATCTGTATTTAGATGTCTTTCAAACAAGCTAAAATAACTTCCATGAAGTTAATACCTTTAGGGACTGAAGTGGCTTCTTAAAGCGCTTTGGAGGTCTTGAAGAGCATTCCATGATCTTGTGTGCTAAAAAACTTTATGGAGGGATTATTTTTGCTGTCTGTTTCAGTTATCCAGACAAAAGAGTTACAATTATCACAATAGTTTTTAAAGTTCCCTTGTGACCAGTAAATTTCTGGATTCTGGGTACTAGAATTTCTTAATTAGAAAAATCAGAGGCAAGGTGAATGGCACTCTTTTAGAGAACATCCAAAAAGGTAGGGTAATTCTGGTAGCCAAGCCTTTTCAGAGAGACTGGATCTAGAACAGCCCCTTTCTTTGGAATGAGTTTGTTCTGTAGTTGCTTTTATTGTGTCATGAATAGGTCTGGACTGGTTTTGTGCTGTGGAGCTGGCAAAGCACGCTCACAAGAGTGATATTATTTGTTTGTCTGTTCTGTTATTTAACTTATTCTCTGGAATCCTTAGCTGAGATTGAAAACATTACACAAACTTGAGGAGGTTGAACCTCTAAAAGAGAATCGATAATTTCCAGTCTAGTACCAGAGCAGTGTTGGATGCTTCATGTTCCTGCTACCTCACAGGCCCTGGTAGCAGAATAAAAGTGAGGTTTTTTGCTTAGTGGTATTGGCAAGCTGAGGTATTTTGTATTCTTTTGAGTTAACCTATGTAATTAGGCACCTACTTTAGGCAGGGGTAAAAGTGCTGCGGAAAAATTGAGTGTGGTTAATTTGCTGTGAAGAGCTCCATACATGTTCTTGGTGTATGGTGCCGTTACTTTGTCTTGGTCTGCGTACATCACATTGCTTTGTGTACTTGCAGTATGATAAAATATTCTAACCTCTGTTTGGATTTCTCGTATTGATCTCTGAGAGGCCTTGTTAACCTCCAGAAATTAAATGTGTAATCAAGGATTTGTGTTGGAGAGATGACTGTAGATGAGGCTTGGCAAGACTTAGCATCTTGATGTTTTTTCTGATACTCATCTCTCCAGGGGTAGGCAACTGAAATACTTGTACTAAGGCAAGTGCGTGTTTTTAAAAAAAATTCCAATATGCTTGTACGTGGATAGAGGAATTTGAGTTCTGATGGGTGGTGAGAAATGCTCAGTCCCTTGTTGAGTAAATCTTAACATTCATGCATCTTCCATTCATGAAGGAATTCAGTCCTTCCAGTGAAGGCTTCCTGGACAGGAGTTGTTTTTTCTTGTAGAAGGCTGGATTGTGGAGTGTATGGCTGAAATGCCTTTCTCCGCTAGGTTTCGATAGCGGTGGCTGGAGTTCCAGAAGGGACAAGGATGCATACAGCAGCTTTGGTGCACGGTCCGACCGTGACGCCAAATCCAGCTTCTTTGACCGTGGAACTGGATCCAGAGGAGGGAGGCAAGTACTTGTTTGTCTGGCTGGTGTACCTGAAGTCTGCCTCAGCTCTAGCACTTCACCTGTAATCTTGATGTTAAAATTAGAGTTCCAGGTGTGAACAGCATGAGGTAGGAGGAGCCTGGGAGGGGAGGAGAGAGGGAGAGAACCTTGCCTTTAATGCTACAGGATTTCAAGGATGGGCAACTTGCATGTGTTGGAAAAGGTGCCCTGTAGTCACCAGCCACTCACTGCATCTGTAGTGACTGGCTGACTTCAGCATTCACCAGAGAAGTGCTAGGTGGGTGGCTACTTCCAGGAGAACTGTGAAGAGCTGTTGGGAGCACACACAATACATCACAGTGGAATTTTTTTTATTTCAATTTTTTTTTCTTGTTTAAAAAGTGTAGTTAATAAAACTGGGTGAGACTCTTGCAGGTTCTCTGCCTTACTTGATCAGTCTTACACACATCATGCGTTGTATGCACAAGTGTGGTGAGAGTGACCTTTACCGACTAGTAAAGCTGACCTAGTCCTGTATCCAGACTTTTCTCAAACATGATTTACCAGGCCAAAAACTAAACAGTTGAGGTAAGGACTTCTTCCACCTTCTTTCCAAGTCAGTAATACAGGTGAGCTCCCTCTTTATGAAATAATTATGTGACATAATGGAGGTATTTGTCACATGTGTGGTGGGGGAATAAAGGAAAAGATTGCAGCACTGG
This sequence comes from Picathartes gymnocephalus, assembly GCA_013390045.1. NCBI lineage: Eukaryota > Metazoa > Chordata > Aves > Passeriformes > Picathartidae > Picathartes > Picathartes gymnocephalus. Next base: position 53,766 of record WEKY01048703.1, on the reverse strand, counting down.
AGGGTTTTGTCTGGACATGGGAGACCTGTGTAGAATGAGGCAGAGGAAGGGGTGGGGGGAATAAAAAATAATGTTGCTTAGGAGATTTAAACAGAGCTGCCTAGAAAGAAACAGCAAAGACTGAGCAACATATATTGCAGCTCCACTGGCAGATGGCTGTTTACATTTGTTAAGCTTAATCAAATAAAAACTGGTGATACAAAGTTCACTGTGTTAAGCTAAACTGAGTTCTGAAATCATGACAAACTCCTGTCTGACACAGAAAAATATGACCTGGTCTGATGGCTGGGACTAATTTCTGTTCTTAGGTCGAGAAGCAAGTGTAGATAACCTGATGGTTTTGAATTGTTCCACAGTTGTGTATGTTATACAGAGTTTTGCATGTCAGAAGCCCCTGTTGCCTGGGAAGGGTGGTCTGATTCTCGTGCTATATTTAGATATGAAGAGCGTGGCAGAGGAGGGGACTATGACCGGAGTGGCTTCGGCAGATTTGACCGCGGTGGGAACAGCCGCTGGTGTGACAAATCAGATGAGGATGACTGGTCAAAGCCTCTCCCCCCAAGTGAACGCCTGGAACAGTAAGTCATGGAACAGTACCAGTTCATGGGGGAGGGTCATTTGATAATTCGAGCAAGTAAAAATACTTTTTATCTTCTGTTTTTAGGGAACTCTTTTCAGGAAGCAATACTGGCATTAACTTTGAGAAATACGATGATATTCCTGTTGAAGCAACAGGCAGCAACTGTCCTCCACATATTGAAAGTGTAAGTTCTTTTAAAAATACGTTTTGTAGTGTATCTAATGGTGACTATTTTGCATGGGAAGCTTGATGTCTGGAGTTCAGGGAGGAATGGAAACATTGTCTTCCCTTCTACAGCTAAGCTGTTCAGCAGAGAGGGGTTGCATGTGATGTACTAAGGGAAGGAACTGTGTAAGCTTTTCATTTAACACTCATAGCTTACTTTTTAACTGTAACTTGTCCTTAAACAGTGAACTTGCGAAGAAGTCCTTTGAAGGTGCTGATTTGGGAGCAGCTGCTAAAGCATAGGCAGTGTTAGGCTAAGCACAGTGTCCTGGTTCAGTCTGCGCTTCAGGCTTGGCTGGCTTTTTAAGAATCACTTAGAAGGTTGGACTAAGTATCCGTATGACTTTCTGTAAATTTAATAGGCAAGTTCTGTATGAAGAGCTGAAACAAGAGCTACCTTATAAATGACTTGTTAAACTGAATGTTGTGTTACATGGTGGTTGAAGGGAAGGATTCTGATTTTACTCCTTTTAAATATCTTACAGTTCAGTGATGTTGACATGGGAGAAATTATAATGGGAAACATTGAACTGACACGCTACACCCGTCCTACTCCAGTCCAGAAACATGCAATACCTATTATTAAAGAAAAGAGAGACTTAATGGCCTGTGCTCAGACAGGTAAATTAATAACTCTTTCCTCTTTTGCTTAGTGTCAGTAGAAGTGGGGTCTTGTATTACTGCAGGTAAGAAGTAGAACCTCCTGTGTAGAGTGTACTGAAATACTTGAAACTTTGGAAGGTAATTAGCTATAGCCCTGCATCTGGTTTAGATGTGACTTGGCTAGATTTACTGTTTGTCCTGAGGCACGTTCATATCTTAAATCACATTCCCTTCAGTGTTTTGGGGTGCTGAGGGTGCTCCAGTGCCACAAGTAGTATCCATATACCAATGCAGGTATTACTGGGAATGTGCTGCTGATACAGGATCAGTGCTGTAGTTGACAGTAACTCTTAATAATACTGATTTGTATTCTGCTAGGTTCTGGAAAAACAGCTGCATTTCTGCTACCGATACTGAGCCAGATATATGCAGATGGCCCTGGTGATGCCTTGAGAGCAATGAAGGCAAGTATGCAAATAGCCAGTCCTGGAAAAGTGATGACCGATGTCATATGTTTGGGGTTTTTTCCCTCCCCCCATGAGCTGATGTGTGCTACTGAACACAACAGCTGGTCTTAAGTGTTGTCATGATTTTGAGTGTGATAGGCAAGTGTCTCAACTTCTAGAAGGCTTCAGGTGTTACCCTTAAAAAATCCTGGCTGTGGATTACTTTTTTTCCTACCTGGGGAGTTGCATGCATAACTGTCCAGTTCTTTCTAATGAGTGGTTTTGTTGTTGCATAAGCTTAAGACACTTTCCTCAGTACAAAAAGCTACTTGGTCACACATCTATGTTGTAGTAATTTCAGAATAGGAAGTAACCGGTTTTATGGCTGTTACTTCTCTGCTGCTGAAGTTTGGGATCACAGTGCTTGTTGTAGAGACCAGGATTGTGCAGCTGTTGCCATAGTAACCCACGGCTGAACCTCCGGCACTGTAATAGAGCTGTCTTCAGAGACAGTGCTCAAGTTGGCTCTCAGCCATGCTTTGTCTTTCTTAAACTTGGTGACCTGTCTGAAATACTGCCTGTAGTAGCATTTTTCTTTCCCTTTGTGTTTGGGATGCTCATGCCAAGGTTTTTTTTTTTCTTCAGGAGAATGGGAGGTACGGGCGCCGTAAGCAATATCCAATCTCACTGGTCTTGGCTCCCACCAGAGAACTGGCTGTGCAGATTTATGAGGAAGCCAGAAAGGTATATCTAACAGTTTATTGTTACAACATAGCTCAAGAAGAATTTTCCTTGGATCTAACTTACTTTGTTTTACAGTTTGCATACCGCTCCAGAGTTCGCCCCTGTGTTGTATATGGCGGTGCTGACATTGGCCAGCAGATCCGTGACTTAGAACGTGGATGTCACTTGCTTGTAGCAACTCCAGGACGACTGGTTGATATGATGGAGAGGGGAAAGATTGGACTGGATTTCTGCAAGTAAGTAAAGTGTTGCTTGTCCATGTACAAATGACTGAAAGCGTGATATAAAGGACCTCATGTTGTACCTTTTGGACTATCTAAAGATGTAGTTGAGAACTTGTAACCCAGTGCAGACACCAGAGCACAGTTAACAGAAAATGTTCTGAAGATGTTTTTTTTTACTACTGTTTAGGTATCTAGTCCTCGATGAAGCTGACAGAATGCTTGATATGGGGTTTGAACCTCAAATTCGTCGAATTGTTGAACAAGATACTATGCCACCAAAGGGGGTTCGTCACACCATGATGTTCAGTGCTACTTTCCCCAAGGAAATCCAGGTACTTTACAAGAGTTTAAATACTTGAAAAACTCAAAAGGCCAAAGAAATTTCCTCTTTGGAAGGAGAGAAAAAGTATGATTTGATTGTGATTCTTTTTTTTTCTCCCTTTTTTTTAGATGCTTGCCCGTGACTTCCTTGATGAATACATTTTTCTGGCTGTTGGCAGAGTAGGTTCTACATCTGAGAACATCACACAGAAAGTAGTATGGGTGGAAGAGCCAGACAAGCGATCGTTCCTGCTTGACCTGCTAAATGCGACAGGTAAAGAGCAGCTGCAGATAAGCCAATGAGGCAAAATTCAAAATAGGCAAATCTAACGACTCAAGCAATAAGAACTTCTGTTGGTTAGGTGAATGAAAGGGTATTTTGTTAACATGCAGTGAATGTATTGCACTGGCTAAATGCCAGTATCAAGTTGATGTAAGCATGTCTGTTAATAAAAAATGGAGAGGGAGGTCCCCAGTGGTGTTATTTTAGTATAAACTGGCAGGGAATTGAAGCTGCCTATTACTGGGTGGTAAAGCCTATATTTGTCTGTGCAGCTTTTCTTCTGGTAACCTGGGCTTTAATTTTTATTAGGTAAAGATTCCTTGACTCTGGTGTTCGTGGAAACTAAAAAGGGGGCAGATGCTCTTGAGGACTTCCTGTACCATGAAGGCTATGCCTGTACAAGTATCCACGGAGATCGCTCCCAGAGGGACAGAGAGGAAGCACTGCACCAGTTCCGCTCTGGCAAGAGCCCCATTCTTGTTGCCACAGCAGTAAGTGAAATCTGTAAAACTCAAGCATGTGAGCCTATTTCTTGGCTTGTGGAGTTTTACTAAGATTGATTGAATCGTTTAACCACTAGGTAGCAGCAAGAGGACTGGATATCTCAAATGTAAAGCATGTCATAAACTTTGACTTGCCGAGTGACATTGAGGAGTATGTACATCGTATTGGTCGTACAGGCCGTGTAGGAAACCTTGGTAAGTATGACCGGGGGTTTTCACAGACAGCACTTCATACCTAAGTTGACAGGTGCAGTCATACTGGCTGGATAATAAATTGCAAATAAGTACTTGAGAGAAGCCTATGAGCTGCCTTCTGTGACCAAAAGCTGGTCACTGCTGTCCATCCATGGTGAAAAGTTACCAGTTCCTTTGGGTAATGTTCTTAGTGCCATAAAAAGGTTCTCTTACCACATGTAAGCCTGGTGTCTTTTGTGCCTGTCAGTAAACATGATTTTGTGACTAGCTGTGGTGGAGTAATGGTCTCAAACAGCTTTCTCTTAGGTAATTCTAGTGTTCTCAGGTTTGGCTGTAAGGCACTGGAATGTGGAATGGGTTTAAGTGCTGTGGTGTACTTGGATTGTGTGTAGCTAAAACTGAGTATCTACTTCAGGTCTTGCCACTTCATTCTTCAATGAGAGGAACATAAACATTACAAAGGACTTGCTTGATCTCCTTGTGGAGGCTAAGCAAGAAGTACCATCTTGGCTGGAGAACATGGCCTATGAACAGCATCACAAAGGAGGAGGCAGCCGTGGGCGATCTAAGAGGTAAGAGGCACAGCTTTAGCTAGAGTTGTCTATTCAGTCCATTGAGAGATGGTTCTGTGACTTGTTCGCAGTCTGAAAATACAGATAGGGGGTGATAAATGCAGTATAAACTGAGTTTGGTGTGTACTAAGGTGACAGCTTGATGTCTGGCTGTTCTTGTTTTGTCTATTCATAAGGCAGTTAGCACATAAGACCTCTTTCCTCTTAAGCAGGCAGCTAGATACAGCTGAGGTATAATGATGTTATCAAAACCATTTTAGAACTGTAAAAGCAGCTATAAAATACAGAAATGCATACCTGCCTGTGCCAGAGATGTACCTTAAGCAGCTGTTTTGATTTTTAGGAGAAGGTAATGTCTCCTGATTAAACAGGGGAGAGAAGAGAGAATGCAGGTGTGAGTCCACTTGTAAAATAGTTTTGCTGTGGAAACCTAAAACACCATAATACAAACCTTTGTTTACTGGCTTACAGGGGTAGCATAGGAGAACACTTTCTCTTAATGTAGTTAACATGATCCAAACATACTGGGTTTGGGGTGAGTTTTTTGTTTTCCTAGCAATAGGCTTATAAAATACTCATCTTTTACAACATGAGAGATAGTCATAAATGCATTGCTTAAACACTAAGGGTTGGAATTCTTGTGGAGGCAGAGATTTCACTGAATCAAATGTTTCCAGGTAGCCATGAGATACTTGTAAAGTGTGCTCACTTCAGCACTGGCTGTTGGCCAGCTGTGGTTGGTACCAAGAGTCAGAATAGATGAATCTCAATGTGTGCAGTGCTTAAAATGGCACCTGTTTGACTGCAGTGTCTGTGTCTTGCCCTCTGCAGCAGTCGGTTCAGCGGAGGCTTCGGTGCCAGGGACTACCGGACGAGCAGTGGCTTTGGCAGCAGCAGCTCCAGCAGCAGCCGGTCAACCAGCAGCCGCAGCGGCGGGAGCGGCAGCAGAGGCTTTGGAGGTGAGAGGGGCTGGGCAGGCGCTGCTGCCAAACGCAAACTCACACCTAGAGTGCTTGCTGGGGTATAACTGGATGTAATGCTCCAATAAGAGATCATCTAGTGCTTGTCCTGCAGTCTCAGCATCCTGCTTGGATCTAGGCCAGTGCAAGTTTACCTGACTGATGGTTTGATGCTACCTACCTGCCTTTCCAGTATTAGTTTAATGTTGTGCCTTTGACAGCACTGCTGGGTGGGATTCTTTAATAGACAACAGATACCTGGGCTGTTTTCTTGTTGTGAAGGTGCAAATCTTTAGAGTTAATTAAGCATGACTTTCTCTTGCCTTTCATAGGTGGTGGTTATGGAGGCTTCTACAACAGTGATGGATATGGAGGAAACTATAACTCCCAGGGGGTGGACTGGTGGGGCAACTGATCTGCTTGCAGCAGATACCCCACCAAACAAGCTAATATGGAAACCACATGTAACTTAGCCAGACTATACCTTGTGTAGCTTCAAGAACTCGCAGTACATTACCAGCTGTGATTCTCCACTGAAATTTTTTTTAAGGGAGCTCAAGGTCACAAGATGGAAATAAAGGAACAAGTAGCCCTATCTCGAAGGTGGTTTTGAAGACTCTTATTGCTGTAGTCAGGATTAACTCCCCTCCCACCCATCCCCACCCAGAAACTGCATTTATAATTTTGTGACTGAGGATCATTTGTTTGTTAATGTACTGTGCCTTTAACTTTAGACAACTTTTATTTTGATGTCCTGTTGGCTCAGTAATGCTCAAGATATCAATTGTTTTGACAAAATAAAAATTACTGAACTTGGGCTAAAATCAAACCTTGGCACACAGGTGTGATACAACTTAAACAGGAATCACTGATGCATCCATAATATTACAAAGAAAAACTTATGCGGTAGCCTGCATTAGGGCTTTTGGTATCTGCAGATTTGAAAAATAAAACATCTTGAAGCATATCAATGCAATTAGTTTCTAATGTGGCAAAACTGTACTAAGTTAAAGTTCTGATTTGCTCACTCTATCCTGGATAGGTACTTAGAACCTGATAGCCTTTAATAAGCCATTCCAGTCATGATGAGATGATGTATGGATACATGCATACATTAAAAGCACTGTTTTTGAAGTTAATGCAAGTAAATACAGCAATTCCTTTTTCAATATTTAGGCAGATCATTAATGTGAGCTAGCCAAATGTGGGCAGAACATTACAGGGAACGTTTAAAGGTCTGATAACTTGAAATAGTTTTTAGGAGAATTCATCTATTTAGACTTTTTAAAAATGCCTGCCATATGAAATTGAAATGGTAGAATGGCTGACCATGGCAGTGATTGGTCCTCCTTAAGGGCCTGACTGAATTTTTGGTCTAATAACGCATGCTAGTGTTGATGTTTTTTGGTCAAGAGGGTATGAACAGGAAGAATTATGCAGCAGGCTTTATTTTAATGCAGATTCACATTACTCTGTTCAAGCTGCGTGGAGATGTTAAACTGGCTTACTGTAGACTTTGTAAAATGGCTCCAGAAGAGTAACAAACAAACCTGAGATCACAGAGGTTGGAAATGTACATAAACTGCACAAGGTTTCAATTCTGCTGTTAAAGTGCAGTTTTAGTCAGTTTTAGTTGCATAGGTTTCCATTGTATTTATAGTCTGTTATGCTAAATCTGGCCAAAGATAAGTATTGTCCACCAGAAAAATGCCTCTGCCACTTGGAATTTCTGTGCTAACTTTGCGGCCAGAGCATTTAACAACTAATCTACAGTGGCATAGGAAAATGGCAAAAATCTCCTAAAGTGCAATAGATTTTTTCAAGTGTATTGTGCCTTGTTCTAAAACTTTTATTAAGTAGGTGCACTTGACAGTATTGAGGTCATTTGTTATGGTGCTATTTCAAGTCTAGGTTTAGGCCCTTGTACATTTTGCCCATAACTTTTTACAAAATACTTATTTTATTGCACATTCAGAGAATTTTATATATGTCTTGTGTGCGTGTCCTTAACTTCCAATCTTATTTTGTCTCTTGGAGATTGAACGCAGCTTGTTTAAGGAGAAGGAAATAGATTCTAAAACTTATTTGGGACCATGGGAATGATAGCTGGGAAGAAAACTATTTGCACACGACAGATTTCTAGATACTTTTTGCTGCTAGTTTTGTGTAATATTTATTGAACATTTTTGACAAATATTTATTTTTGTAAGCCTAAAAGTGATTCTTTGAAAGTTTAAAGAAACTTGACCAAAAGACAGTACAAAAACACTGGCACTTGAATGTTGAATGTCACCGTATGCGTGAAATTATATATTTCGGGGTAGTGTGAGCTTTTAATGTTTAAGTCATATTAAACTCTTAAGTCAAATTAAGCAGACCCGGCATTGGCAGTATAGCCATAACTTTCTGATAGTAAAACAAAAATTGGCAACTTAAAATTAAACATGCCAAGGTTTTGATACACTTGTCTTAAGATATTTATGAAACACTTCTAAACACTGATGTGAAGTGTCCAGATTCTCAGATGTTTGTTGCGTGAGTTTTGTTTAGTTGTGTGGTTTTTTTTTTTTTCAGTGAATGTCTGGCACATTGCAATCCTCAAACATGTGGTTATCTTTGTTGTATTGGCATAATCAGTGACTTGTGCATTTTAGCAAGTTTTATCAGCCAGCAATATTTTCAGTTCAGATACAAGGATTCCAACCAATATGCAAGAATGGATTTAAACTTGCTGAATGTGAAAATTGAACTTCAAGTCACTGTAGGTTTAGAATTGCTTATTGTATTAGTTTAGATGCTAGCACTGCATGTGCTGTGCATATTCTTGATTTTATTAAAATAAAAAAGTTGAACTGCACAGTCTATTCATTTGTGAAGCGTCACTCCTGGTTTATGAGCTCTGTAGCCCCAGCAGTCTCATTCACGTGCAGCTCTGGAAGCAGGTGACTCTTAGTGTGGCACACATCAGTGTGGTGAGAGTGGCAGCCAGGCTCAGGGCTGTAGCTGAAAGAACCTAAAACGGCCTGTGCCCCGCAGTGCAGGGTTACTGTGCAAGTGTCAGAGGTGCCAGCAAAGCAGAGGTGGGACAGACCAGGAGAAAACCACCTCAGTTTGTTCATTACAGGAACCAAGTTTGGCTGTAACAACCTAATTAAACCTTGTGAGCTTAGGCTTGGTTCCTCAGCCCCTGACTGCTCAGGACTTCATCTCATAGTTGTCCCTCTGAATTTCACAGGAGTGCATTGTAGAGAGCTTTGACATACCTGTTTATTGTTGCTAGGTATTGAAAAGCTGAAATGAGGTGCAGTATCCAACGGACTAGAGTAGAAGGAATAGGTTCAGGTGTTCCCCGTTTCTTTAAGTGAGATAAATTGGCTTCATTTGAGAGAAGGGGATTTAGAAAGGGCCTGGGTTTCAAGTTCAGTGCTGAATTGACTAGAAACTTAAGATTTCATGGTGAGTAAGGAAGAGGGTGGGAGGGGGAAAAAGTAATACCTGGGACCTCTGATTCACGAAAGTGTGATGCAGGTGAATGGCATGGGCTAAGGACTGGTAAAGGTGTGGTGTGCCCCTGCAGTCCTGGATCCATATAGGAAATTAAATCTACACCACCACACCATTACTGTGTATAGGCCTTGTGGAGCAGTGGAAAGGAGGAGATGACTGATTCCCAGGATAGCTTGCTGGAGCATCTGCCTTGAGTGCACTGACTGTGGGCCACACTAAATTTACCTGCTTTAGACTTGCATTAATTATCAACCTCATCATGCAGGGCTTCGTGTTGTCATGCGATGTCCCTGGATGTGCAACATGCACTTAAATATCTCCCAAAGGCAGCTTTCCCTCCCCTGTGTCTCTGTAGAAATACTTGAACCAGTTAGGAAATGGATACACCAAGGGAAGTGTGCACTGTGGAGGTGGCCTGTGGGATCTGGAACTCCATCTTTGAGTTGAAAGGTTTGCTCTTGGTGCTTTAGCTTAGGTTTGTCCCTGGCAGAGTGTGGGAATGGCAGAGGAGTCCTTTGGCAGCCAAATCCGCAGGAGCACAGGACTGTGAGTAACGCTCTGCTCTGGGGCTTGCAAAGGTGGTGGAAGGGTTAATGTAAGGCAGTACTGGGCACAAAGTGAGTGAAAACCAAAGGAGGAAGTCTGGTCGTCAGGAAGATTGTTCCTACAGGCTGGTGGAAGCCATTTCCCTGTGGAGATACAAGTTAGGCTGGGGAAATGGCAGGGATGAGAAGCCTTGACACACCAAAAGTACTTGGGTAAGAGAAGCACAGAGTTTGTTCCCACAGAGGTGGAAGTTTGTATTTCAGTAGTTCTTGGCATACTGGGCAGCAAAAGTTTTCCCACAGTAAATGAGAAAAGACCTGGGAAGAAGTGGGCAAGACATCGTAAATTGTAAAGAAAAAGGCTGTGAAGTTCAATGCTAAAAATGATTATTGATTTGTCTTTGTGAAGCTTTGTTCTGTGAGGCCTTCAAAACATGCAGTAAAGTCAGTCTTTGGGTAATAAATGTTTGCGTGTGCCAGCAGTGGCAGAGGTTATGTCAGGAAGGTTGTAGTAAAGTCTGCTCTTGGTTTGCCAGTGAGGTCACTGTGACCTGTGCAGATTAGCAGAGGTCTTGAAACAGCATCTGCTTGACTGTGCTGATGGCTGGGAGGGACTTGGATTGATGTCCTAGTGTGGAGTTCACAGAAGTGGAGTGAGCAATGGCGTTACCAGAGAGACTTGGTTACTGTTTGCTTGGTGCAAGGATTGAGTACAGGAAAGGCAGCTCGTACAAGCAGGATGCTGCTGAGGCTGTGGCAGCCAAAAGTTGCCCTATAAACCTCGTTAAAGCTGTGTGTCTGTAGCTTCTGAGTTTGTGAATCCTCATCCAGTGCAGTGTTCACTGTTGCTCGTATTGATCAATGTGTTAACGAAAATAGCCTGCAGTCAGCTATGACAGGCCACACTGAATTACAAATCCCAGGTGTTAGTGCTCGTTCTTAGGTGGAGGGGAGCAAAGGACGGGTCTGGAGTTTCGCTCCTGCTGTGCTGTGAGCTCTGCCGCTCCAGTGAACCTGGCTGGAGCTCTTGCACCAGCACTCAAACCAACCTCATAAGTGGATCATTTTTGAGGGGAAGATTGCCAAGGCTGTTGAGGTGATGGTTTCATGCTGCATTTTCTCTGGTGGTTACTACTTTGTGTCAGAAAACAGCAGTACAGATCCTGTCTGGTTCTGTCAGCCCCTTGGCTGGTTGCTTCATGGAATCAATGGCCTTGAGGATAACAGTGCTCATGGGTAGCAGTCGTGTAAGTAGTCCGGGAAGTGGTTTGTGTAGTTATCCTGTGCTCACAGAAAGATGGCACTTAACAAGCTGAAGTCACGTGCTGGTGGTTACTGAGGCACGCCTGGAGCAGAGCCAAGACTAGGAAAAGTGTAAGTGGTGGTTGCTGATGTACCATGAGGAGTTCCTCTGCTGCTGTCCTTAGCTCTTTCCTGGCATTGTTTTGGGAAGGTCTGGAAAGGCTGTCAGTGCTATGGATCTACAAGTCTGGACTGTGCATTTAGGATAAGGAAATTCTGCTGTATATTTAATCATTAGGGGCACTGCATCTCCTCAGAGAGTTTTTGTAAACAGTTGAAATTCTGCTCTAAACTGCATCCTGCCAAGGGTAGGGCTTGTTCTTTGTCCTGCTGCTTCAGGGGAAATTCACCATCATTTGATTTGCTAGCAAAAAATATTGCTGCTAAAGGAATTACATGGTTCAAATAAACATTCAGTGTGTTCAGAGCACAGATTACACAATGCTGAGCCTGATTAATGGTCGGTGCAGGTTTCAATACAGTGATGGCATCAAATGATGTATTTGGTGTGATGAAAGCTTTGTTCCCATTGTCCTTTCCTGCAAGCCAGGGTTTGTCATCGAGAGTCACAGGGACTACAGGCTTTGTAAGGAAGGCTGAAGTACAGTCTGGAGCAAGTGTTGGCATTACGTGCTTAGATACTGAGTGCAGAAAATGAAACTTGCTTCAAGGAGGGACCTGATTACCAGGGTTTTCTTCAGTGGCTAAAGAGTTTGTCTAATCTCCAGCAGTTGATGACTCACTGGGAAAGAAGGAGTAGTGATAAATTTGAAAAGGAAGCAGAATGAAAAGTTTGGCAAAGACACAAAGCATCTGCTCCCAGCTGTGCTGCTGCTCTGGGTTACCTGGGGTCAGTCACATCATCATGCTGCAACTGTTCTCTTTGTCTCTTGTTCATTCTGTCAGTGTAAAGACATCAACTTTTTCAATCAGCAGTTGCAGCACCAATATCCAGTCTCATCTGTCATCTCACCTGGGACTTCCAGGTTCTACTTGAAACCAGTAATTTGCAGGTAGATTCAGCTTAAAAAATGACAGCCCAGTAAGAGCATGGGACACCCTGGCATATTCCTTGATTATTCTGCTATAACAAGAGAGAGAAATGAGATTTCTGATAGCATTTTTCAAATATTTACCCTTGTTCTTTCTAACCCAACTTCCGTTGTTTAGTTTTGTTTTTGGTTTTTTTGTGCATACCTTTTTCTTCTTGCAGACAAAACAAACATTGCTTCTGATGGCACTTGAGATCTCAGAGGCTCATGTGATTGAAAGCATTTCTTGTGCAGCAAGGGAAACAATAGCTCAGGGTTATTTACAAAGAAGGAACAGCCAGAAATTAAGTGGACTGGAAATCTTAATGGAAGCTATTTGTTAAATACCACTTGTGTGCTGAGCTTAGTCAGAGATTAGATGCAGGTTAAGGGAAGTGTTCTCTGGAGAAATATAAAAAAACATTTGAGAGCTGAGAACTGGCTTATGGTAACAGAGTACCACATTGCTGATCTTTTTCAGCTCTCTCTACTTATGCATGAAGAAGATATGCCCAGGACTCTGGGTGAAAATACTGTACTTAATTATGTTATTTAAGTTGTGTGAGTCTACAAACATAACAGGATCATGTACTTGAAAGCTTGCCTGAATTTTCTAACTATATCAGCTGGTATGAGGAAGGCTGCATCCTCTTCTCATGGCTCCTTAAATAGCTGAGGAATCTGGTAATTAGGCTACGGTTAAGTCACAGTGTACTTTATGAAATTCCTACAGAGACTCAAGTACACTTGCCTATTTTATGTGGATAAATTAAAATGATGGGCTCAATACAACCACTGATGCTTCTGCAGAATTTCTCAGGAGTAAATCTCAAGCAAGTTTTAAGCAGGAGGTCAGCCTTGCCAGGAAATGGGGAGACAGAGCAGCCAAGCGAGAGACCAGTGGCCGAGATAGAAGCCCAGCTCTCCTGTGAGTGAGTGACCCATGGTGCTGTGGCAGCACAAACATCAGCTTCCTCTCATGATGACCTGGGCTCTGGGAGCAGCCAAGGCTCCCGGTCATACCATGGGAACTTCCACTCAGCCTGCAGCCACTGCCCTTGCCTTGGAACTTGTTACCCTTCAGCAGGAACTCCCTGGGAATCAGAGCTCCCCATGCAGGATGAGTCTTATGGTGGTCACCAGGGTTTTAGGAGCTTTTCTGCTACTGCTCTTTGGTTTACCACCAGGGTGATTTACCTTTGCTTCACTTGGTGTAAAACTCTGAGGTCTTAACTCTGAGGTTCTTAAAGGAGTTAATTGTTACTTTGAAATGCCCTTGGCAGGAGCCCTGCACAGACTGGAGGCAGCTTCCAGTGCTGCAGTCTGTGAAAGCATCCCCAAAACTCATAGCAAATGGAGTTGAACCTTGCAGTGCCCTGCTGAATTTTCTGACCTGGGCTGTGCTGTAGGATTATAATGTCTTAACAAGCTGGAAGCATCAGAAGATCTCTGGTTGTTGAGGTATGCTCAAAGAATGTCTGTCTGATAACAGCAGTCACTTCTCTAGGGCCTTGTTAACTCAGTGGAGACTCACTCTGAGATGCACCAGAGGTCAAATCATGCTTTTCAGTTTGTATAGCGGAATCTCCCTCCCATGTCAGGAAAGGATCATACTACTTTGACCAATGCTTTTAATATTATGGGCACAGCTTTTGGTTTAGAAGTCTGATCATCTTTCTTAGCTGAAGCCCACGTGGACAGACTGTAGACACTACATGCAGAATTCATCTCCCTACTTCAGTTCCAGTTCTTGTGCTGAAGCCATTGGATTGGAGAGGGAACTTGCAGCAGTGGAAACCTTTAAGAGCCAGTTAGGTTGAGACTTACCAAGAATTACATGAATTAATTATAAATTAGGTTTAGGGACAAGGAATGTGTTTCCACATGGATGGCTCAATTGGAAACCCAAATTCTTTTTTGTGGTGCAGTCAACCTTGGCTGTTGGAGTGGTTTTCTATTTGCAGTCACCAGATTCTCTGTGATTAGAGCTTGCTGCTGTGCTTGGTTTTATATCCATCAGTGTGTAGGCAGGGTGTTAAATTGCCAGCCATGGAGCTGGGGACCACCAGCCACTTAACTGCTGTGTGTTTGTGCTGTTTGTCCCACTGGCTTGAAACCAGTTCATTTTCCTTCTGTTCTCCCTGACTCTTTCTACTAAGGCCAGGAACTTACTTTTCTCTGAGTCCCAAAGACCTGCCCTCATCCTTCTGAACCAGGTAACCCTTCCTTTTTTCCCAAACTCTGTCCACCATCTGCAGCCTTTGCTCGGTTTGGGTAATTTCAGAGATCTGCCTGCCTTCTCAAAAGTCAGAAGTTTTTCATTCTGTTGTTTCTCTCGATGTTCCTGCTCCCACAGGCCTCCTTCTAGAGGAATAGTTTGCAGGGCTGCTGAGGCAGCATCTGATAAGTAATAGCTGCAGGAATATGGCTGTGCAAGGCTTTTCTCAGCAGAATTGTTACTGTAGGTTATTTACACATAGCTCTGCTGGGTCACTGAATTCTTTCAGCCCAGAGCAGTAGCTGGCAGAACTGTAAATGGATATGGCTGTCAAATTTGCATGGAGTTCTCAAAAACTGCATTATAAACATTGGTATTTGAATTCTCATCAGTTCCGGAGAAGATACAGCTGCTTAGTGCTTTTTTAGTATTATTTTATCAATAGCATAAAAATAACTAGAATGCAGTGCAGTCCTGATAAACCTCCAAAACGAGGAAGAGGTTAGTTTATATTTACATTTTATATTTAATTTTGTTTACTACAGCATGCTGCCTTATTAAAATTAAACCTGGATGAAATGTTTTTCGTTTTCCATGGAATCTTTCAACTTTAAAATTAAAATTTTTCCTCCTTGCCAATACAGATCAAAATAGCATGTCTTTGATGTAAGATAAAGTCTGGGTTGTTTGATAGCTTTGAGCTTTGTTGTACTGCATCCTTTATTAAAAAGTGCAGTAAAATGGTTTTAGTTTCTGAATTCTCAAAATATACCCTTTTAAAGAATTGACAATCTGACAATTCTGAACCAGTTATCACAATGACCCCACCTTATAAGTGTTTTTTAAATATTAGCATTTTCTAACAGTCACAGAACAGTTTTGTTGAACAGCTGTTGTCTAGCTCTGTGGTCACTTCAGATCAGTGTGTGACACCATTTTCTTTGTCACAGTGTGACTCAACACCTGTAATGCCTGTCAGCAGTTCAGCCTTGGGTGCTGCAGGTTCAGGGCTCCTGTGTGGGTGACACCTGATAAGAAAAACCTTATTTTAGCTCCTTCACTCCAGTGAGCAGCAGGGTCACCTGTTTTGCCTTGCTATTCACTGTAGTATTTTATATTTCCATTTTACAAAGTTAGCACCAATTTACAAAAGTACAGCCTCAGCAGTCTGAGTATTCAGTATGTGGATTGTAGAATGTATCTGATTTACAGCCCCATCCTGGTGTCAGAAATGTACAGAAACTGCCTATTAGATTTTCAAGATCAAAAGTGGACACTTTAAGCTCTGGGTTAATTTGTCTCACTGTGCAAGGCTGATTCTGCTGAAGCCAACACTAGTGTTACATCATCTCAATACCCTTGCAAAGCACTTTTCCAGGCTCAGAAGAAACAGTTAAGGCAGTATTTCCAAAGCATCCTGGCTCTTGTTGTACCTTCACCACTCTTTTCTTGAAAGGAGTTTCCTGCAGATGCTGAGTGGGAAGAAATCTCGGCAGCACAACTCTGCCAACATCCTGCCCTACAACCCAGCACAGGCAGAACGGGATGAGAAGAGCACCAGGGTTGGGCAGAAGGAGGGACTTTCCTTAGGGAGAGTGGGGCAGGAGAGGCATTCAGTGGCCAGGCAAAGACATCAGTGTCAAATTCAGAGTTTTTGTTGGCTTTCTTACAACAAAAGGTTTTCCCTTCCCTCAGTGTTACTGAGTGATGTTGTTTGCACTCTAGGCAACAACTGCAGAGTTACATGAACAGCCCCATGCATCTTTTCATGCAGTAAAGAACCCTGTTAATGTCACCTGTGAGCACTGGGCTTTGGCTGCCAATGGCCTGGCTTTCTCTCCCAGAAAAGAAAGATCACAGAATCTCTGTGTCCAGGAGGCTGAGGCCTTCTCACCTGGCTTGTGGCAGAATTACAAAGCTCAGTGAATAAAATTGCCATGCAGCCCCTCAATACCAAGTGAACATTGCATGAAGGCACTCCTTAATGTGACCCCTAGGGGTCTGGGATCAGCCTTCACATCCCTGTGGGAACAGCCACAGAGACCATGAGACCTGTTTCCCACCCTCTGCTTCCCACTGAAGGGTGAACACAAGCTGCCCTTTGCTTCCTGGTGTGCCGTCATCTCCTCCCTGAGGATATCAAAGTAACCAGAACGAGATAAAATGCCATTCTGTGTTTCACTGTGTCTGCAGCCTGCAACATCCATTCAGAACCAAGGACTTTCTGAAAACCATGCTGGATGACTGTTGTTATCAGGAGGAGGTTTGTGATCAAGGGAGGAAATTGTATTTGGATAGTAAATCAAAGTGTCAGAATTCCTTATTTCTGTCCCATTCCTTTTCAGTACATTCCACTTTGGTTTTCAGAGTGTCACCTTCTCAGCTTAATGCTCTTTGTGTCCTCCTTTCTCTTCAGTCTTTCTTAGCCTGCTCTGTTTCTTTCATAGTGTCTGTCTTTACCCATGGCAGCTCCCAGCTCCCTCCCCTGATTTTTTTCCCAGTCTGTGTGCTAAAACAACCCCTGATTAAGTTATGAAGGCTGGTCGTGAAATGTCATGGTCAGATCTTGCTCCGCTTGGGTTTCAGCCCTGTCAGAGCTTTGCCTTAAAGGGCAGGAACATCTTTTCGTTGCTGGAACTGGAATTCCAGACCATTGCACTGTGTGCCATGGATCACAGAGGGGAATTCCCAAGGCTCCTGAGGTGCTGTTTGAGCCGTGCCTCGCAAGGGAGCTCTGCAGGGATCAAAGTGAAAAGTGGGACCATGAGAACCTTATGAGGTTCAACAAGGCCAAGTGTCAGATGCTGCACCTGGGCTGGGACAGTCCCTGAGTCCCAGATTCATGCTTGCTTTTGCTGTACTTTCACCACTGTTTTCCTGAAAGGAAAGTTTCCTGCTGGTGCTGAATGGGAAGAAATTTCAGCAGCTCCTACCACTCCTGATGTGGTGTTCCTGGTGGGCAGCCGAGGATGATCCTTCCTCTGCTGTGTCCTGGGGCTTGTCTGAAGGAGGGCACTTTCTCAGGCCTTGAAGGCAGCAGGTGCTCGGTCATGGGGTTAGTTCTGACTGCTCTAAGTGAGGTTTGCAGTGGGTCTGACACCAGCTGGGGAGAGACAGCTCAGCCTTGCTGCGGAAATTGCAGCGTAGGCTTTGCCCTCCAAAGTCAAAAGCAGAGTGGGAATGAGATCAAAGCTTTGGATCTTCCTGCTTATAGTCACGGGACAGATCCCAGTCTGTGTTCCGATCCCTGTACCGTGGGGGCTGGCTGGAAGCAGCAGAGATGCTCGTGGGGGAGGGAGGAGGGATGGCAGCTGTGTGTGCTGGCACTGGTGCAAGCTGGCTGCTGACGCTTGCAGGCTGGCAGGAGGATGTGCTTGATCAGCTTTGTGGGTAGAGAAAATGTCCTGGATCAGTTCGTGCTGGCAAGAGACGAAGTGAGAAAAATACTGAGACTGAAGTGGTGGAAGTGAGTCTTCCCTGGCTTTCCATGCAGAGCATTCCAGAGTCCCCCCCTGCTCACAAGGTACATACCACATTTTTCTTTTGAACATCACTGCATTGATCCTCTCGATACAGAAATTATCTCTGTTTCCTTCTCATTGTGGGGGTTATTTAGCCATTTAACTTGTGAGTGGCTGGTGTTACCCTTTATTCCCATTATCTTCCTTGAAGTTCAAATTTGTGTTTCCTTGACCTGGGAGGTGAGGAAAACCTTGTGGCTCTGGGGTGACATCTCCCACCCATCCTGATTTAACCTTTGGTGCTGCCATCAGAATTAGTCTGGAGCAGGTTGTACTCCTTTTCTCCCAGCAGAAAGTTTCCACTATGGTTCTGCTGGAATCACTAAGAGGTCCTTGGAGTTCTGGCCTGGAATAATGCTGGGAATGGGAGAGCAAGCAAAGCAGCAGCTAAAATGAATCTGTTGATGGGTTTGATTTCTGTTGTTCCTGTACATTGTGTCACCAGTGACTTTCAGAGCACATTTTCAAGTATGCTGGAAAGCTTACCTGTAGAATAATATTACAGTGTTAATAAAGGAGCAGGCAGGAAAGAAGCATGTTCAGGTTCTTGCAGATCAAATTGGAAAAGAAGCAGCTAGGCAGTGAGGAAACAGTGATTTCAGTACAGTAGAGAAGGATGTCAGGCTTGGCTGGGTGATTGCTGGTGGGCAGGAATGGAGTGCATTGGTGTCAGAACATTCCTTCCCATGTTGCCTCAAGCTTCCACGGCCCAGCTGGTGCAGGATGCATATTTGCATTGTGAAGTGCCAGTAAACCAGGCTAGAGAGGAGCCAGGCTTCTCCTAGCTGACATAATAGTGTAAAACTACTGTCCTTCAGTGGGAGACACTAAAAATCCCAGAGGCAGTGCTCAAGACCCTTTCATGTGATAAGAAATTAATTCAATTCCAACACAGTATAGCCAATAGTGAGCTTAATTTATGCTTCAATTTCTAACATTAATCTTTAATTTAGCCCAGTGCCTCTTCATCTAGCTGAGAGCTCAGCATCTCCCGACTCTGCTGTTTTGACTAAAGGTGCTGTTCTTCAAGGGCTCTAGCCCCTCACACTCTGCAGTCACACACAGCAGATGGTTACCCAGGGGAGCAGAGACAGACCTGTCTGCTCAGATTGCTCAGTCTGTTCAAAACTGACAATTTGTGGGTGGGAGACTGGATGTTCTATTAGTTTTGGAGCTGGACTCTTAAACAGTGCAGGGGTCCTTCCTTTATAACTGAGGATAATTCACTTTGAACTGGACAAGGATTTTGCACATTCAAATACAACCTTTCACTCTTCCCTTCCAGCTTTCCTGTTTTGTTTACAGCTATGTGTCACATGTGTTACAACTGCTCATGTGCTCCCCTGTGTTCCAATGGACTGAAGCAATTTCAGGGGAAATCTGAGGCCCCAGAGCACAGGGTGTAAGGCAGAGAACAGGTCCCATGCTCCAAACATCTTCCATCTGTTTCACTGTTTCTCACTTACCTTGTTCCCAGGTGCTTTGGTCTTAACACCACAGAGCTCCTGCATAAACTCTTCCTTGGACCTTCTTTTTATACCTCACCTCACTTTGTCAGCTTTGGGATATGTCTCTTTCCATTATTTACCTCCTTTGCCCAAATGGGATCATGGAAAGGTTTGGGTTTGACGGCACCTTAAAGATCACCCAATTCCAACCTCCCTGCCACGGGCTGGGAATTCTCCACTAGACCAAGCTGCTCAGAGCCCCATCCAGCCTGGCCCTGAACACTTCCAGAGATAGGAAGTGCACCTCTCCGGGCAAACCTCTTTGGGATCATCCCTCTGCAGGGTGGCAGTGCACATGCCAGCCACTCCCTGCAATGGACTCATGGGATAACAGGAAACCCAGGGAAACTTGCAGGGAAGCCGGAACACAGTCCCAGGACATCTGTGATATCCTGCAGCCTTTTGCTCCATGTTTGTACAGCATCTAGGAAAGTAGCATCTTATCTGAATTGCTGTGCAAATCCATAGGATTAGTCATGGGAGCAGGGAAGTTTAACTCTGTAATTCAGAGGGTGATGCCAATGAGAGCTCAGAGAGGCTGCTTCATAGGGGTCTCTTAGGTCTTCTTCTCTTCTGGTCTCCCCAAAGTATCACCTGTGAGCTGTGAGAGTGTGGCTGGCAAACTGTAACCAGATGTTACAGACCTCAGTGAAATTCCTCTCTGGGGGAATAAACAAGCAGCGTTTAACGCTTTGCTGTAGGAAATTCAGGGATTAGCTAAGGCTATGTTTTAAACCTCCTCCATAAACAGACTCCAGCTGTGGCAGTCCTGGGATCTGAACCCTCTTGCTTCAAGCTGCAGTGTCAAATTAGAAAGAGGCTTTTTCCTGGGCAGGCTTTGTCCTGAGACGATCTCTGGGTTTGTGAATGTGTTCTGACTTGGCAAAAACCCAGTTGTTTAAAATATTCATCGAGCCAGCTGTGAACCTGCACAGGGCCATGGTGCGATGAGTGACCGGAGGAGCCAGCAGTGGCCTCTGCAGAGTCACAGCCAGTGCCGGTGTCAGGGCTCACAGCTCCAGCCCGGGCCATTCATGAACACATCGCCCCTCATGGGTCACAGCTGACAGGTGGAGGTGCAGCTTCTCACAGGAGATGAAAGACAAAAAGCAAAGGAAATAAAATCCATCAGCAGCCTGGAAATGCCTTGCAATGTTTGCATTGCAGTCTTCTGTGTGCAAGGCTAAAATAGGACATATCTATGTCTAGCTTAATAGGGGCAGAGTCCTCCAGTGACCTTCCTGGACTGTAAACCTCAGACTGGATCATGGTGTCTATTCTCAGGTATAGAATCAAATGTTTGGGCTAAAAGGCTTGCTGACAATTTGCTGTGCAGGCCACTTGATTACATCTCAATATATGATTTTCCCTTTGATGGAAAAGAAAGGCCAGCCCTTACAACAAACCCCGTGTAGTGTCTTTATGACAGTACAAGTTAGGCAGATGTGTAACAGTATTTGGAGGAAATTTCTGTAAGCTGCTTAGTGGTTATAATAGCCAGTGCTGAATTACAAGTATCATTTGTCCAAGGGAGCCACTGCTGTGCCCCCTTTTACCTCATATACAGCACCACAGATACTGTGCCAGGATGGCTGAGTACTAATGATGCCCCTTCTCTTATTTAGAGATGATTATCTGCAACTTCCACTTGTCCTTTCATGTCAATCCCAGGTGAAAGCACTGAGCTTTCCAGGCTTATCAGTGGATTAAAGCTGGCAAGAAAGTAAAAAAAAACCCAATCATTTCTTCTTAGCTAGCTTATGATAGATAAAGAAACAGAAATATTTCTACTTCTCCCCAAACAGGGAATGTCAAATAGACTGTTCCCTGCCTTTCCTCTCAGAAGAACATGGCGTGGGAGGTCTCAGAAGTATTAAATAGTTTTTACTTAATCAGAAAGACAAGGGTCTTTTAACCTTAATAGAGACATATTTTCTTCTCAACACTTCTCAAACATTTGAGCTACATCGGATTTAATGATACTGGAGTTTTAAAGGGCCTCAATGAATCACCACTTTTGCTTTTCCTCAAGTGACACACTGGTGATAAAGCTTCATTTAGAGACCTGGTAGACCTTTCAGGGAAAAAACAGCATTAAAACCAGACTGAATTTACAGTATTTAAAACACAGCAGTGGAAAAACATGCCTCAATTACATAAATGTTACTATTCAGCACAAAAATGTCAAATGTGCATGAGGTTCTTGGAGACCTTGGTTATATTCAGTAAATATATTCAGTTACTAGTGGTAACTTGGAAGATTCTTAGGAGCAGAGAAGAGAAGGAGGGATCACTGAACAGAAAGCTGACAAGGGGTGCAGCTGTGCAAGCATGGCTTGGCTGGCTGGAGCTGCAGCATTAAGGCTCTGGTAGGTCACAGCACAGTTTGTTCTTTCTGATTTACAAGTCCCACACTTTGAGCATGTCCTGGCTTTGCTGTGTTAATGGCTTCGAGTGCCCAGGAGTGTGTGCATATCTTATCAGGCATCAGAGTGTCACGAGTGTCACTCATGGCGCAGCAACTCTGCACACACTGCTGCTTTCTCACCTGCTCGAAAAAGCTTTTGCCTTGCAAAATGCAGAGCCTGGGCTGTGTCACTGCCATCCAAAGGGGACCCTAAAGAGAGCAGTTAGCAGCTAGAAAGCACACAAGAGGGTCTCGTTGCTTTGAGCAGTTAGATCAAGCTTGTGGTGCATTGCCATGTGAACATTGCACCCTGTATTTCCAGCACAGCTCAGCTTAGGTGCTGTTAATCCAGGGAGAAGGAAAATAAATAAAGCAATATCCTTGCATGTACTGCAAATACAACACATCCTGTTTATTGCATACAACTCCTCCCACCCTATTAATAAAACGTCCCGAAGGTTTCAAAGTGGAAAATTCAGCAGCTGCTGCTGTGAAATGACAAGAGCAGAGTGATGGTGCTTTATACCATGCACAGATCAAGTCTGAAAGCTTTATTTACATGCTGCAAAGCTGTTTGCACAAGGCCTTACCCACTTTGGTGCATGAGAAATCTGGTGGTAAAACAATTCAGTTGTCTTACAAAATTAAAAAGCCTTCTAAAGACTTAAGGCATTAAGTGCTCTTTGCGTGCTGCTGTATTACATTCATAAAATACCCAAGCCTGGCTCTAATGGGCTGTAAATGAACTCTTGGTGAAAAATAGATCAAAATAAAACTACAGGCAGCCTGGGAGAATGCCCTCCAGGTTCCTCATAAAGACTTCATACCAATTAGCAAAGCCAGTCCCAGAGAGCACATAACAGGCTTTTTACACTAGGCCTTGCAGATGCTGGGATGTTACTTTATTTTTTACAACACCAGTATTTACACCAACTATGGGCTTTAGTGAAAAGAAATGCAAGATTTTCTGTGAGAGCAAGGAAACGGTATCGTTTACAAGGGAAGATAAACAAAATTGCTACTACCAGGAAAATGGGAAGTCAGAGCTGTGTGGGCTGAATTCTGTCCTTATTTGGCTTTGGGGAATTATGTGACTTTATTCTATGACTCAGAGTTGTTTTTACAGCATTTGCGTCACCCAGAAAAGTTGAATCTGCATAAGACCCAGCATGTTCCAGGAGAGAATATTTTGTTCTGTAATGTGAACTGGCTAGCAGGCACTGACAGGTCTCATGTTTTGCTTTATTTTTATTATTATTGTTGTCATTCAGGCATAGACAGCAAGATGTCTCAGAACTATCAGTTTGTGTTACAGCAGCAAGTATGTGCAGTATCAGAGAAAATCTTAATACTTGGAAAAGAATTTTACAAATCAGCAGCAGTGAGCTCCATTTGCTTTCTGTTTGCCTCCTCTGACCTCTGTTCACATGTGGAAAAACACAGCCTGTGCGTGACATGGATAATGTAACTTCCTTGCTCAGTTCCACCCGGATCTCACCATATTATTTCACTTGCAGAGCCTCACCCATTATAGGTGCCACAAATTAGTCACTGCCCTGAAGTGTAAATGCCTGTGTTTTTCCATCCAGGCGGGTGGTTAGAGAATTTGGCACATAATGCTGCAAGGAGTTGGCAGAACTGAAAGTAGGTGAGCTCAGACACTGGTCTGAAGAATGCAGCAAATCCAGGCAAATCCAAATTTAGGGCTCTGGAGGCTGGATCACAAGTGCTGCAGCTCTGTGATACAAAGTGCTGATCTGATATTGGCTGGTTCTGCTTGTTCAGATGTGTTCGAGTGTTTCTGAGAAGTTATTTTTGTGCTGGCAGGCTTTGTGAGAGATCAGGTGGTGTCTGCCCATGCAGCTCTGCCTTTCTGCAAAGCTGGAGATCATTTCTCTTCCTGCAGCTGGCACGGAGCTGTCATTAAAAGTATGACACTGACATAAACACTGCTCTGGCTAATTAGAAGCAATGAGGTTGTGTGCCCGCACGCAGCCTGGGGCATCCTGGCAGCTGTGAAAGAGCCTCAACCCCCCATCCATTGCTCAGGACTGAGGAACAGCTTAGGCGAGGCTGAAACGCAAGGCAAAATGAGTTTGTTTTCTTGTTCCCAAGGGCGGGACACACCTTTCCCCCCTCTCTTTGCTGGAGGGCGCTGGCACCGTACTTTGACTCCAGTTCACTGTGTCACTGCTTTGGCACCAAGCTGGGGCACAAGGCTGCATCGTGGTCCTGAGAGCCATTTCTGTAGAATAAACTTCCTTCTCTCTCACCTAGTAATTTTCTTTTGTCAGGACAAAAGGGTGAGGCTCAGCAAGGTGCAAGCATCTCTGCAGCCTGGGGGAGGGAGCACTGCAGTAATCTCCTGTTCTCTGTCTCTCCCCTTGTGTCCAGAGGAAAAGAAAATGAAGCCTGACATGATTATCAGATAGCTCATTAACTGAATCCCATCAGAAGTGGTCACTCCACAAATTCTTGGTGATTTGATTCCCCTATTTAATTAATTCCTCCCCTAGAAATTATTAGCTCACATTAGAGACAAATTACCTGTTAATTTTCCATTTGATAATTACTGCTCTTCTAGGCCCTAGTTAAGCTTTCTTGCTTTATGTCAGATTTGATCAAAAGCAGACACCTGAGCCTTTTGATTTGTGTTTCTGTTAATGTTAACATTTCCCCTTTTATGTATGGAACACAGGTTAAGGCAGGGGTCTGACAATGCCCACGGGACCTCCTGGAGAAATGGTTCCCTCCCCACTCCTGCTGGGGACTTTGCATGGGCCTGGGAGAGGCAAAAGCCAAAAAACCCACTCAAAAAATAATTACAGTGCAAGACTGTGACCTTTGCAGCTTCTGCTCTGCTGGTGCCTGAGTGTTGGTGGTTTTTTTTTATCTGCCTGAGTGTCGGGCACGGGGCCAGGGGCAGTGCCTCCAGAGGGGTTGCAGTGTCAGGGCTGCAGGCGAGGGCTTTCATGGTGAACAGGGCAATTTTCTTGGGCTCTGGTCTCTGCCCCCGAGGCTGCTGCTGCGTTTTATCTACGGATTTGTTCCGTGCAAAATGCAGAAGCTCCCCAGGAAACAGAAGGCGATGCTTTCCCTCCACCGTTCCCCCCCCGGAAGTGTTTGCAAATCCCATCTCCTCTTTCGCTGTGTGTTTCTGCCGGAGGCTGCTGGCATTATTTATTCATTTTGCTGCACAGTGTCATGGTTTCAACAGGAGAGGGGGATAGTCCCCTTTTGATCCGTGCTGGCCCATGGCTTCTGTTGGTGTGGCACTTCTTCAGGGGAGGTGGTGGGGTGGGTTTGGCACTCCTGAAGCTTGGGGCTGCTGCTCTTGGGGCTGCTGCTCATCAGGCAAGCACTGAAAAAGCTGCCGGCTGTCCAGCCTGTGGCTGAGGGGGCTGATGCTGAGGGTTTGCTGTGCTGCACAGTTTGTCCTTTCACGCTCCCAGGGCAGTGGTGGAAAGGCTCAGTTCAGGCTGGCGTGGGACAGAGCTCAGAGCCCTTGCTGGGCAGGCTGCAGGGCTGGGCTCCCTGCAGGAAACCAGGGCTGTGACAGTGTCCCAGTGACACCTGAGGGAGCCTGTTTGGACTGGGCTGGTTGGTGATGCACAGGCATGATGGACAAAAGGCAAACACCCAGCAGACTTTGCCATGGAAAGGTGATAGGCATGTTCCAGGCTTGAATAAATAAAATGTTTAGATCTCCTTCAGGTGCTGCCTAGGTCTCACAAAACACTTCTGATCAAACATTCAGGCCCAGAACTTAGAGGGTGTTTCAGCATCCGTGCTGCTGGCATTCCCTGGCATACACTTAATCCTTTTTAGGTCTCTCAGTTGTGAATAGAGCCACCCAAACACAGGTGCTGCTGCCTGGCACAGCCCCAAAATACAGGGGTGGGTCTCAGGCAAGGTGTGTCCAGATCTGGGCTTTGCTGGCACAAGCCAACCTCTCTGTACTGTGTCAGTGCCCTGGCTGCTCTTCCTGTTCCCCAGGGGATGCTGCTGCCCATCGAGCTGTGAGGGCCCTGTGTGTGCTCCTCTTCTCCACACCCTGAGATGAGGCTGATGTTGTAGAAACTCTCAAACAACACACAGCCAGCTTGTAGCACTGGTAGTATCCCCCAGACTCGATGGGATGCTCTGTCAAGGCACCCACTGAGCATCTACCCCAAATAATAGTCTGAGAGCATCTCAGCTTGGTGCTTTCATTGTTTCCACAGTCTGCTCTTTATTTTGTAAATTTTAAACTGCACCAATTGCAGCCCCAAGCAGCGAGGTTTCCCTATCCAAGGGAAGCATTTCTGTGGCTCTGGTGAGTCCATGCTCTGGTGAGAGAGAGACTGTAAAGGCTATCACCAAGCACACCTGAGTGGCTCCTGTGAATGCTCAGAGTGCCAGGGAGGGAGAGGATGTTTTGGATGCCCCAGAGGTGCTGCCCTATGTGGCCCAGCAGCCCCTTCCCCCTCCCACACTCTCATGTTCCAAATGTGTCTCCCCTGTATAGCCCAGTAAGTCTCAGAGAAGTGTGAAAGTGCTGCTGAAATCAAAGGGAAATAATAACCATAGTGAGAAATTCTGGGTGGAAGACAGGTTTTTTGAAGGCTGTGGTATCTTGCAGAGCCCCAGTGAGATTTAATTTTAATGCTGAATGTCTGGCCCTCCATTGCATTTCCCACACATGTCATTTGCCCCCTCATTTATTTGCTGTTTCCCACCGTACAAAGAGGGCAGATACTTTCTAGTCTCTGTTATAACTCAAATTGGGCACGGTAGCTCCAACAGCTTGTTCCAACACACTGGTTGCTAGAGCCCAGCTATTGTGGCACAGCTTCTCTGACAAGAGCACAGAGGTTTCCCCCACCTGCCTGCAGGCTCCTGTGAACCCAACACAACCTGCAACCCCAGATGCAACCCAGAAATTGTTAAGGGATGAGCAGGCTGCGGTGCTGCTGCTGCCAAGCTTGCAGGAGTGGAGCTTTCTCTCCAGTTGCCAGTTGCTAGGTTTGGGACTCAGCACAGATCCTATCCAGGAGTGTTGTACTTGCCCTGCTGCAGAGGAGCTGCATCCTCTGCCACCATCGATTCGATGTCTCAGAGAAAGGTGCTGAACTCCTTCTCCCTCAGGTAACGAGGCCTTCTGCAGCTGGCAGGAAACAGAGTCTTTTGCATGAGCAGAAGTGCTGTACTTCTGTGATCCATAAATAGACCCCAGTGTGGGGGATCTGCTGTCTTTGCTGTGTCATGGCTGTGGGGGCTTTTTTTGGCAATGCCCAGGGTTGGTATGGAGGAGGAGGTGTCAGCAGCCCATAAAAGCACAGGCAGGGAATGAGTGGGAAGCAGAATATGTGGGTGTAAATGTGAGCTTATCTCCTGCAGTGGCTGTTCCCCTCCCACCCCCAGCTCTGCTAGCTCTAATCATCTTAGACCTGTGCAAAAACTCTGCATACATCAGGTGCAGGATGTTTGAGTAGGTGCATTAGTGAGCTGAAGGATCTAAACCCCTTGCAGATGGACTTTGTGGAGGTGGCAGGTGGCTCCCAATGGCCACAGCTCCTGAGCCCAGGGCAGCTCCATCCCCCTCTGATGTGCCCTGGAGCAATGATGTGTTTCACATCTGGGCTTGATATATTCACAGAATGGACGGCCACTGCATATTCAGTAAGGCAGGTTTAACAAATCTTCCAGATCATCTGCAAGTGTATACTGCTCTAACCTCCAGTTTAATGTGCAGGTTATTGTGGTATGAAAGTTTATTCCTGATCTGATTCTTTCCTCCTTTCCTGCCTGCCAGCATCTTTGACAGACAACAGAACTCTATTTTAGATCTATACCAGGTAATTAAGTTTGCTTGGCATGTTGCAGTGCTCCTTGTTACTTCGCATTCAGCAGTGTTAGTCAGGCAGGGGGAAGTGCCATGACAGGTGGAGTAAAAATGACATTGCAGCCCAGCTACAGCCCTCCCTTCGTCCAAGAGTCCCAGGGCTTCTGGGTCATTATCCCAATTATCTAACCTGGCTACAGAACAGGATCCTGACATAAATGCCTGAGTTAAGCAGAGAGAGGTAAGTGATGAATCTGCCTCAAATACTGACTCTATACAATGGGGAGAAGGTGGCACTGATCCTGTCCTGGAGGTGGGAGAGATTAATTACCAGGAGGTAAATAAAGTGTCTTCTGAGTTCTGGGAGGGCTGTTGGCTGGATAATGTATGGCCTGTTGTGCCTTCAGTGCAGAAAGGCTGTTTCAAAAGGTGTTTGCAGAGCTGTGTGTAAGTTCATTGTGCATTGCCTGTATGTGGCTGTGGAGGAGTTTATCAGGATGAATGGACTCATGAGCACTAAGGGGGAATTAAGCAGAACTCACTGCCACGTCCTTGCCTTCCTGTGTGCACTGTGCAGGCTTCCCATTAGATCACAAGGAACTGCAGGGGGTCAGGGCAGCAGCCTGGGGAAAGCATGGCATGAGGACTCCAGCAGGACACAAGCAGATCCCTGTTACTGTCCTGGGTGGGAGTGGGAGCTTCAGACAAAATTTACTGGAGAAACCCTGCCACGGAGTCACAAGGTACAGAGAGGAACCTCTTGCTTTCTAAACTCCTTCTCAGAGAGAGGACCCTGGGGGTGGCTGGATCCAATCTTAGCCTCAGACTGTCAACAATTCAAGTGACTTTGACCTGCAGAATTTAAAGATGGCAAATCAGATATATTTATATAAAACAAATTATTTATTATGACAAATGATTAGACAAAAGGCCTTAATCAGAATTACTTACTACACAGTACAAAAGCTGAAACTACTAGTAGTTATATAATATAATATAGTACACTAAATTAAAGCAATTACATTAAAGCTAAAAAAAAGAAACAGTTATTAAGTAGAGAGTGGTGTAACTCACCATACCAACACTCAGAGTGGACAGGTCTCTTTCTCTTAACCCTGAGGAGCAACTTTGAGGGGCATCAAGGGAGAATCTCCACACACAGTCCAAGAAGGGATATCTCAGCAGAACCCACTGTATGGAAAGTGGACTGGATTTTTAGAGTGTAAAGGGGTTGACTGTCAGTCCTATGCCTCTGGGCCAATTTAGCAGCTTATCTGCCAAAGCTTTGCCTTACTGTCAGGATGTTGATTTTGGGTTGGTGTGCCAGACTGAGTTTTAGCATAATTCAACACCAAAACAACACATGGCTCCCCTCTCAATCCACCCTGATAGATTTGCAAATAGGACATTGTCCACTGAGTTCCTTGACCACATTCCAGGTCAAAGCATGAGGGGGCTTTGGGGGGAAGCATCCTACCACAATTGCACAGGATAGAAATGACCCCACAGATGGACTGGAGCAGAGCAGAGCATCTCTCCAGCAGCTGCTGGAAAATGCAGCTTGAACTCACACCCTCCCCGGGCTCCCTGGCTGTGCGTGCTCACACCACTGGCACCCTCAAAAGTCACCTTCAGCAGGGAGGGCATGCTGGCTGGTTCAGGTGCTGCCAGCCCTGACGTTCCCCATCTGTTGTGTGACATGGGAGCAGCAGCTGCTCCTCAGATGCACACTGGACACAAGTGATGCCCCGCTGCACATGAAGGCTGCTCAAAGGCAGGAGGGAGGGCAGGGCTCCCCTCACCCTTCAGAGGAAGATGATGCAGCCCTGTTCAGGCTTCACCAGCAGTGGTTTTTCCCTGAACAGAGAACCCTGAGCATGGCTGGCCAGTTTTAGTCAAGGTTGAGAGTCACGGATTGGATGTGGGAAACATGGACTCAAGTCCCTCTTCAGTTTTAATTAATATAGATCTGAGCCCAGCTTCCCTCCCCTTCCCCAGGACTGCTCTGGGTATTGTGGAGAGTTACCCAGTAGCCCAAATGATGTTGTTTTTCAGCACTGCATCCATACACATATACAGCAGTGGGAAGCAGGAACTTGCCTCCATGGAGAATGCCCAGCCCCTCACTGCTGAGCAGCCCACACAGCTCCTTTCTTGCTGGGAATGTTACTGTTTGATTGGCACGAGAGAGACATGAAACCACGTCTGCAGCATGGGCTGGGAGAGATCTCATGAGCTGATGTAAAATCCAGTGGCCTGGACAGGCTTGGAGAGGATCTCTGTCCTGCCCTTGCCAGGCAGTGGGAGGATTTGACCTTGATGTAGCTACACTCCATCCCCAGGGCTCCGTGTCCTCTTTGTGTGGGGTCTGTGTGATGTCTTACTGGGCTGCTGGCAGAGGTCTGGACTGACAGATGAGCACACTCGCCCGTGATTTGCTGTGCACTGCATCTGCTTCAGGCTGCCTACCCTAGAGTGTGCTGTTCCCTTTCAGAAGATGCTCCTGCTGCAGCTGCAGGCTCCTGGGCCCACCCCTGCAGCACGGCTTGGCCATCAGGCAGCACCTGGGCTGGGGCTGACATCTGGTACCCAGCCTGACCCTCTCCTCTTCCTGCTGTTTTATTGGCTTTAATTCATTACTTTCCACGAGGGTAAGTGGCTTTTTGGTGGCTATTTCCTGCCAAGTGCTGCTGCTGGCTGCCTTGTCTCATCCACAGACAGGTGGTGAAGAATCCTCCTGTGGGATTACTCCTGCAGGCAGCCTGCTGGGAGGCAGCTGCCAGCTGCTGTGCCCTTGGGCTGGGTTTGGGCATCGTGACGTGCTCTCAGGCCACGGTCAGGTGTCCATCAGGAACCTGTCCCCACTCAGACCTCTCTGTGATGGCAGCCCATGTGTGTGTGTGCGCAGCAGGGACATGGCTCAGGTGGGACGGTGAATGGGGCTGGTGTGAGCTTGAGGCCCTCCTTGCTGAGGATACGCAGGGAGGACACTGTGGGGAGCACCACAGCAGCTCTTCTGTCCAAGGGGTGTCTTGATCTTCTGCAGGGGTGGCACCAGGAGAAGTCAGACTGACAAGGACACGGCACAGCAGCCTGAGGGGCCTGGGCCAGCTGAGAGGGAGCTCTGGAAATTAATGCCTGAGCAAAGAGCCAGTAGACTGGCCTCAGTCTACACAAAAATGAAACCCCTGCCTGCAGATGGAAATTTGTTGTCTGTTCTGAGCAAGGGGAAGCTCTGTAACTCCTTGCTCTCAAAGTCCTGGTTGGCTCCTCAGCTGCTTCTGTGTCTCCTGTGAGCAGCCACAGCAGGCGTGTACCAAGTGCTATTTCTGGCGCAGGCTGTGCTGCAGCTGCAAACCCCAGCACGGCCACACTGGCCCATCCTGTCTGCTCACAGCGCTGAAATCCTACCACAGGACACCTCCTCCCTGCCCCTGACTCCCACCAGCTGGGGCTGTGTAAGCAGCTGGGGCTGTGTGTGACCATCCTGTGTGCAACCTGGTCCCACAGGCAGCGCTGCCAGCCGGAGCTCTGCCGAGAAACGCTGAGGCAGCTCCTTCAGAGGTCACCCTGGCGATGACGTGCACAGGAAAGGCTCAGATGTGACACAGCTGTGGCTGTGAGAAGAGGGGAAGTATGCACCGAGCTGTGACCGCTGTGCAGGAGCTCAGGAAACCAAAGCCTGGGGAAGGCGGAGGGGCTCGGGTGCTCTGTGGCACAGGGACCAGCACTGGTCCCATGAGTTCAAGCACCTGATAGAGATAAAAACCAGGGCAGGGAAAATGTTCAGCCACCAGAGTCAGGCCAGCAGCTCTGCCCCTTCACTGCTCTGAGGATGGCAGCACTTGGCTGGAAGTGTCTGGATGTGCAATGCTTGGGTTCCAGCTAATCCAGCACTGGTGTTATCAAAGCTGCACGTCCTTGGCTGCCTTGCCAACCTCTGTCAGAGAAAGTGAGCCCTGCTGAGGGCCACAGTGGTGCCCACAGGTAATTGGCTGAAGTGGGTAAGATAAGACACCTTCAGTCAGGTGAAATGAGCCCCACCAGCTGTTCTTGGGCAAACTTGGAAAATAACAGGAATATTTTAATCTGCAAGAAGAAGTCCCCAGTGATAATTTAAAATCATATCAATCTATGTTAGAGATAGGAGCTACCTACAGATCCTTAAGTCACCATCACATGAAATGCCCCTGGCCATGAAGAAATGAGCTTTTAGAAGCAATATTTGCACTGAGTCTGGCACAGGACTGCCCTGCAAGGCAGACTTGTCCTCACTGCCAGCTAGTGAAGCTGTGCCAAGGTTTATGTCCCCACAGCACACACCTCTGGAACAAAGCAGGTTCCTTCAATCAGGACTCAATTCTCCAAATTCTTTTGGTGGCAGATCAGATATAAACATCTATTGATTTCTTTTTTCAGTGGCAGCATATCTCTGCAGCTTTCTGGTCTTGTCTCCACTGCTCTGTTGACTGCTGGCTTCTCCGAGTTCCCAGAGATTAAAAAGACCAGGATAGATAATGAGGAAGAACTCTTGGTGGCAAAAAAATTTAACAGCACAGAGCTGCAGTAGCAAGGTGTGTAGCTTCCGAGTCTACTTCCAGCCTGGCAGCCACAGCAGCTTCCCAACACTGAGCATCTCTAGAGTGCTCAACCCTCAGCATTAACCAGCCATGACTCACGCTCTAAATAATGCTGAGGTGTGATTTAAAGCCCAAGTTTGTTTTTTTAGAGAATACATGCTGGTCTCCTTTATGTACACTCTAGGATTTAAGTTTTCCTACCTAAGATTACTAGAAACTTCTCCTTTTCAGGCCTCCTTCTCACACTGTCATGCCCTTTTGGGGCCAAGAGTTATCAGGAAATGAATCAGGAGTCACCACAAGTTCACGAGGGCACTGGGTGCCCTGCTTGGGGCACCTGTAGTGCTTTGTTGAAGCCACTCACAGGGTGATGCTCCCTGACTTTCCCAGAAATTGGGACCTCAGTGGCCTCCCACTCCCAGCTCCCCAACCTCCCCCCAGCACATGCTGAGATGTTGATCTCTTCTCTGTGCTGAGAGCTGGAGGTGTGCAAGGCTCCTGCCCATGGATGGTGCAGAGAAATACAATGCTGTGAGCTGTGGAGCTGCTGCTGGCCAGGCAGGAGCTCTGGGTGTGCCAGCACAGCCTGGCTGGTGAGGCTGTGGGTGGGAGGGCTCATGATGGGGCAGGACACGGGCCCTTCCAGCTGTTTTACCTCCAGCCATGGTAGAAAATTCAGAGTGGGGCTGGGCTGGCTGCGGACACTGAGCTGTGTGGCGGGGGTGGATGCTGACGGCACAGCTGCTGTCAGGAGCTCCTGCAGGAGCAGATAATGTTTGTGCTGGTCTCTGGTGAGGCTGCCTGCTGCAGCAGCTCTCCGAGAGGTGCTCCCTGCCAGCCTTCCTCCAGCTGCTGCTGCAGCCAGCTTTGGCAGCATTGCCTCATTAGCACCGTGGCTGCTGATTCTGCAGCTGGCACCTACTCCCACTGCCCCCCACCCCCCAAAGTGGCTGGGGAGGTGCTCCCAGCTTATCGAACCCACTAGCCCCCACCCACCCGCTGTGCATAGCAGAGGTTCCCAGTTCCCTTCTTTGGGAATGTGTTTTGTCGGTCCTGCAAGCTGCCCGTCTGACGGAGGTGGTTCTGCTGATCACAAAAACACTTCCCGAGGCTCAGTGGTCCTTCATGTCCCATCCCGCCAGCCCTTATATGCGCACATGGAAGAGGAGCAGCGAGGCACAGGGGAGCCCCAGAATCTCACAGAAACCTGGTGCCCTGGTGCAGACCAGCCTCTCCTCGCTCCCATGAGCAGGTTTAGTGTTGCCGTGTAAACCGAGCTGCGGGTCTAATCCCTGGGGAGCTACAGCTGCTCACGCACCAGTTTGTCCCCAAATTCCACACACCCTCCTCGCCAGCTGCCTCCCACCTTGCCGACAGCAGTGTGCGCCTGGGGAAAGACACGATTCCTGGTACCCCTTATAAGGCTCTTGCAAATATTGGGGAAGAAAGAAGTGGGAATAGCACTTCCTTCTCCTACCCCTCTCAGTTTCTTCACGGATGAAAGACCAGTGATCTGCTTTCAGCTTGTGGCTTCCTGGTATTTCCATGGGAACCACGGCTTCCAGGGCAAACATCAGCTGCCCCAGCACTGGTGAGGACCCAGCTGGTGCTGGTTCTGTCCCCACAAGGTCTCCAGCAGCTTCAGCTCTGTGGTGGAGACTGCAATGTGCCAGTCTGTGGCTTTGCAAATCTCTTTCCTCCTCTGCAAAACAGCGCGGTGCAAAGCACTGAAGTGCAAAGCTGGAGGGTTTATTACAGCAGGGTAGTGGGGAAGGGCTAAAATCTAAAATTCAGCTAAAATCTGTGCTATGTGGGTCGCCCCCTGCCTTCCAGCCTGCCCCCAGCATGGCCTGCTTACACACTGTTGGGACAGACAAATTTCCTAAGGTGCCAGCCGGATGACTGAGGGGAGGGCAAAGCAAAATGAACCTGGTGTAGCTGGGTGCCTTAATTTGCAGGAAGAGCTGAGCAGCAGCAGATTGGTTCCCAGCTGAATCTTTCTTGCTGTATCAAGCATAAATTCATCAGGTATTCCATTTCCTGGGGAAAAAAAAATAAAGCAGAATAATTCACTTGGAAATAAAGCGTAGAGCTATCTTTCCCCCTGACATGGTGAATGCAATTACCTAAGGCATGGGAGGCTGAGATAACTCACTTATTCAGCCCCCACTCTCCAAAGAAGCCATCATCATTCTGTCAGAAAAGGCTTTAAACCCCAATTCACATCCTGAATGCTAAAGCATCACCACATACAGAAGCTGTCCTTATGATTTCCATGCACCAGCTGCTGCATCACAAGCAAAACACACTCATAGAAAGGCCAGAATTTATTATTGTCAAGGCCATATACACAGTGCAAGCTCCCTGTGTTTGCTGACCCTTTTCCTGGTGCTGTTGGTGCGTTCTTGTCCTTCAGGAGCAATTCCTAGCGAAGCACAGCACACTGGCATCCTGTTGGTAGTGTGTGAGCCACGCTGGGGCTCTGAAAATGTGCATGGGGGATGAGAGTCTCAAGCTGTGTCTGTTTGGAGAGCTCAGTGCAGGCAAGTCATGAGCCTGTGATTGCCCCCAAATTTAATTCCATTTAGCCAGCACTCTCCCACCTCTCCTGCCATTACATAATGGGGAGTGGAATAATGACTTTCAGCAATGCTGTTTGAGTGGCAGCAGTCCAATTCTGGACTGTATTATTTTTTTTAATGGTGGGGGGAGAGCAGGTTGGCAGAGGGAAGGAAGCATCCGTTTGGTTTGCCTGCAATCCCTGTTTCGCTTTGGGAGCTTTAGAGGACAGACACATTCTTCCATCTCCGCTAATCCTCCTCTGATACAGAGGATTTTCCTGCCATTAAATGATAGCTTGTGAGAAAAAAATGCCAACTTTTCAGAGACTGACTCGTATGGCTAAGGACAGCCTCATGAGCAGGAGGGAGGGCACAGCCACTGCCTGGCCAGGTAAGCAATGCATCTGGATGGTTTCTGTTGGGAATTTTGGTTTCCACTGTTTGATACTAAGCTGGTTACACTCCTCTGTACCATCACCTGTTTCCTGGGGATAGAGCCAGTCTCTTACTGTTGGTGATCCTTTCCCACCTCAGATGACAGGAACCTGCCCTTGGTGCGGCTTCTGGGAAGGATGCGGATGAGCTCCTGAAAAGCAGTGGCACAAAGCTGCAGGATTCCGTGAGAAGGTCAGTGGTGGAAGAGGGATACTCTCCAGGAAGGTGCTGGTGACTTCTTCAGTTTGAAAGTGTGTGAGAGAAGAGTACTTTCCTTCATCTTCCTTTCTAAACGTAGATCTTTCTGTGGGAAAATGATGCAGGGAAATGACAGAGGATGAAACCCATCTCTGTTCTTCCTGTGTGCTTTTAGATCCCTCGAGTTTGCTTGCCAGACCTGAGATGCCACAAGAGAATAATCAAGGTAATGTTTGCCATCATTCTAAATGGTGAGTATACTCTTATTCTGCATTATCCAGTAGTGGATTAGACAGATCCTTTGAAAAGGTGGCAGTTAAATACTCAATTATTGCAGTCATTGTCTCTTTACCCTTCCTAAGACTCTGCAACCTTTCTTTTTTGTTTCTTTTCCTTTGGTCTCTCACTCTTTCTTCCAAATACTGAGTTACTGTACTATTTAAAAGAGCAAAAGTTATCATCTATGAGAGGAAATTTTTTTTATTCCTTAATGTCCCAAATATTTTTGACCTTACTGCTCTATTTCACCCTTTTGCTCAAACACACATCTCATTTGAGTGCTCAAATATGTCAATGAGTCACAGAAAGCTTCCAGCTGCAGCCCTGTCTGTGAACATCCTTTTTTAGGGAAGGGGAAGGAGCAAGGTGGGAAAGATGCAAATGTTTCAGGCTACGTGGTTCAGAGGAGATGTGGCCAACAGGGAAGAGCTGATCTCTTTTGCCCTGAGCAACAGCTCTCCCGAGGGTTTGGTAGGTTCAGGTGGAGGAGTTTTTTCCAACTTCCTTTCCAGGAGAAAAAAGGGAAATTGCCAGAAAGGTTGCATTGCTGAGGGTCTCCTCTGAGCTCCTATTGCTGGGGGGATGTTTTCTCATTGGATGGTCCTCATATGCTTGCTTTGCATGTCCTGCATATTGCAAAGATGTACTTGTAAACAGAGATCTTAGCTGTCTGCTATGAAATGCCACTAACAGAAGACACAGATTTTGCACTTGTGTACAAGGAAAACAGGCTGGATATGGCTTGGGGGCAGACATTTCCTTTATTGAGTGACTGGAGAAGAAGCAAGGGGTGAGGGAGGGGATTTGGTTATCAGCAGGCTCATTCCTACACTGCCCACTGTGTGCCCAGCAATGGGTGGAGGTCTTCTCTGAAAGCCAGGGATGTGACTGAGCTTGGGGCAGCTGGAGCAAAACATGGAGCTTGCTCAGGACAGCCTCACCTTTAGGACAGCCTATGCACAAATGCCCCTCTGGATGTCACCCCGAACCCATACAAGGCTCCCTACCAGCAGCAACACTTGCATCCCTCATTTTCCAGACAACCACCTGCAGTCAGACATTTGGGAACAGGCAAATCCTTAATCTGTCTGGCCCTCAGTTTATGTAACTGCTTAGCAAAAACAACAGATGCCCCTGTTGGCACACAGAGGGGGGACTGGTGCAGAGGGGAGCAAACGAGGCAGTCCCTGGGCAGGCTGCTCAGAGAAAGAGCAATCTGAGACCAGCATATTGTTCCCCTTGTTGTCCTCAGACTCCAGCTGTTGTCAGGGGGACTGAAGGGGACTTTCCTTTAGCTGCAGCTGTTAGATAAGGGCATGGGAAAAAGGGGAAGAGCAGACAAACAAAATAACAACCTGTCTAAAATCCTTTCCGCCTCCCAGAGTCCTTCACTATCATTTATCCTTGAAGTGATGTCATTTTGCTAATTCTCCAGTCACAATAGTGTGCCCAGGTGTGATGGGACCTGAATTTTGATGAAGAGGCCACAGCTCATCCTTTTGTGATGCTCTCTCTGTGTGTCCAAATACCTCTCCCACATGCAATAACCGGAATGGGTCGAACAGAACCAGGCTGGGCAGCTCCTGGGTTGATGCCCTTCAGTGGGAACTTTCCCAACAACTGGTTTTGCAAGTCTCCTTGACACAGACGGTGTAAACTCCTAAATACAGTCCCATGCCTGTTGCCTTTAGAAAGGATGGAGGAAAGGCAGAGCAATTGTAGCTCAAACTATCATTTGTCCTGGACATTAAAGCTTTAAGGACTGCAAAAAGAAAAGCTTGATGCTTGTTGAAGCTGATGCTTCCTGGCATATCACCTCACAAGTGTGTCTTATTAAAAATGCCCATGGGAATACAGCTATAGTGGGCAATCAGTGTGCTGCAAACCACAAGGAAAGGCAGCCCAGCTGCTGGGAGCTTCCCCCTCTGGACACTCAGCAGGAGTGTGGGGGAAACCCCCCTGACCCCAGCAGTGCACTAATAGAGGTGGCTGTTTGTAAAGCTGTTAGTATCTCATGTTTTGCTGAAAAAGAAGAAGAAGAAGAGGATTATGTTTGTGTGGGAGCTAATAAACTGCAGCAGAAAACCAATCAGCAGCAATGGCACCATTTCCTGCTTGTGACAACATGGAGATCACTGGTGTGGCTGCTCATTTTGTTGAGTAGAAGGTAGGATGTGTCTGGGAGAGAAATTTTAAAAACTGCCTTTAGTTCTTCCTCTCTAATGAGTTTATTTTCATGGAATCAGAGAAAAGGTTGTGCTGGAAGGGACCTAAAAGATCAACTAATTCCAACCCCCCTGCCATGGGCAGGGACACCTTCCACCAGACCAGTTTGCTCAGAGCTTCATCCAACCTGGCCTTGAACATTTGGGGCATCCACAGCTTTTCTGGGTTCCCTGTACCAGTGCCTCACCACCCTCACAGTAAAGAATTTCATCCCTATAGCTAACCTAAATTTCCCCTCTGCAAGAGGGAAAAATATTTTGCATTAAAAAACAAAATTGCAGATGTTTTGTTGACTGGATGTTTTTTCCCCACAAAAAAGCTTGTCTGTGGAGGCTGATGTCTCCCATTCCTTTTGTTCTTCTCTGGTTTCTCCCCAAGAGTTTTCTTCTCTTCCTTGTTCACCCACCTGTGTGGGACTAACTTGGGAGGAAACAACAGCCATGCACTCCCATATCAGGCTGACAAAGGACAGAGTGGCTGCTGCCATCAAACATAAGGCACTATGGTGACTGTCTTGAGAATTGGCAAAGCAGCAAAAACTGTGCTGGAGATTCAGAATTTCTCATCTGTGATGAGACCATGAAGCCAGCAGTTGAACAATATCTCTTAGTTTGGTTTTACTCACACCATTGTACCAGTACACAGTGGGAATGTGTTCTCAAATACTGAATTGATTCTCCTTCAGAGCTGAGAGTTCCCCTTCCAGTGCTGCACCAGCTCATGGCTCTGGTGGAGAAACGTCAGGATGAAAGAATAAAAGAAAGAAAGAGAGAGGCAAAAAGTATGAATTTGACACACTTTGGGCAACTAATTGATCTCCTCTGCCCACTGCCAGACTCAGCATACACTGCCCTCCCCTTTTGCACACCCAGGAACTCTGTAACCCACCCACAGCTGCTGGCCTTCAAAGCACCTCTGCCTGCTCCCTGGCCAAACCATGTGCCCATCAGGCTGCAGAGAGACCACAACAGAGACACTGAGAAATACTGAATTCTAGGCGAGCCCCCTCTTGGGGAGAGGAATTAATCAGAGATGATGTTCTAGGCGACATAGATTCTCAGCAGGTTTAAAACCCCAGCAGAAGATTTTTAGGAATTTTACACGAGAGCTCCTCAGTCAGCACTGGTGTACAGGTGGCAATTAGCTTGGCTAGAGGGGAGGCAAAGACAGTGTAATTTATTTTTACTGATGTAACTAATTAATTTCCTAATGATGCATCCTTCTCTCTCCTGCCACACCTCTGTGGGGACGGCAGTGATCCTTTGGCTCCCACAGGTCCATGGGGTGTGGGCCTGCGTGCGCTCCTGCCCTCCCAGCTGCGTGTGCACCCCAGAGAGGAGCTGCTCTGTGCTCTGTGACCGTGCTGGCCTGGGCCAGATCCCCAGCGAGTTCCCTTGCGAAGCCTCTTCCATCAACCTGGACAAAAACAGCATCAAGTTCCTGTCTGAGAGGGCCTTTGGGACGCTGCCTTCCCTCAAGTCCCTGTCGCTCAACCACAACAACATCTCCTTCATCACGCCGGGGGCGTTCAAGGGGCTGCCCAGCCTCACGGAGCTGAAGATGGCCCACAACGAGTACATTCGCTATCTCCACACTCGGACCTTCACCGCGCTCCGGCGGCTCGTGAGGCTGGACCTGGCTGACTGCAACCTCTTCAACATCCCAGACAGGATCTTCATCGAGCTGCCTGCTCTGCAGGAGCTATTCTGCTTCCAGAACAACTTTCGAAGGATCCCAGGTGCCATCAGGGGCATGGAGAACTTGACCCACGTGTACCTGGAGAGAAATAGGATCGAAGCGGTGGCCTATAACTCCCTGCAGGGCCTGACCAAGCTGAAATACCTGAATCTGCAGGACAACAAGATAAATGTCATCCACGAGCGAGCGTTTCAGGGCTGTCTGAGGATGGAGTACCTGTACCTGAATGACAATTTGATCAGTGAGCTTCCAGAAAACTCCTTTGATGGGCTGAGGCGCCTAAAGATGCTCAACCTGGGGGGGAATTTTCTCAGGAACATTTCCAACACCTGGTTCAGGGACTTGGGGGAGCTAGAGTTCCTCTACCTGGACCGGAACAGGATCAGCTACATTGAGGAAGGGGCTTTTGAGAACCTCACCAGCCTGGTGGCACTGCACTTGAACAGCAACAACCTGACGACGCTGCCCTTCTCCGTGTTCGAGCCCGTGTACTTCCTGGGGCGGCTGTACCTCTTCCGCAACCCCTGGGAGTGCGACTGCCGCATCGAGTGGCTCAAGGAGTGGATGGAGAACTACAGGCTGGTCAGGGATATTCCGTGTGCCTCCCCCTCCTCCGTGGCCGGGGTTGACCTTACGGATGTGCTCTTCGAGAGGTCTCCCGAAGGTTACTGTCTCGACCCGGTGGAGCTGAACATCACGTCCGAGGGGCCGACCCCAAGCGAGGAGCCTTGGTCTACCACAGAGAGCAAGTTCAACAGCCTTATCTCCAAGCTCTTGCTCCAGATGGGCCTTCCCGAGGAGGTGGCAAACGCCACTGAAGTGTACAGTAACACCACCCAACCGGATGGACAGACTGAAGGGGTTTCTTCTGGTGTGGGGGAAGACAGAACCGAGGCTGACTCCTCTTCCTTATACCTCCCAACACTTTTTACAGTGGTTGTTCTGCTGTGCAAGTAGTCCAAGGGCTATATGGAGCAGGGGTCCTGCTTAAGCATTTAGTCCCTGCACCTACTTAATCATCAGAGAAAAGTTTTACTGTGGGCTTCTGATACATAACGGGCTCCAAACTCTTCCAGGTTGGGTTTGTTCTGGCTCCAGATTCCCCTGGGAGTGGGTGGGATCTGGGTCCCACTCTGGGTGACAGACCTGCCCTGGGGGTGTCCCAGAGCCTCCTGGATACTCACAGGAAGATGAGCAGCAGTAAGGTTGAATTTTGCCTGGAGATGTGTGATGATCTCTTCTGGGAATGGAGGGAAGAGGGGTCTGTCTGTGGGGTCTTTGTTCCATTGGGCCAACTCCAGGTGACCCAACATCATGAGAGCAAGATGAGGCATCAAAACCGGATCCCTCTTCATGTCCTGACAGACACCCACACCCACGACAGGCACTGCTGAAGAATGGGAAGCTATTCCTGATTTCCCCCAGAGGGTGTAGGAGGGAGCAGAGCAGTCCTGGAAACATCCAGGGATGCAGCACTGGCCTCATGAAAAGGAGGAAAGCCCCTGGGGAGGGCACCTGCTCCAGGCAGGTCTGGGATGGGCACAGTGTTTTGGCCATGACCTCAGCCAGGATTTTGATCCTTTCTCCCCACTGTTATCCTGGCACTGGTGCAGGAGAACCAGACGGACCCCTGTTTGTCCAAACATTCTTCTTTGAGGCGAAACTACTTAAACTTAACCTACTTATTCCCATAATTTCAATATGTTTAATTTTTCAATGAATATATTGTTTCAAGGAATACGTTTTTATTTGTAGATTGTTTCATGGCATGGCAGCAGGGGCAGAGCACGGTGATGGCAAATGCAACCAGGCCCTATGAAATATTTTGTATTTCCACCACTAATATGTACCATGTAGTGTGTCATATTATACCATACTTACCATTTTCTTTTTTACGGCATCTTAGGTGTTTTATCTTTGAAATCTTCAATGAAAGCTGCTTATATGACCAGAAAGAATGATGTTTTATGTATCAAAGCATATTAATAAAATAATTTGATATTTTACTCACAAAAATGAATTAACTGTTCAAACCTTGGGGGTTTTTTTGAGATCCTTGAACAACTCTGGTGATTCTTTTTGTAGTCTACTCACATGGGTGCACGAGTGTCCTTTCATGGCCTAGAGCAAGTGACAAGCTATTTATTGCAGCATAAGTCCTTTCAATTAGAACCTGACTGTGCTTATGTTTGTGCTAAGCAACAACACTTCAAAATATAAGTGACTATATAGAAATACACTTCTGCCCAAAGAGATCTACTGCTTTCTAATTAGTGCCAGAGATTTCCAGAGAAAAGCTGAGTACAGGGAAAACCAAGCCTTCCTTGCTGCAATGGCTCTTCAGTTATCTGTAGCTTGACCACTGTTTCCCCAGGGAATCAAAATGCCAGATGGTTTGATAAATGCCTATTTGACCTGTTCCGTGAACTAAATTCAATGAGTTTGGATTTCCAGGCTATTTATGAATCCATTAATCTTCTTAAGTGCTAAATTCATCTGTGTATTATAAGAGGCTGTTTTTCAAACCTAGTCCCGCCCAGTGCTGTAGAGGCGTATTAGGTTAAGGATGCCTTTACAGGAGCACTATTTCATCCTGTCAGGGGAGGTTTATCAATAGGCCTGGCACAGATGGTATGACACAAATGATTGTATTTCTCTTCCTATAAGTACGGATGCCTCATGAGTGAATTGTTTTTATAACCCACATATTCATTTTCCGTGCTGAGGCATGTTAAAGCTGAACATCGCCTTACTGTGCAATTGTTGAGTGGCTTTCAAGTCAATCAGTGCTTCAAAGATACTCCTGCTTTAGGTGCAAGATGCAGATCTGAACATGAAGCATCTTAAAAGGTCAGTTTTAGTGCTGTCAGGTGATGGACAGGCCAAGAGGGCGGTACATTGTACTCAACTGTGTGGCAACAGGACCACTGACCCTGGGTGTCGATGGTTTAAGTGTCTCTTGCAGTCAAATACCTGCCTGGCCCAGAAAGCTTTCCCTGTGCTGCCCTAACACAACCGTGGCTGCCTGGGAAGCACCTGGCTGGCATCGTGCTGGGTGTAATCACCTTCATCTTCCCTGCAGGAACGGGGACAGACTCCGTGCTCCCCTGCTCTGAAATCCTGCTCTCCCCTCTGAGCTGAGAGATCAGCAATGCGTGTTTCCAGTGGCACAGAGCAGCTGGCACGTGGGCACTCCGAGGGGATCAGGAGAGGTCTGTGAGGCTACGATCGCTCTTGCTTTGCTCGTCTCTCCTCTATGTCACTCATTCCTTGAGGGGACACTCAAACAGCCTGGTTCATTCTTTCATGACTCTTGTTCCTAAGCTCTTAGCAAATGGCTTGTTTCACTGCTTACATGGGCAGGCGATAACTCCTAATTACATTTTTTTGAAAAAATAGTTTGGGTTTTTTTAAAATTTTCTTAGGCCAGACTCTCGCTGCAAAATTGTGCTTCACCTGGTAAACTTGAACCGGTTGTTGGTTACAAGTCCATGGCTCAGCGTCCCTTCACAAATCAGTGCTGTTTTCAAAATCTGCGTCTGGACTGGGACACCTCCAAAGATGCCAAATCTTTGTCTGCTTGGAATAACTACAAATATTTTTCAGCAAAGTGGTGCTCCCAGCCCCGCCCTCAGCATGAGGTGCTGGGATTTTGTCTGAAGCAGTGGGAAGGAATGGCTATGAGCTGACTGGAGTTAGGATACCACTTCTGACTAAAGTTCATTCAGAGAGCTGGTGTTCCCAGACCGAAGCACCTGAAATCCTGGAGAAAGCAATTTGTTCTAATGTGTGGTACCTGGTGACACTTCACTGCTCTTCACTGGTGCAACTGGTTTTTATGCTTTACAAGGGTTACAGTTGGAGCAGAAGGGAGAAGCTGTCAATGTAAATAGCGGAAAGAAACGATCTGATTTTGGATATAACCTCTAAGTCTCAGAATTCTGTTGCTGTGTTTCACCCCTCGGATCATACTCAGTGCTTTAACATGAACACCTTTATATCCTCTCTATTTTCATTGAATTTACAGCTACTGCCAGTAAACCCCTGTGAAATGAACCTATTGGCTGTTTTGCCTTTCTTGTGGATTATCCTATTTTTCTGCTTTGGAAAGAAACATGAAATCCAGGACATGAAGAATCTCTGTCTTTTTCTGGAGAGGCAGCAGCTGCTGTCTGAGACTGACAGCTGCTGGCCAGCTGAGACTCAGGAACTTCATGGGCAGTTTTCAAGGGTGTTGTATTTTAGCTAATTCTTGTCTTCACAACATCTGGCTGATAGCTCTTAAAAAAATTAAATTTTAATTTGTTGGGTTTTCCCCTGATAATTTTTTGTGGTCACAAATTCAAGAGGAACCAAATCAACTGAGTTAAATTGTAGAAAACCGGTGTTCCTCCTCTGGAAGATATGAAGCCTTGCAAGAAAATAGCCTGTCATGATCACTTCTGCTCCAGTGTGAGCTTCAGAAGACAGGGCTAGTTTGGGTGAGAAAACAGGGCTCTTAAATGCCTGCTTTTGCAGAGTCAAGGTATGGGATTGTTGCAGAAACACTAAAAATCCTGGTCCTTCCTCTTCCCCCACCCAAATCTGATAAGACATCAGTGGAGTTTGAAGGATCTGCTGCAGCGACCTCCAAAGTAGTTTTAAAATAACTTTATAGAAAATGTTAACTATGGAATAAAGATCAGAAATTATAATTTAAAAAAAAAAGGTATCACAAGTATTACTTCAAAGAAAAACATATAGCTAATATTTAAAACATAAACCTAAACATGTGCAAGATCAACACCAAAGTTCCATTTCTCATGGAGCAAGGCTGGTATTTTAAACTCTAATATAAAGATGAATACAGAAAATAGATAGTTCTGGACAGAGAATTATCTATGCCTCTCACCCAAAGCCTGATTTTGTTGACCCTATGGTTAGTTGAACCAGCCTGATCTTGTGCTCTGTGGTTAGATGATGCCTTGAATGGGAGAAGTTAATTTCTTCTGCAGTTCTTCTCAACTTTGACCTTCACCACATCCTTTGATTTTTGTTGTACTTCCTTCTTCATCTGTCTTTTAAAGGACTATTTTAGAGTTAATTCTTAACTTGCACAGCATAAATCTTACATTCTCAGTGAAAAATCCTAAGGCATTTTAAAATACCTGAAACTACCATTAGCTTTTCTGTACACACCTGATGGTTTACTCTTCATGCATATTCTATGTATTTGCTGTTTGGGTTAACAGCTGATTTCACTCTGTGCTTGTTCAGCACCTAAGGCAGGGCTTTTGACCTGTGACAGGAGATTTTTGATGTGGCTCAAGGTTTGTAACGAGGCTTAAGGCACCCTTGTTCTCCCTCCCCTTGTATTCCACACCCTCCTTCCCACTCCTCTC
Source organism: Picathartes gymnocephalus (assembly GCA_013390045.1). NCBI lineage: Eukaryota > Metazoa > Chordata > Aves > Passeriformes > Picathartidae > Picathartes > Picathartes gymnocephalus. Next base: position 8,890 of record WEKY01048703.1, on the reverse strand, counting down.
CTCACCTGCTTGTTTCTGCTCCAAGCCAGGACTTGCCTGTGCCCTCACTGTGCTGCTCCAGCAGGGCCAGCTGTGCTTGGAACTGGATCACTGCAATGGCCCAGTTACAGCCAACACGCAACCCTTCCCTCTTTCTTTGATGTTTAGGTTCCCTATGATTTCCCCTAATATTTTGTAAGTCAGGGCCGTAAGTGGTTTAAACTGGGGATAATAGGAATAAAATGCAGTAGTTATATCTGACAGGGGGACAAGCTAAATGGGAAAGATGGTGCTCAGTTGCTGCTCAATTTGCTTAGACTAGGGGCAGACTCACAGGGCACAGGGATATTGGGAAGAGGCCCAGGGAGTTCTTGGGCTTTGTGGGGGCAGATCAGGGAACAAGCAAGGAAACACTGAGTCTCTGGTGGGATGAGGATGTTCTGGACTCACAACAAACTGTGCCATGCAGGCAGGTGTAAAAATATGTGTAAAAATACATGGGGTTTTACCTGTGGGCTTTTGATGATGAGAATAAAGCTGAGTGCACAGTGCCAGGGTGGGCAAATGTGTTAAATCAGTACCAAAGGACAACGAGCTGTGCGCAGGTAAATTGGGATGGAATTGGCAGCAGCAATTCCTCACAGTGCTGAATGATTATGTCTCAGTGTGCTGTGACAATAAGAAATACATCAGACTCTAAGTGGACAGGCACTTTCCTGATGTATGAGACTGGTAAAGAGCCAGAGGGCAAAGCACAGAAATAAATGGTAAACTTGCAATCAGACAAAGCTGGTTGTAAATATCTGTGCTGAAACCGATGATTGATTATTTCAGTAGATAAAAAGTAGCAGTGAATTTGCAGATGCAGAATTTTTTTAGGCCAGCAAAGCTTAAAGGAGATGTTGATGAATTCCAAATTACTTGAAAGTCAGGTAATTTTGAGCAATAGGATTGATGAAATAGATGTTGGCATATGCAAGGTAATACATATAGGAAGATACAACCTGAACTGTTCACAGGCACAGCTGAATCTTTTAGGAAGACCTGAGAATTGCTGTGAAGAGTCAGTAGATCAACTGGCATAAACAAGAAAAATATACTGTAAGTAACAGAGGCTGGAATAGGAAAACCAGCACATAATGTCATAGGTTATTATGCCTTTAGCAGTACATCCTGATCTGGAAAATGTCCAGCTTATGTCTTGCCACATCAGAAAACAGATCAGCAATAAAGTTGGTGACAGAAATAAATAAAACTAAGATTTCTCATAAACCAGGAGTGAAAAGATGGCTTCGTTTAGGAGAGACCTAGATGATAGTAAGTCCTGTGGGAGCTATGAAGATTCCTTTGTCTTCATTGAAAGCATCTGTGAGCAAGCCAGATATCCAATGCTGCACAGATCATGGGCAGTGTAGGACACAAGTGACCACAAATTCTAGGGATGGGTGAGACATCTCTGTGCCACAGGGCACAGTGACCTTCACCAGAGAATCCCCTGAGGATGTGAAGCTGATTTTTATATAGAGAGCTTTTCTACTTTCCTGCTTCTAGGGCTGGGTTTCTGTGTTCCTGGCTCAGACCTTGTCTGTCTGTGGTGGCTCCTCCAGTGGTGCTGCCAACCTTTATAACCAAGCCTCGACTGTGGATCTGTGACACCTCTGTGCCTTGGCTGTGGGGGAAGGAGGTGACAGCCTTGGCATATCAGGGGCTACAAGGCCCTGGGCCCCAGGCAGCTGCCCTCCAGCCCCATCCCAGCTCCCTCTGTCCCCTCTCCCTCCAGGGCTGGCTGTCACCTGGGGCCTCATGCACAGGCCCGGCTGCTCCATGGCAGGGGGAGAGTTGGTGTTGACATCCTCTGTGAACATCTCCATCGTCCTCTGCTGCTGAAGTTTTCTGTCCCATTCCTTTTCAGTACATTCCACTTTGGTTTTCAGAGTGCCACCTTCTCAGTTTAGTGCTCTTTGTGTCCTCCATTCTCTTCTGCTGTTCTTTGCCTGCTCTGTTTCTTTCCTGGTGTCTATCTGTACCTGTGGCAGCTCCAGCCAAAGACCCTCATCACATCATTTTTCCCAGTCTGTGTGCTAAAACAACCCTTGATTAAGTTATGAAGGCTGATCATGAAATGTCATGGACAGATCTTGCTCTGCTTGGGTTTCGGCCCTGTCAGAGCTTTGCCTTAAAGGGCAGGAACATCTTTTCCTTGCTGGAAACTGGAATTCCAGACCATTGCACTGTATGCCATGGATCACAGAGGATCTCCCTTTGCTTAAGATGGACATGAACCTCATGAACCTTCAGAGACCTTTTAAATAAAGAATACCAAGTAATACTGAGGGATAAACCACATTTTCTGACTGGTAGGAAAATGCACCCTAAAATCAAGTTTGTAAGAGTGATGCCACCTGCTCCCCCACGCAGTTACACAAAGATGGACCCAAGTACGAGGCAATTCTGCTATTTTACATCTATTTACGTTTTGGGAAGAATGCTGAGGCCTCCACCTGGATGGCCAACAATGGCAAAACACAGACTCATGTTCCAGCTCTGAGGTGGGCTAAGTTAAAAATAAGCAAATTCCACCCTTCCTCATGGGTGCTTCCATTATGTAGACACTACAACAAGCTACGGCTGCCGCTAAGGGAAAATTTGCGATTATAAATTTGCTATATAACCAACATGAATTCTTTCAAACATACAGCTACTAGTTCAGTTATCTTCCACAAAACAAAGCTCAAGCTAAATTTGAATAAGAACACAGAGATGTGGCCAGATTTAATGTTCTTGATTGTCCCATGGCAGTTGCTAAGAGATTCAGCAGGATGCATGGAAATGCATAAACACTCCCCCTTCCACTATTTTTGCTTAGAAAGGTTAAGATTACATGAGAAACCACCAGCTTTCTGCCCAAAATCTTAACTGAGAAATGTATTTCGGAGGTAAGAATTAATTATTTATTCATGTACAGGTCTGGGAAAGAGGCTTAACTCTGAGGCTAAATTGTAAGGAGTCAAGAAGCTTTTCTGTACTTGCTTTAGTTCAGCTTTCACAGGATTAGAGCAGGTGACTGCTAAAAATCACTTTAGGGGGAAAAAAGTAAAAATTACTATAGGTGCACTTACTGTATCAGCAAGCAAAAAACCCCAAAACACTGTGAACATTCAAATGCTGGGAAGTGGCTTTGTATTTTTTAGTGTAGCATTAGTAAAAATAGCCTCCTCTACCCTAAGCTTGGGCACTCATCCCCATGGTGTGGACACAGGGCATAATTATTCAGGAGCAGTTACTTCTCTTCTGTTTGTCAATGATGTGCTTCCTGTTGTGCAGATATTTTGATTTATATGTGACTATTTGACATAATCTGCAGCAGTTTCCTTGGTAAGAGTTATGACTATATCTGAGCTCATTAGAAGTAGAGAAGATATTAGTCTGAGAGACAGGTTTATTAAGGAAATGAATATGCTTTACGTAAAAAACATAGACTTTTTATGGTGCCTGCTTTAGCTCATCCTCTGTCAATTTAGCTTATAAAAACAGATAACTCTTACTATAATCAGGAAATATATGTATTTTTCTGTAATTTTCAAAATCCTTTTCTACTACGTATTTTAAAAGCTGAAATTGAATTCTAACAGCCTTCATTAAAGATGTTGAATACTATTTGCCCTGGAAGAGAATGGGGCCAGAACTGTTTGCATCTAGTATTTTAATGTGGATTTGCAAAGCACCCTTGGAAGCTCTGGCAGCATTTCCAAGTATTTATTTAAGTAATAGCACTCTGAAATAATTTCCTTACAGAAAAGAATAAAAATGGAATAAATACTGGTTAGCCTGTGCCTTAACTTTTCCTAGTGGCTCTAGTACCCAGTTTTTGGAGTATACACACCAGCTCGATTCTGCTCAGGTTGCAACACCTCATCTTCTATGTTGTCTTTTCAAAATCAACTGAGTAACCTTCTCCATGAAGTTTCTGAGGTAGGTAGTGATGTTTTCTTTTAGAGGTGAGTGGCACAGCATTTTTCTTGACCAAATCATATAAAAAGAAAACCACTGCTAAAACACATGGAAGAATTCGGTTTAAACAGTGAGATTAAGAATGTCCATCTGCCAGTGGCCAGGAGTCTAAACTAGGTTACCACTTCCATGCAATAATCTTACCACTCTGAGACACTGAGTAACCTAGTGGACTTTTATTAAGTAAATGGAAGCAGAGGTTAATGAACATTTATTGGACCAACTTAACACCTTGAAATCACAGGCATCAGTCAGACTGAGAGGCAGCATACTGGTAAGTTCAAGTTTTCTTTACAAATCTAAGCCCCTGTACAAAAATAAAGTATAAAAGGGGCAAACAGAAACATTTGTTTCTTCCTAATCCCAGGGCTGCTTCTGAGGTCACATTCAGCATAATTTTAGAGAAGTCCATGAGGCATTCTAAATTATGCAGTGATATTTACAGTACCAGGAGGACCTTTCTCCATTTGGAGATCGAAAAAAACCCAAAACTCTAACACATCAGCTTTGCACCTGCATGAGTCCTCTCTATGCAAGTGAAGCTTCCAGCTCAATTTCTGCAGCCTTTTGTCCTCTATGTACCACACAAACAACACAGACACTTCAGAAAGGTTTGAGCAGGGTGAGAGGATTGGACAGGCTGAGAAGCCCTGGGCTTGCTGTCTGGGACTGTGCTGAAATCTGCTCATGGAGCTCACTGTGTGCTGTGGATCTGCTGAACTTAAAGCCTGAGGGGTTTGCTACTGAAGGTAGCTACTGAAGGTACTCTTTTGCTACTGAAGGTTCCTGTAAGGAAAACAGTTTGTGGTAAAGAGGAGGCAAGACAGGATGCTAACTATGTGCTTTACAGTTTTTGTCTCTTGATAAAAGGTTAAACAGTGAGAATAAAAGAAACAAAGCTCTCCAGGTCAATCTTTCTACTGTGTAGCATTAACTGAATGGTAGTTCCACTTAGGAGAAGAAAAGGTATTAGTTACATCAAATCACTACTTACTGTCATCTACATAAGGCAGAAGCACCCTCATGGGCCTTGTGAGATTTCTTTCCTTACAAGGTGGATACACAGAAACTCCAAGAAATCCACATTAACAGAGTTAAAAGTGTGTAGTTAAAACATTTATGATGGACTGTACCTGAATTATCAAAATTACTTTACCTGTTTAATGCCATAAACATTTGAGATGAAAAACACGTCACTGAAGTCAGACACCAATGCTCACCGGAGAAGTTTGTATTTCTAACATCAGAAACACTCCACTGCTTGATTTTCAGTAGGTCTTCCCATCTTTGTGCTTTGCTGGGAAAAGAGGTAGTTCTGAGAGTGAATGAACCTGTCACTTTGATGAGCTCAGCCACTCTGTACTCACCACTGCAAGAGCTGCCTACAGGACACCAGCTACGGTTCACCCAGGACAAAACGACACAACCACTTGAACAATTACCTCTTACTCACTAAACAGTTCACAGTTTGCACCATCCCCTTCTTCAGGGGCTAAACCCAGAACAGATGAGCACCTACAATTACTCTGACAGTTCCCTCCTTTCCCTTTTGTGCATGTGAGGCCCACTCTCATCCATTACTTCCCACAAAACTACAAACTCAAGAGACTCGGATACAGCTCCTGTTTTGGGATGCAGCCACAGAACTGTGATTCCAGCTGTGGCATTAAGGGCATTCAGCAGTTTGGGTAACGTGATGGATGAATTTCCCTTCTGTGGGCTGCAAGCCGGGCTGTGAATGCTGCAGGAAACAAACACCTTTCCCTGCCCTGGCTGGGTGGGAGAAGGCACAGCCAGACTGAGATTTCAGCTGTGGATTTTACAAGAATTGTAAACAGATTTGACCACCCAACCTGCAAAAGGAGCAGGCAGGGGAAAATTAGCAACAGAATTAATTACTCCTGTGAGAAAGGTTCACCCTTGAGAACCATTTTCTGATTGCACCTGCAATGGTCCTGAAAAACTGGAACAGCCCACTGACCAATTACAGCTGCAAGTTCCATTTTGAGGAAAAATCCTGTATCACTGCATCATTTTAATATAAACACTGAAATTCATACTATACAACAGCACAGCCAACCAAACTTCGAGGAGGAGTCATTTTAAGGAACAGTGTATTTCCGACACCTAGAAGAGGTGGCAATGCCTGCTGCCTTTAACCATTTTCAGAGAAAATGCAAATCATGTGGGCCAGTGAGAGCATGAAGAAGGGAAATGAAGTGCTGGGTCAGTCCATGGTAACTTTCTTAGTTGTTTCTGCTCTAATTCCAACTTTGTGGAAGCCTGTGCTGAGCCAGGAGCATAGCCCCTGGGACAGAGTGCAGGCTGGGCCCCTACAAGGGCTTCCCTTACAGGCTTTAAGACACTTTTCCTCACTGCATGAGTCACTGATTTGTTTTTGAAACTCCCTGTCATGAAATGAAGGACCCAAAAGCATTTAATTGTTGAACACATAAAAGGAAGTATATTTAAAATAAAAAAAATTGGTCAGACTGTAGAGTCAATTACCATTTTTAAAGGAATTTACAGGGCTGTTGTAGATGAGTCTTTTGGAATAGTCAGTTTATCGCAATGTCTAAACTGGTTTCTTCATTGCACAGTATTTTCTTTTAAAATGTGTGCATCTTTAAACAATTACATACATATTAAAAATCAGCATTTCTTTGCTTCAACTTAATTAAAACGTTAATACTCTCAGACAACACAGATCTGAAATGGTGAAACCAGTAATTGCCCCCTCCCACCTTACAACAAATTAAATTGAGACAAAATTACAAACACATTTCACTACATGATTATTATTAATAAAAATCAGTTTTTCTTTTTTTTTTTTTTTATAAAGTTGCCCAAAATGCAAGGGATGTGCATAGGTTTACAACTTAGTCAGAATAATATTTTGCTTTATTCCCTTGGGTACATGTTCCCATGAACGGAATGTACTTTGCTGTAGATTACAGGTTTTATCAACACAGATACACCAACGGCATGAACGCTTGCGACTGTCCACATGCATTAAGAGTCAAGACCCAATTTCAAATTTCTAAAACTTTTACAGAGTTCTTCAAAGAGACAGTATCACATTATCTGGATGTTACACAAAAGTACTTAAAAATACTATCCTAGGAGAAAAAAAAAAGAAAGCGCGAAAAAAGGCCTTTAAAATTTATGAATTTGTTTCGTAACCACTAGACTAATTACTTCAAATAAATAAAGGAAAGCAAAGTATTCCAATCCATAAAATCAGACTCTAAAAAGAATGTAGTGTTCCACCCCCAAGTTAAGGTAACAGAATCATATTATTATTACTATTAAAATAGATTATAGAAAGCAGCATCTATTTTGTGCAGTTTTTAGGGGCCCTTGAAATAAAAAGCTATGATTTCCAAAAATAGAACATTCCAAAGGACTGAATAATACATATATTTAAAGATACATTTTATTAAAGTTTAGGAGAAATGATTAAAAAAAAAGATACTGTCTCTTTAAATTAGTGTTTCATCTTTTTTCCCCCTCCTCCTATCTATTCGGACATGACAATAATTATATTTTAGGTCACACTACATCTAGGTAGTCTCTAGGGGCCAAGACCTGTTGACACAAGGTCAATAACGAAGAGGTTTTCCATGTATGAGGTGGTTCCCAGTAATGGCAGATTTTTTTTTTTTTTTTTTTCTCCTCAATTCTCTCATTCCCGGTCTAGTAGACCCAGGAGACCGGGACCCACTGGGAGGCTGTACACACAAGCTCGATGGCTTCCTCCAGGTGCCTGATGGTTTCATCAATCTCATTGTTGATAATTGTTAGGTCAAAGTAGTGTGCATATGTTCTCTGTAAGATTTCGGACTCCTTCTGCAGGCGCTGAAGGGATTCATCCTGTTCGGCGGCCGGGAGAGAAAACGGGAGAAAAGAAAAGTTGGATTGTTTCGTGCTCTTCCACAACAGCTTCTCGACTGAGAAGGAAATGTGCAAAAAGGCCTCAGGGAGGTCGAGGTGCTTTAGCTCTCCCACCTACAGCTATGAGAAGCACATGGGAGAAAGGGCAGTTTCCCTCTGGAAGCTGACACTCAAACAGCACTTGGTTATTGACATTCTTGGAGACAAAACACAGCTCTAGTGTTAAAAAGGCAAGGTAGAGGATGGAAGCTTGGAAAAGCAGCAATGGAGACCACATGTGAATAAATCAGACATGGTGCACAAGTAAGAGCTATTGGGCCTATGTCCCAGTGAGAACCCGAGAAACAGGAGGAGAGGGAGAGGGTGCCTGTCAGGTATAAGCTGTTCCCAGTTTCGGTAATGTTTTCTGTTCACACCAATCTTCTGGGTCTACTTCCTTTAAAAACAATTTACTGATAAAGAAGTTCTCACTCCACATTACTCCTCTCTGGCTTCTATCTCAGAGCAGGGCATTTCCAGCCCCTCTCAGTGAGAGATCCTGGAGATGAACCAGGCAGCCTGGACATCAGACCTTTGTTAGCGAGGTCTGCCTGCCTGAGGGAGCTGGATGCAAAAGGCTTCTTCCCAGGGCTCTGTAGCAATTGTAAGTTTGAATTCTCTTCCTGCAAATTTCTTTATGAATTAAAAAAACCCCAAAAAACCCAACAAACCCATTTGCTGTTTTCAGGAACCTTGAAATAGCCACAAGAAAGCAATCAAGTCTTTCCTGTCCCACAGGTTTCTGGTGGATATGGTGCAAACGACTCCTGCTGCTCTGCAGTATCCATAGGCTCA
>WEKY01048702.1:17547-41755 GCA_013390045.1 Picathartes gymnocephalus | reverse complement strand
ATGCTGCTACTTATAACACAAGTCACTCAACAGCCATCAGAGGATAATTATTCTCATGTACACATGACAGATCTGAACTGGCAGCCATGACATGAAATTCACTATCTTGTGTCACCAATCCCCCAAGCAGGCCATTTCTGACTACAGACTTTAATGATACTACTAAAGAAGGGGGGGGAAAGGGTTTTTATTATTATTTTCATGGGGTTTTTTCCCTGAAAAACAAATTTCAGCAGTTGGCTTATAAACCTGTAAAATCTGAGTTTATCATATGCAAATAACACTACTGCTTCATGTGCAGGTAGATTACTGCTTTTTTTGTTTTTAAAATCTATTTCAATTACTGTGAAAGTGTTTATGACCATTTGTTTCTAAAGCACAGTGTCACATAGCAGTCATTCTCTTCATTACATTAATTTATATTGCTCTGTGTCTTGGGTGTAATCCACGGGACTCACACACAGCTGACCTGATTACACTGATGTTGAAAATATTGGAATATTTTAGATATTTTTAAATACTTGTTTTGAAGCCCAGTCTGTATACTGCCTCTATTGATCTGCACCAAAGACAAAATGATTTTTTATTACAACACATCAGATCACAGAGCACATATGATATTCAAGGCTCTATACCCAAATTTGCAGAATTGTTCTTTGAAGTTTATAAAAGGAAATCCAATTATCTAAAATTGATTTATTTCATATGTGGAATACAGCATAACTTCCCCACTTTTTGCCATTTATTTGGGTGGGAGATGAGTCTGTTTCCTCTAGTGCATTTTTTTCCTTTTTTTTTTAACAGAGTTATCAGTTTTCAAGCAAAAATTGCAACTTGGTATACCTCTTTTTCCATCTCTTTATGGTAATTATACCTAGTGAAGCTGTTGAGTCCTACTGGGTTCTTTCTTTTTCTTTTAACTTGTGTGGTCTACTGGAAATTAAGAGTTTATGTTACACCAAAAATGTCATTTCACTGTTTTGATTGGTTCAGAATTATAATTTTTTTTCCAGGGTAATAAGGAAATTCAGCCCAAAAACATGTTAATAATTGTAGCAATAACCAAAAAAGAAAACTGCTTTACTTCAGCATTAAAATTCATCTTCAGCTGCTTTGTTCTGTAATAACTAGGTCATCAGTTTAGGTGCTCCTGCTTAAAATGCGTTTAGCATCCATATGTATTCCCTCACCTAGAGGCTTGATATTTTTAATGAGATTATATCAAGGAATGTGAAGACTGGAGAGCGGTAACATCATTTTCGTGTGTAATTCCCAGAACTCTGATCCATTTCAGGGAGGCAATTAAGACTGCTGACTACAATAAATGATACTAAGAGATTATGGAGGGTTTTTTTCTGCATGAATGCATAGTTTAAAAAATAATTTAGGTTTATTTAACATAAAAAACACCTCCAGAGGGGAGATTTTTTTTTCAATATCAGTGATTGTGGGGAATATCTCTTCCTCCATTTATCTGTAAGGATCCATGGTGAATTCTTGCAATAAAGGATAACTTTGAGATGCTTTGACAAAATATGTGTATTTTAGTTTTATATAATTTCCTTTTTGCTGCTCATTTCAAAATATCCATTTAGTATTGGAGGAATTGAGCATCTGTGGTATGTATTGGGCGGGGGAGGGGAATGTGTGTTTATTTGTGAAACGTTTTTTTTATTATTTTTTTTCCTCTGTGGAGGCCAATAATCTGAAGTAGCATTTAGATCAAAAGCTTTGTGGGGATTAACCCTTGTCTTGTTACTGCTGACCACAAAAACTACATACAGAAGAATACAGGATTGTTAAAAACAAATACACTGGAATCAAAAGTTTGTTGTCTTGAAGAGTTAATTCTGGCAGAGAGGTGACCTTTATCCCTACGTACTCACTCATTTTTTTTTTTTTATCAAACCTCTCCAAAGGGACTCATCATATGCGGGGCTCTATGAAGAGAAAAAGAAGAGCATTGTCCTTATCACCTCCTTCCAGAAAGTGGCAGAGTAATAGGACTTTGTAAGGCGAAATGAAGCCCAGTCTGATGGCTGCTGATTAAAAATTGACTCTGCCACATCAAAGAAGAGTTGAAGGTGAAAATGATGATCACTTCCCTCTCCCAGGGACCCTGCACCATTTCTTTTATTCAACCTTGAAAGGTTCTTTCTGAATAAGATAATATCCCTCGAGTCCATTCTGGCTAGGCGGCATGGGAAAATGTAGATCAGTATGCCTATTCTCTATGAAAAAATGGGATTTTGTTAATGACATAGCACTCTAAAGTGATGGCTTGTATATGGTAAATGCTGAGAAATTAATTATAAAATGCCTCTTAGACTATAGATCAAATTAATTGCTAGTATACATCTAATAAGAAGACTACTGTAAACTCAAACTGCATTTCCCGCCTCGTTGCTGGAGATTTCTGTACTTGAAATACACTCTATCCTGCACTGTCTTTTTTGTTTTCACTTATTTTGTCAGAAAATTTTTAGTAAGGGTGCCATGAGTGAAATCATATCTTTGAGATATAAAATTTTATGATGGGACTAATGCATGTGAATACTTGTTTCCTGATATATACATATATACAGAAAGAAAGAGACTGTTGCTCAGGTATATTAACTATGCTGAGAATATGTAGGCAGGGAGAATAAAAAATGCAAGTATACGCACACATGAATGCTCAGAAAGATACATAGCTGTGATATAGTGCATGATACTTTATTTCCACTAGTTAATGTGTCTGGCAGTCAGAGGTAGAATATTTACAGAGAAGATTATATGAAAAATATTCCTCTCTATTTTAGGTTTTGGGTTTATACCTTATGCCAGCAATTCTAGAGAAATGCAAACATTTTAATTTAGGGCACCAATTGCTCATGCATATATATAAGCAGACCAACAGGCTGCTCAATTGACAGCACAAAACCCCAAAATACATAGCTTGACTAACAATAGCAAGAAAGGTCTTCCATGAAAAAGAACTTGTACAAAAAACAATTTTACACATATGCCCACCCCCTCCCTGCACTTCTCACTGGTCTGCTGCTCTTGAGGATCCACAGAAAATGAGTAGAAGTAATGCCTGAAAAGAGTGTGTTAAAACCTTGAGAAAAGTAGAATAACGTAGTCCACACATAAGAAAAGGTTCATCCCATGACCGGCAATGCCCACTATTTTCATGTATACCTAATTGTCTACACCTAAGTGTATCTATCTGTCAAATACATTTAAAAAAAATCAAAAGATTTTCTGCAATAGGATAATGCATACATTTATTGCCATAACGTGTAAAAGCTTTACTGTATGTATGTTTGACATGTATGAATTACACAGTAAAACATAAGTTATTTATTCATGCTGATGAATGACACAAATATAATCCTGTTGAGATTGGTGCAATTAGAACAAACAAGTGATTATGTCAGAACAATGGAAATAACATGGTAATGACATCAAAACAGTGAGAATAGCAATAACACCCTCCTCTCATCACTGTCATCTGTCTTCTGCTGTTTCTTAGAAGAAAAGATTTTACTAAGACATTGCTTGCTCAGTTTTTTTGCTTTTATTTCCTGCTGTAGCTATCCAGTTATCTATTGAATACAAGGTGAATTGTATAGAAAAAACCTAAAACGTTTTTTACTTTCTTTTTCCAGTGGGCTTTATTACTGAGTATATCCAATTTAAACAATGCAGAAAATCAAGTACAGTGGAGAGAATTAATGATGAAGAGATTGTTTATTACAAATTAAGTTTGCTGTACAAAAATAATGATTTTTACCTTAGTGAGTTCCCAATCTTTTACTAATCTTTAGTGTAATGAATATGAACTCATATTTTTAAAAATTCCTTTTCCCCCTTACTAATTTAATCAACATTTTAAAATGTTCAGATGTCCCAATCACCTAGGGCTACATTATTAGCATGGTACTTACTTTAAACAGCTTCTCTAAAATGATTGAAGAAAATAATTTATACAAGTTTTACCTTTAATAAGAATAGAAAAGCAAGCTTAAGCTTGTTTGCCTCATTAAGACCAAGTTTTGGTCTTCAAGTTTTATAAATAGAATGTATATCACGCAGCTCAACAGTTTCTGTCATGTACATGTGAGCACTACTAATGCTAATGTGGAAGCTGCATGCATACGTTAGGGGAGAAGGAAGAACCTTCTGAGATATTTATGAAAGCAACAGATATTTAATAAGGCATATGTTAGTTCAAGAAAGAACTAAAAATTTTTGTTGGGTTATTATGTTTCTATTACATGGCTTCGTGTAGTAGTTCCAAAACCTGGTTTTGCTTAATGAATGTGCCTATATGTGTGAGCAACTTGATAAAGCCTGGGTTATATAAAATCTGTGGATTTACAAGGGTACGTGCCGCCCTCTTTGTCATTGGCAATATAAGAGATAATGTTGATAGATGCACTGAAAAATCTTTTAAGATATCAGCTAGCACGACCACTTTTTAAATTCAAGCTTGTTTAAATATAGGCAGTGAAGCAATCTTCTCAAGGAATAGGATGGGAACATCTCAAAAGTCTGACTAGTATAGATGTATACATGGCCATACAAAACTATTTGTTTAAATAAGTTGAATATTAAGAATAAAATAATTGAAGGAAGAATTATGACAAAATGAAAAAAATTAAAAAACCTCTGGCATACCTTCGCTGATTCTTATGTTTTAAGTCTAAGGACATTTTGCTCATACTGGACTACTGCTGTTTTTGAATAAAACATCCAGTCCACAGTATGCAGTCCTTTGAAGAGATAAAGTCATTCAGCACTTTCCAGAATCAGATCTATTTTCAGGAAGAAAGTTGTTCAATATCCGTGTACAGGAAAGTTTATATTCCTGTGTAATTAATCCCTTGAGCTCTAAGGTACTGAGGTGATTTTATTTCTGAGAAGAAGGTAGCCCCCATACTCTCTCACTTTGGGCATTTTCTTTCCTGGAAAATATATATTGCAAATATTTCTTTTTGAAACATAAACATATGAAAATGTATACAAACCACATAAAGTTTCAGGCTACCTGAGGTTTTATATTGAGGATTTTCCTGGTTTTGATTGGGATGGGATTAATTTTCTTCTTAGTAGCTGTAATAAAAATAATGTAATAATGTAAAATAATGTAAATGTAATAAAAATACAGTTACGAGGTTTTGATACAACTTCAAATTTAGTGGGACAATTCTATTTTTAGTGGCCATGGGACTAGCTACAAGGATGCCAGAATGAACTTCCCTTTTATAGGATATGAACATATAAATATGGTAGTCTCCCTGTATCTAAGCAGTGACTGATACATTGGACTGATGCATTTGCCCCTCAGGCTGTTAAAGCAACAACCCGGTAAACCTTTGACAATTTTCTGTCTAAATAAGGCCAATTATTTCAAGGAAATGGGAGCCTAAGTTTTCCGACTGGTTTAATTTTAATTACCATGTATGTTTTAGGAATCCATCATCATTCATCCTGTTTCATCAACATTCCATCACAGCACATTGAGCTACCCACCATATTCCTTCCTCCTCATGCTCTCTTCCTTCATTCCAAGATAAGCAGAAGTCAGAAATGAGAAGTGAGACAAGCTGAGCCAACGTCTAAGATGTTAAACAGAAGTTGTTTAATGAGCCAGCAAAACCTATGAGCCTTCAGGATGATTGGACCCTTGGGAAACTTGCAAACATATGAAGGGTTAATATTTAAATAGACTACAGAACTTCAGTGTGTATAACATAATATGTTATATAACAAGGCAGTTTTGCAGGCTCTACTCCTTTGCAGTTTCATCATATTTGTCTGCCAAGCAGCTTGTCATCTTTATTTCAAAATCAATTATTAATTTGCATTTTATTTTACTTTTCCAAATTGCTAAAATTGAATTTGGCTATTTGCTGAAATAATCAATTCTAGATTAAAAGTTATTTAACACACAGAATATCTTGTTCTCAAGTTAAGAAAAAAAAAAGTTAAAAAAAAATTCCGTTAAGTAATGTTTTCTTTAAGCACTATCTTGTGCCAAGCAATGGTGAGGTTGTCATGAGTTTCACAGCTTTTTATAAATGCCAGCAAATGCCTGTACAGTCTGACTGCACTACGACATCTGCAATACAGACAAAGAGGTTTAGTTCAGTACCTACACTAGTACCTTGCTGTGTACCTGCAAGAGCTTGCTCGGTTTGTTGGCTTCTCTACCTGACCATGAGACTGCTATAGACAATGGAAAGTGTATGTTCCTGAGCATTCCTCTATGGCCACTCATGACATATTTTTGTTGAGGAAGGAGAAGAGAGAAGAGTGGAGGAAGATCTTTATGAAACAGAGGAAACTACTACAGGTGTACATATACATGGCATATGCCTGAACAGACTGGAAAAAAAAAAATCCTATGTTTAGATATTTTGATTGAATATAGAGAGCAGGGAGGAGTTTAAGGGTTTGTTTCTTTTTCACCTGTACTTTTACATTTATGCTTTCATTTTGTTACAAATACTACTAAATTAGATATAACTAAATGATTAGCTGGATTAGAAATCTATAACCAACATTGTGTGAAATATAGCAGGAAATAGAGCATCAATAGAATCAGTCCTAGGCTGGTAAAATCAGTTTATACATGACGTTAAAATATACACAGTTCTCAACTAAAGCTGTACAAGTAGGATTTTGTTTTGGTTTTCCACAAGATGAACAATTAGGTTAGTGTCTTTACTGCTATCAAGTGATCTACTGTACATACGGATCATTTACAGTTATCAGATTTAATACAGTTTGGAACTGAAATGTGGACTAGGCAGAAGCTCAGGTTTGGTACTCATCTCTCTAAGACAGCTTTGCGTATGCAGGCTGGAAAATTGCAAAGGTCTGTGTCTTAGAGCACACAGCTGCAACACATCTGTCTCACGGCAAGGCTAGAACACTTCTGTCTGTCTGTCTGTGGGAATCAGTTGTTGCCATCTCTTGAAACCATAATAACAATCATCCAATGGTGATGACTGTGCTGTGTTACAGATGTCTCAGCTGTCTTCATTAGAGGTTGGAATTGTGTCTCAGGAATGCCTTGGAATAAGCACATTGCAGAACAAGAAAACTGCCTCCCCCTGCCTCCCCTTCTTGTCTCTCACAGATCACGGTGTACAATGCAAATTGTTCCTATCTGCCCTTCTCTCAATCAGCCACACACTACTGTAAAAACTGCAACTGTATTTGCAGATCTACCTTGGAAAAAATGTCTGCCTTTAGGAGATTATTGTTGTTGTTGGTTGTTGGTTTTGGGTTGTGGGTTTTCCTCTTCTGAGTGTGGGTGCATGTCCGTTGAAGTTGCAACTCTTTTTCAAGGCCAAATTTGAATTAATCTCGCTCTTCTCAAAAGCAGTCCACTTTTAATTTCAGGGTTAGAATTTTCACTCCAGACAGATAATCCATGCTGTAACAAAATGTTTTGAAAGTATAAGAAAGATGGTGAAAATAAACTTTCTGTAGCCATCGTTTTTATCAGAAAGTGTGTTCTTTAAGAAATAATTTGCTGTCATGTGGTTTCACCCTTACATAACAAATTTGTGAGCAAGGACCCCATGCCAGGCAGACATAGCCGTAAAAGCTGTGTCTAAACTTGCCTGTATTGTGTTTTCCAGCTTGGTTCCACTGTTCACCCAGGCAGCCTGCACAGCACTGAATACTGTGAATGCATTTAATTACAATCTGACATTTGTATTCCTGAGAAACAAAAGGCTGTGAACTGAGGGTGATGATTAACTGTTCTACCAGATAATTGCTTAAACTACTACTTATATTATGCTGCATTATCTCTTTTGAACAAAGTGATTATTGGCCCTTTGTGTAGCGATTATACAATGTAAGTGCAATCTTGCTGTTTTAAATGTTGGCGTTTATGTTTAATGTACTTATATTTGTAATGAGGGGTGCAACTTCAGCTTTTCTAAGGCTTATTCTCACAACTGAAAAAAAAAAAATAAAAACGCATGCCTCAATTTCTCAGATTGGTCCAAGATTTAAACTACTTTAAGGGACTTAATGTCATTGGAAAGGGTGACATCCTCTGTTTCTGAGGAGATCCATTGGTAGGCAAATACTGTAAAGTCCAGGAAAATTCCAGTAAAACAGGTAGAGTTTCCATTTCTACAACAAAGAGGGAGGAGAAGGTACAGAAAGCAAATGGTTTTAAGAATACTGGGCTGGGGGGGGTGGGGAATTTTCAAAAAGTGCAACAGTAACAGCTTCGGGTCTTCAAAGTAATTAACATATAATTGCAATTAATGAGGGGATTAAGCCCACCCCCTCCACAGTCAGTTTGCAGATGACAGCAAGTTGGTGGGAGTGTTGATCTTCTGGAGGTGAGGAGGCTCTGCAGAGGGTTTTGGGCAGGCTGGATTGATGGGCTGAGGCCAGTTGTATGAGCTGCAACAAAACAAAGGGCAGGTCCTGCACTCGGGTCACAACAACCCCGTGCAGCATTACGGGCTTGGAGCAGAGAGGCTGGAAAGCTGCCCGGAGGAAAAGGACCTGGCGGTGCTGGTCAACATTGGCTGAACATGAGCCAACAGAGTGACCAGGCAGCCAAGAAGGCCAATGGCATCCTCGATTGTAGCAGAAAGTAGTGTGGCCAGCAGGACCAGGGCAGGGATTGTCCCCCTGTACTCTGCACTGGTGAGGTCACACCTCGAATCCTGTGTTCAGTCCTGGGCCTTGCAGTACAAGAGAGATATGGAGGCCATGGAGGATGTCCAGAGAAGGGCACCAAAGCTGGGGAAGGGTCTAGAGCATAAGAGCTACAAGGAGCAGCTGAGGGAACTTGGGTTGTTTAGCCTGGAGAAAGAGAGGCTCAGGGGGACATTATTGCTCTTTACCAGAAAAAAGGTTGTAGCCAGGTGGGGACCAGCCCCTTCTCCAAGTAACAAAAAAGGACAAGAGGAAATGGCTTCAAGTTGCACCAGAGGGGGTTTAGATTGGATATTAGGAAAAGTTTCTTCACCAAAAGGGTGGTCAAGTAATGGAATAAGCTGCCCAGAGAAGCAGTGCAACCACCATCCGTGGAGGTATTAAAAAGATGTGTAGATATGGCACCGGGGGACATGGTTTAGTGGTGAAGTGGGCAGGTCTGGGTTAATGGTTGAACTCAACATTATTCTTTTCCAACATGAAGACTTCTGTGAGTCTATGAAAAGATTGAAATATACTATCTTTTTTCCCATACATAATTTTTTTGGAGGAGAAAAGCATACTTAAAGAAGGACCTGCACCTTTACATGCTATGGAAGTGAAGAGGCCTTTTCATTTTAGACACCAGCATTGTATAAATGAACTTCAAATTACTGGCAATGAGCAAAGATACAAAATAAACAACATAGAAAACAGAAATGAGTAACAGTGACCAGTTTTTATAAAGTGTAGGGTTTCCTATGTTTCCTGGAAGAAAGCAAGGTACCGTTTTTATAAGTTCATAAGCATGAAGAAAAAGAGATCATCCTAGATCTTCGAGGACTGAAGTTTTAGGACTCCTCTCCAACTTCTTTTCTTTTGGAAATAGAGAGATTAGTACTTAGTTTTTTGAGAACAGATATTCCTGTCATATCCACCTAGTTTCTATGTATTCTGAGATCACTAGGATTTTCTGAAAGCTGTGACAAGTGAAAAATTACACGCCAGCTAAAAAAGGTGTGCATAAGACATAATTTTTAGGACATTTAGAAGCTTTTTTATTTGCCTTCAGAGAGCTCCACGGCCCTCTTGATCATGAAAGGCTAATTGTGTTACTTATTAGGGAAAACAGGTAGGGTGGGAATCATCATGGAAATGCAGTTAAATTATGAGAATACCCCTGCCCACAGCAAGCAAGGATAGCAGCAGCCACAGTGGCATTTTTAGTCTGTATAGAAGCATTCCAGGAAGCTAGAAACATTTCTCAGTATTTGAAGCAGAATGACACTGAGTTCTGGGAAGCCAGGCAGTATTTCATATTTGAGAAAAATGTCCTTAGTCATTTGCTACCCCTCTTTGTTCCAGATGTTCCCAGGTGATTGGCAACCAGTACGAATGCTTATGAAGCTAACCTGTCAGCATAAAAGAGGTCCCTTGGGAAAAATATGCAACGATGAGACACAATATATAATCCCTATGCAATCAAGGCCGATGTTAAAAAACATCTCTAAACTTTTCCATTTTGTACCATTTTATCTCTACTCTTACCTCCTTTAACCTGAAAATTCACTTGATGTATGCCAGGTTGCCACCAGTGTACACAGTCCTAACTTTTCCTGTTTTCTTCCATATTGCGTGACAGATAGTATTTTAAGTGGAGTTCCACACCATCTAAGCCATAACTGTTGTACAAATACATACATTTAGCAATTCCCTTCTCTGTTCGTCACATTGTGTCTGCCAAACTTCCCTTCTATACCTGATGCAGATACTCCCCAGGTCATCATAATCCCTGCAGACCAAAAGGACCCTTACTGTGTCCTGATTAGCACAAAATGGGTACTACATGCTCTGAAAAAACAGAAACTGTGTACTGTGCTCTAAGGACACATTATTATATATTGCAAGAGAAAGTCAAAAGCTGAAGGCATTATTTCACAATCAAGATACCTTTTTGATCCCATGGGTGGCATGATTACTCAGCTACGCACTGGCAGAAAAATCAACCACTACTCATTAATTTTATTATACTTATCTATTATATTTTTCTTAAAATGAGGTACGTAAATCTTACTTGACTGTGCTATATCCTGCATTGTAGTTTACCATTGAGATACCTATTAATATTTGCTAACACATTGAACAGCAATAATGAGTACTTGTAGAAAGTACACAGTAAAAGGAAGGAAGATCAGCAAAAGGATTAGAAGTTAGGAAGTGAAAAAGAAAAAAAATAAAAACAGAAAAGAGAGTAATGACTGCAGCTATAATGAACTGTCCATGACCTTAAACTCTCCAGTTTTCAGATTCCTTTGAGTCTTCGAATTGTGTTACACTCTGTGCTGCTTTTTGTTCTATAGAGAAAATCCAGATGTGTGCCATCAGTTGTGTGCAGTTATCACTATTGAATCTGTATGAAGCCAATCTGAATCAATCTTTACTCACATTCAAATATTTTTTTCTAAAAATAGGACATATATTCTTACATTAAAGCCTCTGGCTTCCCTGAAAGATTTTTTGTCTTGTTCATGTCTCCTCGAATGTTCCATCCACATCCAAAATCCCAAAGAGCTTCAAAATTATGATAATGTAGAAGAATTACACATTACTCTCATTACTCTCATTACTCTCCAGTTAATTCTTATCTTCACTGAATATATCT
The DNA here is from genome assembly GCA_013390045.1 of Picathartes gymnocephalus. NCBI lineage: Eukaryota > Metazoa > Chordata > Aves > Passeriformes > Picathartidae > Picathartes > Picathartes gymnocephalus. The sequence continues at coordinate 30,429 of WEKY01048702.1, read as the reverse complement.
TTCAAAAAGTAACTTCAGCTGAATTCAAAAATCTTTGTTGAACAAAGAAACATAGTTTCCTTGTTCATCATTAGGCACTGATGGTTACTATTCTGGCATCAATAGAATTGTGACCATAACTCTTGGGGCAACACACAAGGTATATCTAGGGAACAGACAGGTATATACATTGTTCTTCAGTTTCTGTTTTTCTTTAAATAATTAAGTCTTTGGCTGTGATGATTCCAAGGTAAATCTTCCAAACACAAATTTGGTGAAACCAAGGCAGGAATACCTAACATAGTTTGCCAAGATCCTGAAAACAACAGTTATGTAAAATGTCATGTCTTCTTGCAGGCAGATTAGATGCAGAAAGGATTCAAAATAAAACAAAAAGGTCTTGAAAGAAGACCTGAAGATAGAACTCGACTGATTTTGCTTTCCTAGAGGAGAGATTGACTTCCAAAAGTTTTGAAAATAGTTCTGGTGATGGTGGCCAGATATTAGCTCATAACACAAGCTTAATAGAGGAGAAATTGCGAAGAGGCAAAATTACTTTAAAATGGTCTGGATAAGTAAGGCTCCTGAACATTTAGATCCAAAGAAAATTATATCTGAACATGATGTGCTGCTCTGATAGAAAGACCTCAGTCACCAGCAAGAGGCAACTGCTGTCAAAATATAAAAGCTTTCATTTCTTTATTATCTTTGTAAATCACATAAGGGAACTTACTTTTTATAATGAGATCCGTAAACATAGATATGTTAACCAAAAAACTTCTAATAATTTTGCTTTTTCTGGCCTTTGTTAAGATTCTTAGGAATATGGGTAGATGTTGTTAATTTTTTTTCAATTCAAATATCTATCAAGACAGAAAAATATATTATAATTTTCAAGGAAAGAGTGGCTTGCTCTGTCAAAGGTGCATTTCTTTATATGAGCCCAAAAGTAGCATTTACCTGATGGGTCCAACATATTTAACATGTTAGGTAAATAGTAGGGACTGAAGACATGACAGGTAGCTATTCTTCCTCCCATCCTACTGGAGGTTACTGCTTTATAGTGGAAGTGATGAAAGAGACATCGTTATGTTTATGCATCAAAATATAAGAGGGAAAAATAATAGTTACAAAATCACAGAAGCATAGAATGCTTTGGGTTGGAAGGAACCTTAAAGATCCTCTGGTTTTAATCCCCCTGAAGTGGGCAGGGACAGCTTTCACTAGACCAGGTAGTTCAGAGCTCCATCCAGCCTGGCCTTGAGCATTTCAAAGGCCAGGGATTCTACAGCCTCTCTGCACAACCTGTTCTTGTTCTTCACCACGCTCTGAGTAAAGACTTTCTTACTAACGTCTAACCTAAACTCACCTTCTTTCAGTTTAAATCCATTGTCCCTTTTCCTGTCACTCTCTGCCAGTATAAAAAGCCCCTCTCCCTCAATTTTTATAAATCCTCTATAAGTACTATAAGGTCACAATGAGGTCTCCCTAAACATTCTCTTTTCCATGCTGAACAAACCCAGTTCTCTCAACTTATCATTATAAAAGGTATGCTAGGGCCCTGTGAGCTGGATGCAGTGCTCTAGGTGGGTTCTCACAAGGGCAGAGTAGAGAGACAGAATCACCTCCCTCAACCTGCTGGACACTCTTCTTTTGATGCAGCCCAGGATCTGTTTTTGGCCTTTTGAACTGTGAGCTCTTGGTGGCTCATGTCCAGTTTTTCATTCACAAGAGCCCCCAAGTCTTTCTGGACAGGATGCCCTCAATGACTTCTTCTCCCAGCCTCTACTCATATCTGAGATTGCTCTGACCCAGGTGCAGCACCGTGCACTTGGACTTGTTGAACTTCATAAGGTTCATGAGGGCTGCTTCTCAAGTTTGTCCAGATCACTCTGCATAGCATCTTGTCCTTCTCTTGCGTCACCTGCACTCCTCCGCCTTGTGTCATCTGCAAACTTGCTGAGAGTGCTTTTGATCCCACTGTGTGTGTCGTTGATGAAGATATTGATGAGCACTGGTCTCAGGACAGAGCTCTGAGAGACACCACTCATCACAGGCCTCCACCTAGACATAGAGAGTTTGACCACAGCTCTTTGTCTGTGCCCATCCAGCTACTTCCTTATCCACTGACTAGTCCCTCCATGAAATCCATGACTCATATTTGAAGATAAGGATGTGTCACGGTTTGAAATATGAAACCACTACAGGATGTCACATAGGACCACACTGAAGACCTTACAGGTTTCTAGATAGATGATATCTGTTGGTCTTCCTTTATCAACTGTCAGTCTCTGGCTAAAAGATTAGTACCATAATCTGGATAGGTCCACATCAAAGTATTTGACTCTAGGTTTTTCACTGGACTTCTTGTTAGATCCTTGTAGTTGTACCATCAAACTAACCTTTTACTCATTGTGGAGATTTTGCATGTTAATGTGTATGCTCCCAGCATGTCAGAAATCATGGGGATTGGGTTTCAAGCCATCAGAATTGTGGAGTATGAAGAGAGCAATCCTTTATGCTTTGTCACTGAGAGTGTGATTTCTGCAGTTCTGAAGTGTTCAGAGCCTGCAGGATAGTACTGGAGAAACACATGGGGTGAAGGAAGCATAACCCATTACAGTCTTGTCCATACTGTTTATTGGGCATGGACTTTAGTGCGCATTATCTACAAAAATCATATCCTGGTATTAATTAATTCAGACATTGCAATTTGACATGAGCCATGGTTCTGCCAGAGGGAAACATTTAGAATTGCAGGCAAACACTGATCCAGCACTTACCATAGAACCACAGAATCATAGAAGAAGCTGAGTTGGAAGGGATCCATCAGGATAATCCAGACCAACTCCTGGCCCTATGCAGGACACCCCAAGAATCACACCATGTTCCTGAGAGCACTGTCCAAATACTTATTCAGCTTTGTCTGGCTGGGTGCTGTGACCAGTTCCCCAGGGATCCTGTTCCAGTGCTAAAAAACTCTCTGGATGAAAAACAATTTCCTGATACTTAACTTAAACCTCCCCTGACTTAAATCCATGCCATTTCCTTAAGTCCTGTCAATAGTCATGAGGGTGAAGAGATCAGTACCTGTTCCTCCTGTTCCCCTGATGATTTTGAGCTCTGTTCCTCACACTCTCACATGTAGCAAATTACATGTAGACAGTATGAATTCATGTAGACATTATACTCATTTCTCAAAAACTGTTTCTCACCAGCATTTTAAGTTGACCTTAAAGATAGACTTGTAATTTGAATATCTGATAAAATGGAGAGCTATTTGAATATCCAGTAAGATTTTGCTGCTAAATATGAGAGAAATATAAGTCAAAAGCCTTAGTGACTGCAATATAATTTTAATGCCAAAGAGAGAAATTTTTAAAGATAAGTAAGACAGGAATCTACCCCCTCCACTCCACCCCATGGAGTTTAAAAGGTCAAAGGAAAATTACTCACTGGCAACAACTTATTCTTCATCAAAAATTCAGAAAATAAAAAAAGTTATTAATCTGATTCTTCTAGCATTCTCTAGGAATATTAGGAAATTTATCAGAAAAGGAAACAAAAGCTATTTTTCTTTATCTTAAAAAATAACCTAACCTCTAGTCTTTCTGCCTGTCCATTAAATTAACCTAATGTTTGAAATCTTAAATATTTTATATTTTATATTTAATATTGCAGCTATGCAAATATTTTAAAATTTTTTGTTGACATTATTTAAGATGCTCCAAAAATGGTTTGACTTACTGTAATAGATGTGAATATGTTCATTTCCAAAAGTACTGGAAGCGATGACAAAACCTGAACAAAGATCAGTGTTTTGTATCAAAGAAATTTAGCCAGTGGTTCTGCGAAAAAAAGTTGCCGTTCTGTCTAGAGAAAATCCATTGACTATTCCTTTATTAATAATGAAGATGGCAGAGATTTTCAGTGGGTCTGAGGAGAACTGCTAAACAAAATCTGTCCAAAGAGTTAAACTGTCCTATTTCCCCCCAGTTTAAAATCTCCCTATTGGGAATAGTTTCTAGACCGTGAAACCAACTGAACCATGCTGAAGCATTATCTGAGAGCTCTCAGTGGCCCAGGCCAAAATGATGCCAGGAAATATACTGGCCATTTAACACTGTGGGGGATCACAGGCTGGGAAGTGGGACTTTGCTCTTTCGTTTACTTGTATAAGCATGTAGGAAAAGAAGTGGGATAAAGTCGCAGGGATTTGTCCTCCTGAAAAGATCCAGTCTTACAAGAGCTTCAAGAATGTTAAAAGGAGTGTGAAGAACACACAGGCTCACTGAAATGCTTTTAATCTTTAATAATGAGGGAATGAAAATAGACTGGGTCACAAAGAGAAAGTATGCAAAAGTTAAAACAAAGTAAAATGTGATAGAAGGCCAAAAAGAATGGAAAATGATGCAGATGGATAACACGTATGTGTTCCAAAGTTTCCACTGCAGTCTTCTGACAGACAGTATACATAAAACATTCTGGTCCCAAGTGAAAATGTGAAATTCAGGATATCCTTATTTGATGTTTTTTCAGTATATCTAGCTATGAAAACATCAAATGAAGTTAATGTTTCATTTGATGTTTTTAACATTACAGCAATCATTGAGAAATGTTACATCAAGCTTTATTCATTTCATTATTTTATTAATTTATAAAGGGCCCATCTCATTGCAGAATCTGTGAGAAAAAGAGCCAAAGTGAGGTCAATGCCTAAAGAGAGGGGAAAAAAAAGCAAAACTGTCTAAAAGTTGACTTCTAAACAAGGAGATTTTTCAGAAAAAATGGAAGAGCAAAACTGCATATTGTTCAGTGATTCATATGAAGAAAACTTGCATTGCATCTTTGAAGTATCCAGAGGGTGTTTTTGTCATTCTCTAAATAAAAAGAATTTCCTGAAATGTGGAAAAGGTTAAGTAGAAGAACATTGGATCAAAAAAAAAAAGAAACCGAAACAACCAAAATCAGCTGGCTCATTCCCACTGTTTTTGAGGAAGATATACAATTGTTCACGACAGGCACAAAAATATGAGATTTCCAAAAATAAGTACCTATATCCTTATATACATCCACATACACACACAGAGATGCACATAGCAAGATAAACAGTGCTAAAGGACCCCATGATACAGAGATGTCAAGCACTCAAAAATGCTGAAACTCAAAGAGAAACTGCCCTCTTTTCAGTCTGAAGCTTAGTACTTGTTCATTGCAACATGATTTTTAATTAAGCGTTCTGGAGAATGTTTGTTTTTCTATTCTTCCTGCCTTACCACTCTGTTCTGTGTCCATTACAGGTCCAGCAATGCTTTGATGGAGAGGCCCCGTGTTACAGCTTTTTCTCTGGGTAGTGAAGGACTCTGCCATGCATGTGACCATGTGCCTGGCCAAGTGCAGGAGGGACAGGCAGGCAGACAAGGTGTGCTGGCAAGGACAGAAGCACAGCTGCAGCACTGTGAGATGTGTGTAGGCTCAGGATTAAGCAAACACCATCAGCAGCAGTAAAGGCTTCCGAGTCCGGAGATGACAGTTGCACAAATGATGTAACAGTGTCAGAACTGGGGGAAAAGGAGTACTTTTGCAGAAAGCTTGAGGTTTGCTTAGGTAAAAATGCCTGCCAGACTTCTGTTTGGCTGACTTAATTTATGTATGTATAGTTATACATTTATCTGTACATACATTTCTACACAATACAGTGCTGAAAGTATTTTCATATATAACTAGTTGCTTTTAGACATCAGGTGAAGAAAAATTCCTCACTTACACTTCTTAAATGTCAGAGTGATCATAAAAACATTAAAGGAAGGATTATACTAAAATATCTTTACAAGCACATCTGAAAAACACCAATACTGATGTAATCTAACACTTAAATTTATACTTATACACTTAAAAACAGCCATGCATAGACTGATTCATCTGACATTTTTCTCAGAACAATGTGATTGTTTAAAACATCATTTTAAGATATTTCTACCTTTGCCAGTTTTACTCTTAATCATGGTCTTAAAAACATCAAATGAAGGATAATTCTTCATTTGCAGATATTAAAAATTGCTATAAGCATAAAAGTGTCATTTAAGGATGAGTCTCTTTTGACCTTTATTTTTTTAAATATCTGTGCTCTTTCTCCCCTTCTTTAGAACATAGTAAAAAAATTCTTTTAATGAAACTTCAAAGTTCTTAAATTCCCAAGTAAATTCCTATGTGTACCACAGTTTCAAAAAAGGCCACTTATTTTGCATGTCTCATTCAAGGTCCATGATGAAAAAATGTTAGAGAAATGCCTGTCAAACTGAACTCCCATCCCTGAAAATTAAATATCACTAGCAGGTTTCAATGAGGACTTCAAAAAACCCAAAGTTGTTGAAGTTATTTTATAATTGTGAAAATCTTTATTTTAGACATGAACCACAGGGATGAGGATCCTTTTGTGTGAAGGGAAAAGGTTGAATCCCTCCTGTTAGAACTATTTCCTGGTTTATAAAAATTTCTATAAAGGAAGGAGAACCCCGACAGGTAATGAGTCTCCATCCTCCATCCTGGCATGGTGCTGACCAGTTGCAAGAGCCAAAATTACGTTCAAATCCCTTATCTGCTGATAGCTGTGCTCAGAGCAGATGTTTGTGCTTCTGCAACCTTTTAAGTAGACATCCATGAAAAAGCAAGAGGAAAGATCAGAAAGACAAGCCCAGCTGAACACTGGCCTCCTGGGGAGAACCAGTGCCATAATGTACCATGCAACCCAGGGCCCAGCAAGCCGACATTTGGGGCAATGTGTGGCAAAGGGTAATTTAACAGTTTGTGTATTAAGGAAATCTCTCTGTCTGACTATTCACATGGCTCTCTGGTTGTCACCTTTCCAGTGCCAGGGACTTTCACTGCTGGGGCCAAAGCCCCTTCACAGCAGGCAGCTCCGGTGAGCCAGACAGGTGCCCTACTTGACTCCCTACACACCCCACTCTCATGGAGTCAGACCAGGCTTCCTTACTGGCTCAACCCCAGGTTTCCCATGGCAGAGTCTCCGATGTCTAAGTTCCATAAGAGCAATTTATTCATGGTACAATAACACAGAAACAGTTCGTGCTGGTGCGTCTAAGGACCCCCAACAAGGGAACTCCTGGGATTTTATACACTTACAGTCTGTGCAAGTATTGCTCTTCCCCTGAGTCCTCCACTCCAGCTGTGTCTCCCAGTGTCCATCCTCTGGCTGGCACCACAGGTCTTCCTGCCTGTTGTTAACCAAAGGGTTATCAGTTCACTGCCTCTTATCTCGAGATTCTACCCAGACATAAATCTGCATCTCAATCTGCAGCTTGCAAAGTGACCTACCTGCACCAGATGTAATCCTCACCATGTGCTTACAGTACAAACTGTAGATAGAGTCAAATAGAGGATCTTCCATTTGTCTTACTGAAAAATACAGATGTTTGATAAATTCCTTACATATGTGCAGCCACTCTTAAGCACCGAAAGTGAAATTTCTTTAATTAGCAAGTTAATTTCATGGTTCTTTCTGTTTTCTTATGTAATTTATTTGTTCATATTTGTATGGCAACACTAATTAATGTTTTGGAAAATTACAATAGGATAGCTGTAATATAGCAGTATTTATGACCCACATGGATACCAAAACAATTCAGTTTTATTCATGTTCCAACGAGTACTAAAGACAATAACAGTAATTATATCACTTTTGACACTATTGCCAAACATTTAGGACATGCAGTTCATCAGAATTTGAATAAATTACATCACACACACACTGCTCAATTAAAACTACAGCACTAATTAATTATTCACAAAACTTTTATTTAAATCAAATTATGATAGTGGTGATGACATGCTTTAAGTATTTATTGCAAAGAGGAAGATTTATGCTGATTTTGTTTACTGTATACACTGAGGTGTTCTAAGAATAATTTTTGACAAATTGCACAGATATCTGCTGACATACTAACGAGAACAGGAAAGTTATCTCTGTGAAGTTGTATCACAAGCTGCTAAAATGTAGCTTAAAACAACTTGCTTTATTAAACAGCTCTCAAAAACCCAATCTGACTTAATTCTCTTTTGGTTCTTTCTTTGTAGGTACATTGAGATTAAGAAGTAGACCGTGGAAGGAATATCTTAAATGAAGGGAAGGGTCCATTGTGTGAAGTGGGTAAACTGAAATACTGCAGAATTTAAAAAAGCACAAAAGGGTGGAGAATTTGGGAAAGACCAGAGAAAAATAAAGAACTGATGCCCAGATTAGAAAGAAAAGTATATATGTATTGAAAGAAAAGAAAAAATGCCTATTCTAATTCAGCACAGAAAGCCATCCACTGCCCTCAAGTGGTAGAGCCATAGTGTTTTAAGGATGAAGGCACTTTTGGTTGCAATACAGAAAAACACTGAGAAGAAAGAGAGTAAGAAAGCTGGAGAATGGAGAAATTGGTACTGGCTTGTATATCTCTTATTGGTCCTGTTCTTAGAAATACTGGTGAACATTAAATGCATGGGATTTTGTATGACTTCTCAGTCTAAATGAATTTTTATGTACAAAAGCCTGAAGATGAAGTAGGCTTCATCTTTTGCAATATTGATTTAAAGGTGTTTTGTGAATATAGAAAAACTTCCTCAAAACCAAAAGTACCATTTGCTGCACTAAAACCAGGAGCCAACAGTCTTTATTTGAAATGCAAAGGAAGATTTGCCACCCAGAAATGTATGTTACATTTGACATTTGTCTCTAATCAGAAGTCCCTATGAATAATGTAGTTTGATTCCAATAGCCTCATTAAGCAAGGTTTACCTTAATACCCTTTCTGATTGTAATCTCTTCATTATACTTCGTTTTCTCATTTCTCCTGACCCGACTCATCATTATCAATATGCTCAGGTCTTCAGTAGTGTTGCTAAAATGTATTTTACATTGAATAGGCCATTTTAGATGGGAATTATTAGCACTAATGTACAGGTGTTCTTTAACTCTAGGACTTTCTTATCCCAACTGTGTTTTTCTCAGGAACTGTAGATATTCTGCCTCTCATGGCTAGAGTTTACTAGGTTGGGTCACAAGTGAAAACAAGTTTATTGGTTTCACCCTAGCCCCCTTTTGAGCACGTGAAGAAAGGATGGCACTATTTTACACGATTGCCAATTTCTGCTGAAAAGAGTGTTGGGAGTGAAACAGTGGAGGTGTGGTGAGTCAAGATTGAGGTGCATTGGACAAGCCACACAAGAAATGTCTGCATGATGTCTTTGTGGGCATTTGTTGCAGACCAGAACACCTCATTTGCAAACAGTAAACCGGTGCACAAATTGAAGATATGAAGCAGTGGTTACTATAAATCCTCCACTGCATCCTGATTTCCTGTAAATACCGTGCACCCCATAAAAAACTGGGGGTATGTTTCAGGAAAATAGCAGGTTTTGCTGTGGGAAAGGCCAGTGTCCCAAAGGCAGTGAGTAACAAGAGGTTTCCATTTCAGTTAGGGATCAGATTCCATTTATTTTCTTCTTTCATAACCACAGTAGGCATAAGAGGTAGAGCTGATCCAGAGATTCCTCCATAAAGTGATGCTGCCAGTTACCAATTTTCAATAAATCACCATTAAATTGTCCCATAATTTTTCTGCCTTTCCTTTCCCAGCATGCTGATTACTCTGATGTGTTTTCTGTGATTAGAGGAAGAGCTGATCTTTGAATTCCTTAAAGACTAAGTTGAAGGGGCCCTCTTGAAATGTAAAGAGAAACTCTGCTTTCGTGGAGTGAAAAATAAAAGTAGGTCTCTACTTTTTTCCCTTTCTGTGAGACAGAAATGTTGATATAAACTGACAAGCAAAGTCAAAAGGGACAGGCAGCCAAAATCCACCTTGGGCAGGGAGAAAAAGAGGGAAAGATCCAGAGAGCTCACCTACTAGGTATGGCATACATGGGGGTTTTTTTAACCATAAAATAAGCCTGGGATTCTCAAAAAATCATGTTTCTGCTCCTACCAAATATCTTTCAAGATTTGTGGTAACTCTAAACAAGGATCAGTTACAGGCATGGAGAGAGTCAGCAACAAACTCCAAAATAACATTAATATCTCGATAAACATATGACCAGGATTTTTATAAATATACCACACATCCCACCCAAACCCATTTCCCCCAGGCTGGAATCAAAAAGTGATTTCACGACTCAACTTTCTCTAATAAAAAGTTCAGTGAACAATCAAAGGGAAAAAAAAAGATGCTTAGTGTCCCAGAAACAGAAACAAACATAGGCTTTCTTTCAAACGTATGGTTAGATCAGGTCACATGCTTTCCCTAGTGCTTCTCTGCTGGTGACTTGGGAAATTTCACCAAGTCATCCTGCAAATCCTTCTGTATGGCAACAGTTCTCAGGACTTTACACGGACCCCAAGAAGGGATCTGAAGAGCTGTCCAACTGGAATGTGTTAGTTCTAGGCAGGGTGGTCATGTACAGAGATGAACCTTTCCGTATGCACAAAGGGTTCCAGTGCTTTGTTCGTTTTGCTTCTGAGAAAAGACCAAACTGGGTATTAATGTGTGGGTCCTGTAGCTACCATGGGAATGGGGAGGAAGGGAGAGAAGGAAGGGAGGGAGAGAAGATGAGAAGGCAGGAAGGGAAGGAAGGGAAGGAAGGGAAGGAAGGGAAGGAAGGAAGGAAGGAAGGAAGGAAGGAAGGAAACCATAATAAAATTTTTCACAGAATACGAAGGAGAACTTCAGAAGCTGATGTCCCTGCAAATGAGCATCCTTGGGGAGTGAAAAGAAAGAAGCATGGAGTGTCCTATTAGCTGTGGTGCTCTTGATGTACTTAAGTGACACAAAAACCTGTACCTGAACTTAATCTCTCATGTGATATTACTATGGCAATATTAATCAAAATACTGAGTTTCTTGAGACTAAATTCTTTCCTGGAAAGTCAATGTTTTCACAGAGTCTGAAAACATTAAAAATTATTACCTATGTTTGGAAGACAGGGGCTAGCTAGACAATCCTTTCCTAATTTTTATGGCTGGTTCTACTATCATATCCCCAAGAGATTTTGTTTTAGACGTGATAAGATAACAGGTTTATTGTTGCATGACTGTTTTATTTAATCACTGAAAAATAATTTACCAAGTATAAGAACGATGGCTATGAATCACATCACTACCGATTATATAGCATTTTGGAAGATTGGTCTATTCTCCTTCCAGTAAGCATCTGTATCTTACATTAGCCTTAATGGAACTTAAATTTGTGCATCAAGTGGAGAAGAAAGCCTTCTGGGTGGTTATAGATGCATGACCTTGAGCCTTGTGACTCACAATGCAATCTGCATGCAGGGATATTAGACAGTATCTGTCAGCATCTGTCAGGTCTGATTGTTTAAACATTACTTTGTCACCCACACACACATGCACAAATTTCATCTGATTTCAAATTAAATATTAAACTGACCTTTTAAAGGGGAACTACTGTAAAATTTAAATAAAGTTTATTGTGGTTCTTTTTACAATTAAAAAACTATAATAAGAAAAATTAATCCCTGGTGTAACTTAACTGGATTCCTAGGCACTGTGTCAGTGACAATTTTTACCACAATAATTAGAACTTGAAGACCAGATTTCCCTTCACTGAAAATATAATAAATAATCACCTTGGGCCAACTCTCATGTAATATCACTACAATTCCCATTGCAATAACTGTAATGCAAGTTGCATCAATGTAGCAGGAGAATATTTGACATATATAGAAGACATATAAATAGATTTTTGTAAGGTAAATGTGTTTAACATGTCAGAACTGAAAGAAAAAAAAATGTAGTCAGTCAGCTGAGAGTGAATGGTCAGCAGGAGACATAAGCATGCAAATTTTGTCATTTTAGTACTGTGCTAATTAAAAGAACTTCCCAGTTCTTCAGATTTTGGGGTTTTGTTTTTTTTTTTTTCCATTGGATATGAGCTAGTTTGTTCTCATTATCTCTTCCATTGATCACTTTTTGGTCTCAATAGGCCCTGTCAGTACCTCTGCTCATTGGCCTGCAACAACCACTTCTTCATCCATGGAACTTGTGTCTTTAGGGAGATGATGGAGCACTGATGCAGAACTGGACTGAGCTCTTCTACAGGGCCCTGCAGTTGGATGCAAGCTCAGGTGTTCAGATTCATAGCAAAATGCAGGAATTCTTTTCTGCCCGAGCCCTACTGCCTCTGCTGCCACTTCTGCTCCTGGAGGGAATCCTACAGGTGCTAAACTTGCTGTTAAAATGACTAATTAAATAATCAGTGGAACTAAGCAAAGCTATGAATAATTTATCTGACAAATATCCTCTCTCCTTTTCTGAATTTTTCATGACTGATTCATAATTATCTTGATATTTATGTATTTTTCAACAATTTATAGTGAGTTGTTGCTGCAAAAAATTCTATTCTAGATTTATGGACATATTTTTTTCATAAAATTGATTTTGTAAATAGCTCGTTTGACACCTTTTCCCTTGTGTCATTCACACAACTAACATTCTAACATTCATGACATTCATTAATTTTTAAGAAAAAGTATTTTATTGTGAAAGTTTTCTGATTTCTTGATATTTGTTTATCTTTGGCCATTGAGTTCCTCCTTTTGTTAATCTAACACAGTGCATTAGGGTGTCATGGGATATACATTAACATTATAAAGAGTTGTCTGAGACTGTGTGGATAACCTTATTATTGCAGAATTATAACAAATGTTATTTTTATGAGCACATAATATTAATGTATATGCCAACTCTGGTTCTCCATGATGACCCTGCAGAAAAGTTTGTCCTTGTTTCTGCTGGTTGTCATGATAGATCCAAAGGCAACCATCATTTGAAAAAAAATCCTCAGTAATCAGTAAAATGCACTTTCATGAATTATATATATATATATA
>WEKY01048702.1:0-17530 GCA_013390045.1 Picathartes gymnocephalus | reverse complement strand
ATAATATATTATATGTATGAGTTTAACATTCCAATTAATTTAAAAGGCATGTCCCAGCTATGTGGGACCAGGTCTACTAGAATGGAGGAAATACAGTGATGTAGACACTAGAGTACAGCTATAGTGCTCACAAATTATTATGCACTTTTCTGAGGCCCACTCTGTCTCTGTTTAAAAAGCACAGTTTTAATGCATCTTAAGGCATTTGTGAGTAGGCCTTAAATACCACTGCTTACAGTAGTAACTTAATCTGTGACCCTGCCGTGAGCTCTGCACAGGCAGCCAGGAGCCGACGGGGCTCCACAGGAGCCGCCTCCTCCTTGAACCCATGGCAGAATCACACCATAGATTTTAACAACCTGAGATAGAGTCTCTGTCTTTTATGTTTTGTGGCTACTCTGTACATTCTGACTACTAGGGGAAATAAATATTAAATGGCTGTACATACATACTGCCTATAGAAAGGAGACAAGGATGGTCTGGTCTGTATACAATGGCTATACTCAGACATACACAAAACGTATAGTGGTTTTTGTTACAATATTTGTGTTGTACCCTGAAGGAAAAAAAAATAAAGTTATTGAAATCCAGACATTCTGAGTTATAGAATTGAAAAACAAGCTGGTGTTATGACAGTTTTCAAATGGGTCTGCTTTTGCCAGCCAGTTATGTGCTTTAAAGAGCCTTTAGCTGATTTATGCAGTTCTTGTCCCAAAACTGCTGTATTGTATTACTTCAATATTTTATCCCTAACCATTTAAAGAAGGTTTGATCTTACATCAATAGTACTCAAAAAATATTAAAATCAAAGAGATTTCTTTTCAAAGAATTTATGCAAAACAAACCCTATATTTTTCCTGATCTTGAAGACTAAAATAAAAAAATAAAAGAAAGAAAAAAAAGAAAAAAATTACTTCTGTAGCAAAAACTCCAGATAGTTATGGTAGCTGTTGCATATTCTAAAAGCTCTGAAGGGAAAAAGTTTTTTTAAATGTAAACTGCTGAAGTCTTGGCGCTTTCATGACAAAATAGCTTCTGGTCACAGACAAAAAGCAGCAATGAGGATTAGAAGTGTTATCACTTATCTTTTTTTAATGCATTCATGTTAACTGCCACTATTTCGAGTGAGTAAACAGGAAGCTTTTCTCTGCAGAGGGACCCGTAAAAGTACAATTTAATAGTTTTGACTAGCATTTTGGTATATGCTTCAGTTCTTTTCTTCTCTTGACTTAGCTGTGCGTTACACAAGACTTTTATGAGTTCAATATGTACAGTATCTGTTGACACTTCGTATATAAACAAAAATGATTTCATTTAGAAGCAGGGGAATTAAAGTGCCCATAATGAAAAACAATTGTTCTAAAATGCTGTCAATTTGGATTGTGGAAGGAATTTCAATGATTGATCCTGTAAAATGCAGAGAAACTGCAATTTTTATGGACATCACTGTTTTTATAGAAGCAACTCAGATGAAATAATGCTTACTGTTTTTAAATATATCTTTTAGTTTCCAACTCTGAGGCTCTTTCATGATGCATGAAAATGTTATTTCCTTCTCCAGCTTTGGAGAAGATAAAGGAGAGATAATTGGCTATTTTTAGTTACTAATATAATGGGCTGAAGTATGATAACAGTCTTCCTACATACTTGGAGCTTGTACAACCTATGTTACTGTGCTGGGTTGATCCTGGCTGAATGCCACGTGCCAAGTGCCAATGCCACTCTATTACTCTGCTGCTCAGCTGAACAGGGGAGGATGAGGTTGTGATAAAGGCAGGGATGATCACTCACCAGATGCAGTCATGGGCAAAAGAGACTCAACTTGAATTCATTCACAGTCAATTAATAGTAGGATAATGATTAATAAAACCATGTCTTAAAAGCACCATCCCTCTGCCCCTCCCTTCTTCCTGGGCTTAACTCAGGAAGTCTGTCCATCCTCTTCCACTGCAGTGCACAGATGCAAGGAATGGGTGTTGTGGTCAGTTCATCACACATTGTCTTTGCTGCTCTTTCCTCCTCAGGGGAGGACTCCTCACTCTCATCTCTGGCTCCAGGATGGGGTCTCTCCCATGGGATGCAGTCTTTCAGGAACAGACTGCTCCAACATGGGCTTTCCACAGGGTCAAAACCTTCTCTGGGCATCTCCTCTTCTAGTGCAGGGTCCTCCACAGGCTGCAGGTGAATATCTGCTTCACATGGATTGCCATGGGCCGTGGGGGTCCCTGCTCTGGTGCCTGAAGCATCTCCTCTCCCTTCTTCAACTTCTTTGTTGTCTGAAGAGTTTCTTCTTTCACACATCTCACTCCTCTCTTAAATCAGTTAAACACTCCTCTTCTTAAATATGTTATCCCAGAGGTACTGCCACAGTCACTGGCATTGGCTCTATTGGACATGGGGGAAGTTTGTAACAACTTCTCCTAGAGGAGCACACATCACCCCCATTACCTTTCCTGCTACCAGACCTAGCCCCCCAAACCCAGTACAGTCATACGTGACCATATGGTTTTTTTCCAATCTGTTGTCTCACGTGACTGCAAGAATTCAGTACAGTCCTTACTGTGAAACTACTTAACTCACAACAAAGTTCTCCTTCATTATCGCTCTCAATATTGGGATATAAAAAAAAGTCACTTAGAAGAACATAGACTGCAGGACAATTATTTTCTCTCCATTCATAGTCCATAGCCCTGTGCAATAATAAAATGCATGTAACTTGCAATGGAGGTACTTACTTCAAATAAATTGTTATGGCAGATGAGAACTCTACACTCAAACCAAAAATTTATTTCGAATCTATTCAGTTGCCTTGAAACATGAGCTCAAGGCCTTCTTAATTTAGTATTCATGGTTCAACGAAAACTATCCAAAGCTCTTCATGAGACCCCTCCAAACGGGAGACAGATGGTCCCTACTTCTGCTGCTTCTCAAAAAAGTTTTCTGTCACTCTCCTTTCCTGTAGTAGTTCAGTATTTTGTTATTGTGCCTAATGGAGAAGTTCACACCATTCTGGCTACTGCATCAGAGATTATTGATCTTGGATATAGACATTATTTACCGTTGAATCTTACTTTCAGGTGTTTATTTGTATTGAAAGGAGTTGCAAAAATGTAAAATAATCCCAAGTCAATCAACAATCCTCTGATCTTGCCATATGACTCTGAGAGGTTAAGACATATGATGACACAGAACAAATACATTTCTGAATTTTAGGATGGTTACATGAAATCTTTCAGAAAGGTGGAAGTTGTATGCAAAATTAAAAGACAAATTATCTAAATCTATTCACAGTCTGTTTTTAAGAAGTGCCTTCAGATTTTTCTGTCAGAAAAAAAAAATCTATATATGGAAAGCAAATGAAATTAATAAAACAAGGCCAAGAAACACAGCTCGTGCAACTGTCAATTTTAAAAGTTTCTCTAAGTAGGAAGAAAGAAATATGATAATATTTTTATGATAATGTTTATGTCAGACTATTAACAGCATTTCACAATGACATTCATTGACATTCACAATAACAAACATTTCACAAATATGAGTAAGCACTCTTTTCTCTGTTTACATGTGGCACACAGATTAGTTGTTCAACAGTAGCAAAAGTCAGTAGGATAACTGGGCCTAAGAACTCAGAGTTCTTAGTGGTAAAATCCAGGCCATATAATGTTGCAGATTTTGTCCTTGTTCTCAGAGTGGGGTCAAGTGAGATATAAGCACAGAGACCTCCAGCATAAGGATTTTCTGTATTCCCTCTCTGATACTACTTGAATGACAGTCAATGTGTTCACAGTCTACTAAGGTGCAGTAATGCTTCAAGTATTTCTTGGAAAAGTGAATATAGTGCATTTGGCTCTGTGCATGTTTGGTGTGTTCTTATCATTTTACCAAGAGGATTTGAAGTTCTGAGAGGATGTGCATCTGGTTTCTGCACTTGCAGAAAGGCATAGAATTGTCTAATCTTGCAGGTTAGATATGAAGTTTTATCAACTACCATATCCTGAACGATACAAGGTTCATGTCTGGAAAATCATGTGCTAAATTTCTGTCCAGAAGAAATACTCAAGTCTGACAGACCTTGAATGCACATAGGTGTACAGCATACTCCTTGTGCTTGCATGTCTGTCTGTCCATGTGTAAAATTTCCTTTTGTTCAGCTCATTTAGTTGCCTATAGTATGGAGAAGAGATTATGTTACTTATTACTATAAACTTCTGTGAGGCATGCTCTCCTCACCTTGCGGTGAAATCAAGGGAAATGAGGATACCTGTGCCTTCAGCCATTTCTAAGTGTTGTGTAGCCTGGGGGAAATGGATAAGGAATTAGGAGAATAACTGATTCCTACTATATCTTGGGCAAACTTCCAAATTTGCATGCTGATACAACATGATATCATTTCTAAGTAAAACATAAATGCAGTAGTTCAGTTTTTGAATTAGGTGAAAAATTAATTTATCAGACCAAGCCAGAAATTAAAGGAAGATAATTTTTGTGACTTGGTTAGTTGACTTCTCCCTTTTAACACACCATTTCTCACTTTCAGGGTGTTTTGTGAACATCAATCATAATTCCAAGTCAAAATGTCATTGAAAGAAATTGGACTTCCTGCTCTGGAGGCTTGTGAATGTATTTGTTTCAGAGCTACAGACTCTCTTTTTATTTTCTTGCTGACAGCATGCCTGTTTTAAATGCAAAAAATTATCTTAATGAGCTGATCTTTCTTCTTTCAGAAGGGGATTCTGGAAAATGAGGATAGCCATGACCATGCTGCACTATAACGCAATGTACACATAGAACATTTATATCACAGCATAAGAACAAAAGAATTAATGACTTTGTGATGCATTTGGGTTTCCGAACAGCTCGAAGAGCCAGTGACTGCCATTTCCTTTTGGATATTTACTCCAGTTTATGTGCAGCATTGCAGCATGTCTGCTTTTTTGCAGAACACATCATGTCGACATTGCACAGAATGAGTGCCATGTTTGAAACTTGAAGCAAGGAGTTCTCTCCCTGCCAAGAGTTCATTGCAGCTACTGCACAGAGCTGTGAACCTCAGGTGCCTTGAATGACAGCCTGCTATGGAGGTGATCCTGCCCGTCTGGATCCTAGGCTAATTCAGGAACTTGAAAGGCCACATAACTGGAATCCCTAAAGCCATTCATGTGTAGTTTTGACTCATCCCAGGAAGTGGATTGGATAGGGTGCTACATGATGTCTGTGTGCCTCTTCTATTTCCTCACTGGCTTGTTGACTGCCAGCCTCCTTGGCAGCAAAGATTCAGTAGACATGGCCAAGGTGAGGAAAAGGTAAGGATTAGCCAGTGATGCTGGCTGCTCTGTCAGCTCTGTGATGCAGTCCCATGTGATCTTCCCAGTCCTGACTGTGGCTCTCCAGCAATAATTGCATGTAATTCCTGCTTGTCTCTGACTCCTACTCCTGCCCTTTCCCAGCACCAGATTGTTTGTCCTGCACTGCTGCACTCTTACCTCACTGTTCATCCTGACCTGACCAAATTATTTGTTTTCTGGCTACAGTCTGGTTTCTATGATTTAACTTAGTCCTTTGGTTTGAGATAAACCTACATAAGTCAAATGGTTGGCTATCTTTTTCTCTTAGCATGTTTCCTTTCTCTAGTACTTTCGACCTGTTGTGGGCTGCTACCTACATTCTAGTTATTTCTTCTAACAGCAAAAATCATCTACATCCATGGAGGAAGGAGAATAACCATCTTTGCTTCATTTTTGCACCCCTAAAAAATCTCTGTTTGATATTAAGAAGTGTTTTCCAATATAAGATTAAATAACTGTACAAATGAAATACAGGCCATAAAGGGTTTCTAGAATGAAGGATACAAAGGTCTAAATCTAGCTACTCTTGGTCTTCCCCCAAAGCAGAGAAATGGGGGAAGACCTCCTACCTGTCTTGTAGGAGGTCTCCTCCATACCAATATTTCAGTGACTTTTTTTAATACATCATGTTTAACCTTTAGTATTTGAGGGCATATCTTTCTACATCATTGAGCAGTAATGACGAAAAGAGACAGTGATGTATAAATGGTATCACAAAATTGCTCTATCACCTGAAGTGGCAGCAAATATGCTTTTGGAGATATAATGCGTCTCATATCTTTATGGGGACATAAGATTTTATTATTATTTTCCATGCGCCTATTTTAAAAGCGGAAAGATTGTCTAGAAATTGTAAAGCACAAGGAGAGGCATAGAAAAGAAGGTGAGTGCTTCATATTGCTCCATGTCTACACATATCCTTTCGTCCATCGACCATCGACTCTGGATCTGAGTCAGCTGTGGTCTGGAAGCCATTTAGCTGCATTCACATCCAGCTTCTGCTAACATGCACTTCTGTTGGTGTCACCCTAATGCAACGTGCTTTCCAGAACAGAGATAGATTGTACTGCTTGACCAAAGTGCTCGGCCAAAGGAATTGTTTTTTGCATCTAATCAACAGAAATATGCCCATAATTACAGTCACTGAATTTTAATACTTCACAATTTTTGTAATACCCTGAGCCAATTTGAGCCTGATTTACAAAATGCTGATCATCCAACACCCACGGAATGTTGGAAAATGAAAACACAAAGTCTGGTCTGCAGCTCTCCATCCCATCAGATTTCCTATGTGAGCAAACCAAACAATACATATCTTAATGACATTAGGTTAATTAGTGTTTACAAAATATGCAGAAATAACCAAATGGCTAGCACCATGTGTGAATTGTACCTTCATAATGAAGTGTAATTAAAAGTTATCATTATTTCTATGTAAACATGCTGGATTTTTCCGTTTCTCAGAAACAAAGAAAAGAGAGGTTTTTTTCATTTTTATCTGCTGTTTTATTCATCTGAGTTGTTTTCAATTCTGAATAGGATACAGAATAATAATTTTCCTATCTCCCAGCTGATTGTGTTAGAAAGGAACTTTTTTCCATTAATTGCATATAAACACAGTTTATAAGCAATTCTGTCGACACTTGTAATTAAAAACACTGTATGCAAAAAATGAAAAAACATTTCCCCAAAAACCAGAAGTCTGCTTTCATGGGCAGACTCAGACACAGGCACTCAGTTTGAAAAACTTTCATTTTTTTAGAACTATATCATTTGAGTTCAACCACAGAAATGTTCCTGAAACAAAAGGGAAAACAAAAGCAGACATCCCACTCCTGTTGCATAAAAAGCTAGCTAAATCTGGAAAGATAAACACTCATAGCCCTAAGTGGAGGCATCTCCAGCAGGTTCTCTCTGGTGCCCTGGGATGAGATGGTAACCACAAGCAGGGAGATGCTGATGCCTGTACAACCTGATACTGGTGGATTAGAGGACACCCAGCATCTTGCAGGATTAGCTATAATGTATTGTACAGTGTTTTTTGTTCATCAAACAGCAGCTGCTAAGAGACGCAGCCTTCAAGAGCATACAGTTGATCCCACCTGTTACATTTCACATCTACATGTAGTTAATGGCCTACATGTGCTGTGTCTTTGTGAAATTTTATGATTTGTCTGTGCCAGACTCCAAGCAGAATGCTTTGCATCCATTTTTATTGAATCCACAATGAATGTTTATATGGGATTTTACTTTTAAAATACACAGTACAAAAAATGTGGTTGTGTGTAAAGCAGAAACAATTTTCTCCCACTACAGTTCATTCTTGAAGGGTGTGTTGCAATTACTTGGAGATGCTTTGCAGAATTCTCTGTAATGCCTTTCTCCATAGTTTATCTTCACTTATGTTTACTATAGCTGTTCACAGGTTTAAAGGTTTGCTTAATATGCAAAGCATTTTGACGTGCAATAATGAATTAATTCATGCAATTTTATGTAATGCTTTGAAAGAATCCTAAAATTAAATGTGACTACTGCTAAAAGATGTAATGCAGAAGCATAAAATATGTATGAAATTATGTAAATACACTGGAAAACATCTTCCAGCTAAACTTGTCTACCAGTTTTCTGAAGGCTTGCCAAACTTGAAATAAAAGCCACATTGAGCAGAATGTTTAGACATCTGGATACCTTTCCTTTAAATTCCAGGAAAATATTCTGTATCTAGTTTGAACTACAGCTACCTAAGTCGCTATTTCCACTACAGTCAAAATAGTTATTCTTTGTAATTTCCTGTTTGTCATATTACTTCTTTTCAGCCAGCTGATCAAAGATACACTCAATATTTTTGTAACTGTTTTTCCTGTCTAATTTTCTAGTTAGTATTTTAACAGTCTCGAGATTGCAAGCCAATCTTTTTTTCTTTGACCTGTTCAGGCTTTCTGTCTTCAGACTTTAGACTTCATTCCACTGCTAGTGCTGTGCAATTTATTAAAATAATTGAACACTGCAAAAAATATTAACAAAGTTCAGCAGTTCACCAAATTTAATGTTGAAAATTATTTCTGCAGTCATGTTCATGTCACAGGAAATTCCTTGAATACTGCATCTCTCTCAGGCAATTTTAACCAGTAATAAAGCTAGGAAGCAGGTCTTGTACCACTCTCTGGTACTTCTGTTTTAAAGGTGGCTAAACAGGCTGGTGAAAAAAAAAAAATTAATTCAGCTTAATCACACAACAAATACTTGATCTTATTGCAACTTCATTAAAAACATTCCAGACTGAGCGTAGGTTTTGTTAACCTTTACTTAATTTACATCAACAAACTACAAATAAGTATGCTAGTTCAGCACTCCTTGCATATGGTGTCACAGAGGTTTCTCAGGTTCCACACTTTTTACAAATCAGAAAGCCCACTTCATGAAAATCAGTGAGATATAATGGCAAGAATATGAAGATTAATGTGATTTTATCCTTCATGCACTGTTCTCCTACATATCAAAACATCAGCAAGAAGTGGACTATAAATTTATCAATAAATGATACATAGTTCCAAGATAATACAGAAACTAGCTACATTAGTGCCCCATGCAAAATTTTTCTTAATACAGCAGGTTCAGTTTCTCATTTTGAAGCATTTGCTCTTAGCAGAGAAGTAAATCTATCACAAAATATGTGAAAGCAAATAAAAATTTCATTCTAGTTGGAAACTTCTCAAATGAGTAGAGCATTATTTATTGACAAATTTGTTAATTTGAATTCGCCTTTTACATATCACTCAGTGAGCTGGAAACCAGTACGTTGCATTACATTTGAAAGTAATATACCAGATTTAATTTTTGCTAAAAAATCACATAGAAAAAAGGGTTATCTTTCCCTTGAACTTGAAGATCTATATCCAAAATTAAATTTGTGAAGCTCTTCACTCTGTTGGGCCTGCTTTTCTTACATAAAAACGTATTTGAACTTCACATGCTAGAGATGTACCTGTGAGTTATGTAGCTCAGATCCATTCTAGTGAATACACACTAGTGAAGCCTTGGAAGTCAAAAATTGAGTGATCATCACCCATGAGAAAAATCATTCTGACATAAGACAGGTTTCTTTGGGTATATCTTTGCTGGGTGAACAGGGCTTCATTAGAGGTCTGAGAGGGTCTCTATTGCACTGCACAGAACATGCTAAAGGATTGTGAAACTGTCCCTGGAGTCCTTACAGCTACCTAGTCCTGGAGGGTCCTAGACTTCTGAGAATGACCCACTTGGGTGAGGCAGCTCTGTGATGTGGACACGCACTTGTTCTTGTTGAGTTGACTCACTCTTACCCAGTTTGAATACCGCAAAAATGGCTCATCATGGACATAACCCCTGCTAGACAAACACTATCAACAATTCATGTGCAGTATGCAGTGCAGGACTACAATGTGACTTTTCATTTAAAAAGTTACTTTACACTAAAAATATAAGACGGCAAAACAAACATATAATTTCAGACCACAAGCATCTGCCTGATGAGATCTGATGGTCTTGATTCACTTACAAACAGGAGGAGCTGATATCTCTTTTATTGCATACAAGGTATTTGCAAATGTGATTGACAAGCTTAGGAAAAAGTACAGCAGTTAGCAACCAGGCACAAATTTTCTTTTTAGTTAGAAAGTGTCTATTTAGAAATACTTATTAGATGATGGAAAAAGTTAATTACTTGTGGGTGATAGAGTTGTCTCACCTACCAATTAACAAACAAAATCAGGTCAGATGTACAGCATGTAAATTAATTACCTGAATATGACTAGCTGACATTTGACAAAATAGCATGTCACATTGATCAGGAATCCACAATCTTGTCAACAAAAAAAAAGAAAAGAGATAAACACAATAAATGTAAAGACAAGCAGAGACAATTAGAGACAAGTAGAGCAGGAGGGAGGGAGAACTTCCTTAAGAGTACTACTGTTTCTTTTCCTCTATGCCTTTCCTTGAGCATAAAGAAAGCAGAATGTATTTTATAGTTGTTATGGATCAGTATTGTCAAAAATACATATCATGTGAAAAAAAATAATGAAAGATTTAATGCAACTTCAACCACTTCAAGTCAGGGCTCTTCTAGTAGCATTCTCTGAGTCACGTTGCCTGTATGTATAGCTTTTTTTGTCCTCTTTTTCTGATGTCATATATTGGATGAAGGGCGTGGACATCATGGGTTGTAAAAGAGGAATAAATTAAAATTTGAAACCTTGATCTGTGTCATTACTGAGTTGATTTTCTTATGCTCTCTATTTCTGTCAGGTTGGTCAGGGAAAAATCCTTATTTTGTTGCCATGAATTACAGTGAGTGCTGAATTGCTTGATGCACACTCATAGAAATTCTTTAAAACACCTCTGAGGCTGGGGGTTGTCAGTGGACTTTTTTTCTCATAGAAACAGATGAAAATGTATTCATTTCAATGACCAAGAGAGATGTGAGTCAAAATGACCTGCTTGAGGTCACAGTAACAAGCTCAAGCAATGTTATTTAAAACAAATTCAAACCACATCACCAACAGTAAAGCTTGAGGTATCTACTTGGGTCAAAATAGGGCCACAGTGCTTGGCTCCTGCGGTCACTTATCTATTGATTATGGCAGCTGGTTCTTTTCCCTCTGTTTTCTTCAAAGCCTGGAGGTATGTGCCTTCTCCCTTTCCAAATGCTGCTCAGCTTGAAAAGCAGCACAGTTGATCCCTAAGAATTTCCTCCACAACATTTTGCATATTTGCTTAAGAGGAAAGACCAGAAGATAAAGAGAGCAAAAGAAATTTAAATCCTGGAGAAGCCAAACTGTTCTTCAGAAGGTGCATCATGCTGGCCCCAGGGCACCCTGAACAGCATCCCTGGCACATGCCAAGGTGGCAGCAAGTACCAGGATATGTTTCTGACAGCCAGTGTTGGCTGCTCTGATACAACTGAGAGAGCCAGCAGAAGAAACTATTGCCCGTGATTATGCGTCTGCTTCTGTCAGGAGAAGAGGTGTCAACTGGGCCTCTTCTTTTAGGTTTGGTGGTTTTTTTCATCCTTTTCCATTATGTTTCAGAGATTTGTTCCAGACTAGTAGCCTATGGGCTGGGAAGATGAGAATTCAGTCAGATATAGAGCACACAAAAAAGTGTGACAAATTGCAATGACAAGGTTTTGTTAGTAGCTTATGATGTAGTGAAATGAAATCCTGAACCAGGGAACACAGACAGTGGTGTGCTATGGGCTATAGGCATCCAAGTTCAGAGAGGGGGGAAGGATTGTGCAGCAGGGGTAGGAGTGCTGAGCCAGTAAAATCACCACCGACATTACTGCCAGCTTGTAACATGCTGCTCATCAACAAATTAAGTCATTTTTCTTGCACTCAATATCAAGGAGTAGAGTGATGCAGTTGGTATTTAAACATCATGAAATATGTTATTAGACACGCACAGCTGGAAGTAAAGAAATACAATGTTTTGGTCAGAAGTTTTCAAGCCTGCTGGCTGAAACATTGAACATTTTACTTCCATCTGTGTATGTCTTACAGAACTGGCTTGAACTTAATACTTCACAGTGGAACATGCAAGATCTTTGGGGGAAACACTCACTTAAAAAAAAAAAATCTGTCTACGCTACCCCTCCATTTTGTATTTCTGTATAATACTCATGAAAGGAATTTTTCATAATCTTTGCAAAAATGTTGAGCTAAATTCATCATTTCCTCTTAGCTAGTAACCAAAACTGTTCTGGTACTAACCACTATTGTGTCTGAACATTTTAGGAGCTGAGCACCTCCTTAGATTTTATCCTTGCAACTAGTCAGACGAAGAGCCATTGCCTCCATTTTTCTGATGGGGAACTGAGGCAGTTCACTAAAAGGCTTGGCAAAGTTACTTTAGACTGTGACTAGCCTATCAATAGGATCCATGCTCCTTTCAGTGCTCTCTCACCTAAGCTTATTCTCCTAAATTTCCAGGACCTAAGGGAGAAGTAGTTGTAAAGGCCAAACAATCTGAATCACTATGCATACCCTGCCCAGAAAATGCCTTACAGGGGTAATACATATCCCTGGAACTGACTGATAATTACATTTTTTTTGGCCCAAGAGTTCTTCTTTGCTATGCACTGTATTAGCATGAACAAAGGCAAGATCTCTTCTTTAACATGCACTTCTTTGCCATTTGTTGATATCCAGTCCATCCACTTCCCAGCTTTTACAGATCCCTCAAAAAAGAAATCTTGATAATTTCTTTTAATGACCCAATCCCCCAAATAACGATGGATTTATTTAATTCTCATAACTTTACTATGAAAAAAGTTCATTATGCTCTCAAGACATATCTCAAGCCTAAATTTCTGCACTTTGTCTTTTCACATTTGCTGTTTTAATGACTAAATGATCAAACTGAACCAAGTAAAATTTCCAATATTTAATGTCACCTCACAGGTATTGATTCTTCTTTTCAAGACTAAATATAGAATAAGGAATCAGGATTCATATGTTGATAAACTCACATACATGTATGTCCCAATAGAAAAGTAAAAACATGGTAGTAATATCTCGTACTGTTACAAACCTTTCTCATTCTGCTTTCTGAATTTATTGTCACATCTGACATTAGAGTATCCCTTAAAATTTTACATTAATAGTAATTTTTATATGTTTCCCCTTTAGAATTTAAAGTCTATCTATACATATGGTGAATGTAGGGGAAATTTTGGCATCTGAATAAAATGCACCATTGTTGTTTGAATTGTTTGACAAAAAGAACGTAGAACGTATTTTCTTGGCAATCAGGAGGGTATCGAATTTCTGACTTGAGGAAGCAGATGCACAAAGAAATCTTATCAAAAAGGATATGAGGACCTGACATGATTATCTTAATAAGTACATTCCCGGGCAGAAAATGTCACATAATAGAACATGACAGTCCTGGGCAGCAAATGCCAGGTGATAGTGTACCTTTTAATTTGGGAGAGAAATGTTCTAACCAAACAGGAATCAATAACTGGAAACTGAAGCCACGCACCTTCAAACTGGAAGTAAGGCAGAGATTTTAAACAGTAAAAATAACTAACATTCTCTATCTATTCGTCTTGAGTATTTTGAAACAAGCTCTACTCAGGGAGAAATTAGCATACTTTCTATGAGGGCATCTGGGTAGAAATCTGAGACTAGATCAGCTAAAGATTTTTTGCATGTTGCAAAATCCTCATTAAAGAAGTGCTGTACCTTAACTAACAGAAACATTAATATTAACACAGGAAATTAAAGAGCAATCCAGGGTTTCCAGTACACAAATATGTCTTTTTGTGTAGCTAATGCTAAAAGTTCCCTTATCAGTAGTCATGATACTAAAAACAGAGATTGGGAGGATTACCTCTGTCTATCATACCCTCATGAAACAAAACCAAATATTTGAGCCTGAAATTAATCCTAACACAGAGAAAGTGAAAATGCAGAGAGATTGTTAACAGGAATCATTCTGAGTAGCTAAAGAATCAGCACATAAATTGTGTTTCATAATTTCTAGTTTTAAACTTCTGAGTACTCATTTAGAGTAGTCATGAGAAAAGAAAAAATCCTCTATCTTTACATCCTAAGGATGAGTTCTCTGTCCATATGGAAAAGGACTGTGCCCTTAAAAATATGTTGAAATTGTCTAATCAAAATTCCGGTCAAAAGATTTTCTAAAATCAGCTCAGGTTCTGGGGTTAGATAAAAGCAGAACAAAGAAGCAAATGAAAATTTCACAATTTTCCAGCATGAGGTAGAAATCTGAACTAAGTTACAATAAACTTTCTCCAAGAGTGATAAGGGCGCAGAATGCCAGGTGATTTATTCTGTTTTGATGTAGAGCTAACCTAACCAGGTCTGTGGGAAGAGAAAGGAGATCAGAAACCTGAACACAGTGGTTCTGACATTTATAATATGTGTGTATAAACGTGCTCCTGTAAATGAGGTTATAACCACACGTTTCTGGCAGATTCTTAATAAAAATTTGAAAAGAAACTACAATCCTAACTGCATTGTACATATTTTAAAGAGTCCTTCATACTGCCTGATTTACAAATTGAATGTGGATATTTTGTTTAAGGTAATTCTTTCCTGGAGGAAAAATTAGTGAAGTTAAGAACTTTCTTAATCTTATTTTAATTTAAAATTGTGTCAATTATTAAACCACAAAAGGCTGGGTTAGTTTGCCTTTGACTTTAATACATTTTTCTGAGGCTCTTGATGATTAGGCACTGTGAACATCAACTACGCCAAGAAAGACTTGAGGGAGTAGTCTGTCTTACAGGGAAGAATGGGAAAGTAGACAACTGACCAGCGTCAAGGAGGGTCATATAGCAGAACTGTGCATTTCTCAGGCCCGCTGATGGATATAGGGAAAACCTGGGGTATTATAACTGATAAGAGATGCCAAATTGGATGTAATATCAGATGAGGAGGGAAAAGGGGTTAAAAGAAAATATTTTATGGAAAGTTGGTTTGTTTGAATTCATACTGACATCAGGAGCTTAATTAATTTTGAAGGGGAAAACTGTGGTATTATTTACTTCAGTTTCTGTTCTATGAACCCTTTATATCTGCATTTTAGATATATTAGTTGAATAAGTTAGACGTCTTACATGAAAAGAATGTAGTTCTTTTGAGTTTTGTCTATAAAAGAGGCTTCTTTTTTGGCACAACAGATGTAAGCAAAATGTTCCCTGGTTTAGTTTTTATAAGAGATCTGGGGAGCATTTTCTCAAGAAAACAACCTTGGGATAAAGTGCTAAAGATCTTTATATTTTTTCCCCCAAAATACCAAGAAATCACTATTAAAGGCTGACAAACCAGGTTTTTAAAATATCATATGTTAACTCACTGACCACATCCTCTTTCTCTGAAAAAAAATATTGTTTTACTATTAATTCTGGATCCAAACCTTAGCATCTATTTTCCCCTCTCAGTTTTCTACTCTCATTTTGTCATTTTCATTGTCACTGTATAAGAGAGAGCCTGATCCACAGATAGTTTCATTTTCCACAGCTGTGGAATCCAGGCACCTTCTGTTTTGTGTGAACTAACAGATTAGTCTACAACAAGAAATTTGTGGTTTCCAGGTATTAATAAATGTCTGCATACAGTCTAATGTGCTTCAGTTTTTATCACAACTAAAAAGATAAAATAGTTAGCTGTAAAGCAAATTTCACTACTCTCACAGTCTAGATTTCCTTATATGCAATGCAGAGAATAAGGCAATTTATTATAAATATCATTTACCTTTTAATGTACATGGCCTATATATTCCAGTTAATGTTTATCATTACCCTTCTCTAGTTAACAAGTAAAACACTGAATAGAATCAGCTTACTGTATACTTTTCCTATAAATTACACTAGAGGACTCTTTTTCACTGACCTACACAGTAGTATAAGCACTCAATAATGAAAACATGAAATGGATTCTATAAATGGGCATCTAATGTATAAAAGGATATATATTGCTTGAAAAGCTTAGACATGCAGGGAAAGTATCTTTCAAGAATGCGATAAAGTCTTTAGAATTAGCTCATAGGCAAAGATGGAGCTACATTTCTTACAATTTTTCTCATTAAATCCTCTCAAAATGTAAAGCAAAGCTTTGAGACTTTAGTTGCATTTCCAGGCCTTTCTATTTCTTAACCCAGTTTTTAAGTCTCCATATTTTGGACATGGGACATGAGAAGGGAAGAAGTTATGGGGCAGGGGCTGTATGGTGGGAGGCAGGCTTGGGAACAAAGGCAAGGCTACATTTTCAGACTGTATCTAGGAAGGGCTCAAATTCAAAGAGCTCCGAGTGCTGCGGCACTAGCAGAGCTCTGGGTGTCAGATGCAACCAGCTGGTGAGCCCATCAGCTGTGCCTGGCCCTGGGCCATGGCATGGCCCTGGTAATGTCTCAGTTGTCAGATGTCTACAACATGAGACCTGACAGATCTTTTCCTCCTGTGAGATGATGCTATTTCATACTTCAGAGATGACTCCTGTATCCACTACTATCTGCATTTATTTATTCATCCATTCATTTATGTGTTTGCTCACTCTGACTTTAGTGGAATCAGAGTTGGACATTAATTTCTCATCTGAAGAATTAAAATGAGAACTCTTAAGTATACCTCCTTTTCCACTGTTCAAGTAAAATATTACTTATCAGGAAAATGTGAATAAATACATTGTCAGACAGAAGTGCACATCCAGAAGGATGGCAGGCTGTCTAGAGTTTCCTCCCTCCCTCTTTACTGTCTAAGACTGCCAAACTCAATAGCCAGTAAAAACAAGACATTAAAATGCTATCACTGACTTAGAAGTACTATCAAACCCATACAGTGCACTCTTTGCACAAGCTCATTTTCCACAGACAGGAAAGTCAAAGAATCCAGTAATAATGGAGAAATCATCTGGGAGAAGGGGAGGAAAGGGACACACAAAAGAAAAGAAGGTCCTCTGCTAGGAAGCAGAGAGAAGATAGATTCAGTTGTAAGTAGCCACAGTCCCTTGGTAGAAAAAAAGGTAGACCAGGCTAATTCCTCACCCTGTGCACAGTCAGGCATGCAGAGACACACAGGAACCTGAAATAACTTCCTTACCAGAATTTTTAAAAGGTGAAATAGATAAAATTCCCATATGTCCTTTGTTGCCCTTGCAGTCTGCATGGTCAAAGTACCATCAAAGAAAGTAACTACTTGGCCTGTGGAACAATCACAGTCCACTTCTCTTTTTACAAATTACATGAATAGGTAAATTGAGACAGGGTATGACTAAGACTGTAATTTGCTCTGTAGTCATCAGCTACCTTGTAAGAGTCTGGACTGCAACAGAGCTTCCTTTTATATTAGAGACTCAGCATCATATGCACAGTACCTGTGCATCATCCTTTTTAGAGGAGACAGAAACATTGTTAGGTTTGGTGTATCTTGCACCCTAAGGGAGGGCAGAGCTCTTGTGGAGAGGACTGGAGCTCTGCTGTCACTCCAACAGTTCATCTACACCATTGCTTCAAAGCACAGTCTGTACATAATTTTGCCCATTTTATTTGGTGCAATATTAAAATTCTGACTGTCCTGGTCAATATTCAAGAATCATTTCCTTCAAACTCAAGACCAGTGTATCCCATGATCAAGAAACCAGGAAAAGGGGACAGGACACCTGCATGGATGAGCAGGGAGC
>WEKY01048700.1:33564-44134 GCA_013390045.1 Picathartes gymnocephalus | reverse complement strand
AAAAAAAAAAAAAAGAAAGCGCACACAGCTGCCATCCCAAAAACAGACCTCCCATCTGCCACCCACGATTTGCATGTCACCTTCTCCAGGCTCATTTGTACTTCATTAACTGCCATTGACTTAACAAGATTTATGCAAATGACACCATAGGAGCTCGCTAACTCCCACTGCAATCAAGTGATTATGTATGTACAATTCTCCACAGCAATGAAAAATTAATACATGACAAGCCCCCTCACCGCTGAGCTGAGCTTCTTGCTTTTATTTTTCTTCTTGTGTGTGGTTTTTTTTTTTAAATTTGAATATGCCCTACTGATAAAGATTTCTCAAACCCACAAGAACCAAAGTAATTTTCCCAAAACACTACAAAACCTCCCATCCTAGAAAGTCAATTCCCCAAAACTGTACAGCCTGATGTGTGCTCCAAAATATTCAGTCAGGCTACCAGGAACAAGTCTTCTTTTCCAGAATAAATGGGTTTGGAGGGAGGATTCTCCAACCAGAGCAAGCCACTCATTTTAGGAGTATTATTAGCAATGCTACAGAAAATAGCTTAAATATTCTTAGTTTAAGCACCTCTTTCTCAGAAGCACAGAACTTTCTATACATTATCACTTGGAGCCAATATTGTTTAAGACTTTTACTGACTCCATTTGACTTGCACAAGATGATTTAACAGCACACAAGTGAAATTTTGTATCATTTTTTAAAAATTCTGTCATTCCAAGTTCTCAGCAGCTGCTAAACGTCCAGGATTTAAGGCATGCTGACATGGCTCTGCATGGAGAAGCTATTGGTATCTCCCCAGGAAATCAGCCCTCCCAAAATTTCACTCACCTTAAGTGTATTTTGGCAGGAGTGAGCAGCCACCCCTTAAAAACAAGCCTGCTGTTCACTGCCTACATTTTGGGTTTCTGCTGGGAGCAGGAAGGGTCGTCAGGACAGTTTTATATGGCTTAGCCCAATAAAACCAAATTTAGCACTGCAGTGAAAAATCAGCTTCACCATGTGGAAAGGACATAGAGAATGAAGAACAGGAACTCTTTTTGACCAGGCTGCTCTGAGTTAAGGATAAAGCTCTGAAGGAATGAGATGTTTCCTTGGAAGGAAATAGGCTGTTCACAATTTTACCTCCTTCATGGAATCCTGGAATGATTTGGGTTGGAAGGGACCTTCTAGTCCATCTCATTCCAACACCTTGCCATGGGCAGGGACACCTTCCCCTACACCAGGGGGTTGCTCAGGACACCATCCAAACTCTCCCAAAGTCTCAGGGATTTCCCTTAAACTCACAGGGATTCAGGCATGAAGGAGAAGGTTGCAACTCTTGGCTTCTTTTGCCCAAAACCCACTGGCAGCTGTGCAGGTCTGTACCTGGGTCCCAGAATGATCAGCAACTCTTTCATAGTGCTGGGAGAGATTCCATCTTTTCCTCAAACCCAGAACATTTCCAGCCGCCAAGGAACTTGTTTTGGTTAGAGGTTTTATCATTTTTTGTGGGGTGTTGTTGGGTTTGGTTTTGTTGTTTGTTTGGGGTTTTTTTAGTGGAGCTTTGTTGTTGTTTAGTTTTATTCTCCCACAGCAATCCTGGGAATGCTGCAGCCTGAAACCAGAATTCTCTTTCTATTTCTAAGTATCCCAAGCAACAACGGACAGGACAAGAAGAAACAGCCTCAAGTTGCACCAGGGAAGGTTCAAGTTGAATATTAGGAAAAATTTCTTCACAGAAAGGGTGGCCAGACATTGGCAAAGCTGCCCAGGGCAGTGGTGGAATCCCCATCCCTGGAGGGATTTGAAATCCATGAGGATGTGGCACTTGGGGACATGGATTAGTGGCAGCCTTGGCAGTGCTTTTTTAAACATTAAACTTGGTGATCTTAGAGGGCTTTTCCAACCTTAATGATTCTGTGATTCCATTTGCCACAGAAAACATCATGATGGAAAGGGTTTCTCATCTCAAGAAGAACAGCAGCACTAAGATTTTTAGGTCGAGAAGTTCCTTTTCACATCCCTCTCTCTTATTCCCAGTTAAGGCATGAAATAAAAGACACCAACTTTCCCAGCAGAAACTTCTACTGCCTCAGAGACAGGTCCAAGGATCTGGCACTTGTTGAGCCTCCCAAGAAAGTGGCTCTCTCTTATCAACTACTGAACCTGGAGCCACCTCCACTGACCAGACCTCCAAAATCCCTCCTCTTGACACCTCAGTGCGATGTGAAACCCCACTGGGAGCAGCCACCCTACAGCACTGCCAAAACCTCCCAACCCCCAAAAACCAGGATGGATCTGCTGAGGACACACATCAAGGATTTGTAGGTGATGGCTTGTATGTGACAAAATGAAATTATCATAGCTAGGATTAGTAACAAGAAGGACACATTCCCGAAAGACTCGTCATGTTTGGTACACAAGCAGGGCTGCAAGGAGGATTTTGCCATGCAGAAATTCCAGATATTGCAGGGGATATTTCATTACGCTGTGGCACAGTCACACTTACAATGTTCATCCTACAACACTCTTCCTACGAGTGTATTTTTAATCAAATTAATTCCATACGACAGCATTTTAGGAAAGAACAGTATGTATGCCTGGAATAAATACTGGCACATCTACTCCTCAGCTTTACATTCTCAGCTGCATTTTTGTTTAATTAGCATTACCCAAAAGGATTGCAGCCGGTCTAACCCATCCTGTACCATACAAAAGCTGTAGGAAAATCAAACTGCAGCTTGCTTTAAATGCCTGGAATCTCCTCCCCTGAATGCAGAGCCAAATACTGAGCTCCTCTGCTTTCAAACTGCTCTTCTGGATTGCAGCGTGCTTGATTAAAATTTGCCTACTAGAGATTCACACACGACAGCATTTTTGCTGCCTGATGGTCCCAAAAGGTCTTTTAGAATGACTTTAGGAAGAAAAATTACTGCTAATAGTTAAGGGTACAAAATCAGCTCCTCCTCACATCCAGAAACGGAGGAAAAACACGAAACACCCCAAAATATGTACACCCAGCTCCACACAGGACATCCAGGGCTGCCTGGCAGCATAAGGCACAGACTGAGGGAAGATTAGGAGAGGCAAGTGAGCCTCTGAAGGGCAGGAAAGGCACCAAAACAACTGGAAATCAACGTGTGGGAAGAAAATTAAGTGGGAAAGAAAGGGAGCTTCTCTCTAGCAAGGCAACTCTCGCACATGAGTAAACACTTGCAAACACTAACACAGAAACTGTGTGAGAAGCACTCCATGGGAACATGGAGATCTCAACCACATGGATTCAGTGCCATTTCATTTGAGAAAATAAATCATCATTCCCCAAACACTCATCATCCAACACTGGCACTGCTCTTGCCTTTCAAAGGAGTGTTCCCAGTTACAATTTAGCATTGAGTTTGCAGGCTAATGAAAGTGCATCTAGGCTAGTAAAAACAGACCAAAACAAATCCTCGGCTTCAAGTCCTGTTGTGTAATGAGAAAGTTTAATTAAGGCCACACATTACAGCTGTAAACGTTCTCTTATATAATAAGGTCTAAATGAAACTGAACCTAATCAAAGTTACAATTCCTTCATTAGCAAATTACAAACAAGAGCGCGCAGCTGACACACCGGCCATGATTATCACAACTAATTGCCTCGTTGTTAGGGAGCAGCCTGAAACTGTGTTCAGATGTCCGTCTGTGGTAGCAAATTAGGGCCACATCAGGCTATTCCTGCCATCACAAGGGGCTCTTGTCGAGCGATCTGATTTACCCTGCGCCTGGCAGCACTCGGCCCAATCAAAGCCCCCTCTACAAAGGCAGCTTTGAAGCCAGCACAGCCTAGAAACCCGCTCCATATGCAGGCCGGCAGACTGCACTTCATTAGGCCTGTTGTCACATTTTCCCTCTTCTTATTCTAATGATCCTATTTTAATACACATAGGAACCTCTCCTAATTGATGTCAAGTGAGTGACTTCCACATTCATCACGGGCGCACATCAAACGGCGCTCTCGGCGCGCGGCCCCACTGCAGACCCGAGGTGTGGCTCCCAACTATGGAAAGCAGGGAAGGGGGGCGAAAAAAAAAAAACCACAACTATTTCGGCATTACCTGTTTAATTGGGATTGCACGGCCGCTTCCAATGCTGTCTGTTCTGCTCTCCAGGACCTTCTTCTCTTTGTCTGGGTCACTCCCTTTCCGAGACTGCGGAACGAAAAAGAAAAGTTTGTTCTCCATTAAATGCACACAGAGGATGCTTTTATTTGCCTTTTTTTTCGGCGCAATTAAAAAATAACTTGGCAGGTAAATATAGGCTCAAAAGCTGTGGGTTGGACCCACAGAAGTACACAACCATCCTAAAATCTGAATTAATTTCCCATCCAGCACCCATAAATTGCAACCATCCACTAGTTTGAAATGCATTTCGGTTTAAAGTTACAGTTTCACTGTCTGAAGACCCACAACATCAGAGGACACATTTCTGAAGTTTCCAACAGTAGCTCCAAAGGAGAATGAAGGTGCCATCTCCCCATTAAAAAAAATCTAATATACCCATGCATACATTTAATTCACATCTTGAGGTTCTTAGAAATGTCACCAATTATTTAGAAATACGATTTTATAATGCTGGGTTTGACCATATGGACTTTAACTTACTATTTTTTTCTTCTTCGGGATGGTTAGAAAGTTGGAACTGCAAGAAAAGCCGGTGACTGATGCTGGAAAAAGTTACCTGAACACAATGCGGAAAGATTAGCATGAAGAGAACTTTACTGATACGTAAAACCTGAATTGCTTTATCCTGGTTTTCTCCAAGGCTGGAACTGCTGCAGGAGTAAGGTCACAGCACTCCTATCAAGTTATATAGGAATTTGAAGAAGTTATTCAGATCGCAGCCCGTTATTGCGACAGAACGCACGAGCGCAGTGATTTTGACAGATTTATTTTATTACAAAAAGAAGACCTGAGAGTCATCCTCCTTAATAACTGCGCTGACAAGTGACAACTTCACTCCATTACTTTCCAATGGGAACATTACTCACACGATATCAGAAATGGGAAAACATTTTCGTGTGCTTTTCAACTCGGCCGTGATGTATGAAAGGAGCCCATTTGTAGTGTCCGGCACCGCCATGGGGAGTTAATGAAAACCGGGGCCACATCGGAGCCCGCTCTGCCTTTCCAGCAGAGAGAAACACCAGAATCAGGAGGATAATCAGGATCGTGGACCACTAATGCCCGTTTCCCCTATCCCACAGAGGGGTGGGAAGAAGAATAAACTCCCGGAGAAGCTGCCCTCGGGCGCGAGAGGAGGGAGGGAAGGCAGCGAGCAGGGCTCCAAGTGAGAGCATTCTGAGCAGCACACTGACCCAGCGGGGATCCCGCGCTGCCGGCCCCGCTCCGCCAGGAACAGGCTCCCATCTCCAGTTACTATGGATCGGGGCAATGGAATGACGTGCCGGGGAATTAAACAAAGAACAAATGAAAGCAAGCAAAACAAGTGGGAGGGATGAAAATCCAGTGTGCAGGATAACTATTGTTCCTCGTCCTTCAAGACAGATTTCTGCCTCTGAAAGTGCCACTTCCCAAGAATACGAGGCAAAACAAAGCTTCAATGGCGCAAGGCGCCCGTAAGTGACATTGTAAAGAAACTCAGTGGAGGTGCCCAAATCCTTGGGAGGGGAGTTGTCAACTTGAATGTTTCTTTTTTTATCTGACTTTTTTTTTAGAGAAAGGACCCTGCCTCTGAAATGCAGGCTGAATATCTACGTGCTGTTTTCCATTTCCAGTTTTAAATCATCACCATTCCCTAAAAGGAACCGCAGCTGGAAATCATACGCTGCACATGGAAGGGAAATATCTCTATGCAAAACACTGGTAAATGCCAAAAGTACAGAAGTGTAGGGATTTCTGTTAGTCAAATTCCCTTCTAACTGCTCATAATCACAGAATCCCTAATGTCTTCCAGGGGAGAATCTTCACACGCTCTGCTATTTATAAAGATAAATTGTGCAGTGAAACAGATCTGATCTTTTATGCTTTTGTACCTATGACACACACAATATGTCTTACATCCTACAGCAGAAAAAAACCAAAACACTCCAAACCACACCAGAGCAACACTTCCCAGGACTTTTTCTGATGGCACATCTACCCATTAAATGGTTTTATTTAAAACTTGGTGCCAGCAAACAAGAAAAAGTCTGGAAAAATTAAACACCTGCACAAATACCATTTGAGTGATTTCCCCTTTGCACTGGAAGTCATGCACAGACTTAATCCATATAAAACTTAACCCAAGATGTCACATCTGACCTTGGGGACAACCAGACCCAGATCAGCAGTGCAGAGCACCCCAAAAGTAAAAATATTCACCTCTAACAGCAGATACTGAGACAGAGAGTTCATTTTAAGTTTGAAAAACTCTCTTGGAATTCTGTAAATATATAAGACAGGCAATACTGAATGTGGGAAAGGAGTGGCACCTCTCTATGCCAGAATCTCCCTCACCCCATGTGGGATCAGACACTGTTAGAATCAGCGTCTTGCTCAGTGGACCTCCACAGATGCATTTTAAATCCTCACCTGCCCTATAAATTATTATTTGGTGGTTCCTGTTACCACAATGCCCAATACAAAGGACATTAGTGCTTTTAATATTTAATCTATTTTATCACTTAAGTGGAAAATCAAGTGCTGCAACAATAGCTTTACAACAAACATTAATACTCAAAGTCAAAAAGATCAGATGGTACATTTAATGCACTGAACATGAATATACTTAAAATTCTTAACTCTATTCCAACTCAAAAACTGTAATTAAGAAAAATCAAATGTTTTCTACTTAGCCCAGTTCTCTTCCAACAACAGAAGATCTACAGATCACTAAACAGATTACCTGTGCTAGATTACAAGGGGTGACTTACAATTATTAAGCAGAAAGATATCTGATTCTGGAAGCAATAAATGCATAAGTGACTGGGAAGAGAAGCACAGCAAGAAACCCAGAGCTAAACAGTAAAATATTTTAATTACACACTGTTCATAACTACACAGAAAACACTGGTTAGCTATTTACTCAATTAAATAATTCCAGGTTATAACTCGGCACAAAAGCTGGGTTACAGCAGAGAGGGTGTTAAGTACCTCGGGACATAGATTACAGGGCAACTCATTAAACCACCTCACTACACCCACCTTAAAAGACACAACTAATTCTACAAAGTCAAATTATTATTCTTCCCAGTTATCAGACATTAAGACAACTATCAACATCCTCTCATATTAGGAAATATGGGTCTCACTAATTCTCCCAAGCCAGAGCTTTAGTCTATTTGTCTACAGCTGACGTTAACATTCTTCTCAAACCTTTCCTGTGACTGTAGATGGGTCTCTTTTTCTCCTCCCTTTCTCAAACTTACAGCTGCTCCAAACTGAAACACCCCCAATTCCCCACATGTCAACACCACCTCCAGAGCCCCTGCAGCACCTCACACATCCCTCAGCCCGGACGTGGATGGTCGGCGATGTTTTCAGGGATGCAGTGGCATCCCAGCTCTGCTTCCAGAGCTCTGACTGCTGCTGGTGGTTCCTGGGCTGACACTGACATCTAGTGGGGTTGGGAACACTGGAATTTTCCCACCAAACTCCAGAATACTCCAACCGACAGGAAGAAATCTGCACAATTGTTATCAAATATCAGCGTCAAAGCTGGAATTTTTCTTCCCAAGCCACTCATTTTACTGTTTTCCACCTACATATTTGCACCCAAACACAAATGCATGATTTTCTCTCCTTTGCAAGAGTGAGAGATGTGGGTTTAAATCAAAACACCTCTGTTGGGATGGACACAGGATACCTGGAGCTCTGTGCTGCCACTCAGAGCTCCAAAATAATGACAAAATTTTCCACTTGCTGAAGGTGGAGAGCTCAGATTTCCCTCGAAGTAGAAGGAAAAGGTTTTACCAGGTTTGTATGTGGGAAGTAAGCATGACATCACCTTTAGAATAAAATATATAAATTCTCCATGTTGACAGGGAAGCTGCTTAGGAACCTGAACACAACTAACACGTAGCTACAACCCCCAAGGGAGTTACATGAGAGCCCACAGGGATTCTGAATTTGCTCCAACATGTGAACTGTCAAAAAACTGCTTACAAACCACAATTACACTGCAACACGATCCCAGAGCTTTCAGCAGGAGAGTTAAACCAAGGAAACCTTCACTCAAGGCCTCACTAGCATCTCCCAAACTGCTTCTGCATAACAAAGACCTGTCATATTGCACAGACAGCTTTCTATTTGATTTTTTTATTTGGGCTTTTTTTTTTTGGGCTCTCAATGAAGTAAAAAACAGGTGGTTTGGAAAGAAAAAAGTTATTTTAATCTCCATCATCTTTTTTAACCCTGAAGAAGAAAGAAGCGATCTGATTCCGTGTAGTAATAAAAGTAGCATGGGGTAGGTATAGAATAGTTTGGGGTTTGGGAAAGAGCTTAAAGCTCATCCAGTCCCACCCCCTGCCATGGGCAGGGACACTTTCCACTGTCCCAGGGTGCTCCAAGCCCTGTCCAACCTGGCCTTGGACATTTCCAGGGATGCAGGGCCTCCCCACCCTCACAGGGAACAATTCCTTCCCAATACCCCATCCATCCCTGCCCTGTCACTGGAAGTCTCATCACTCCAGGCCCTCGTCCCCAGGCCCTCTCCAGCTCTCCTGGAGCCCCTTTAGGCACTGAAAAGGGCTCTAAGGTCTCCCCGGAGCCTTCTCTTCTCCAGGCTGACCAACCTCAAGTCTCTCAGCCTGTCTTCCTAGGCAAAGTGCTCCTGTTGAAGACTCAAACAGAACCACTCAACGATAATTCCAAGATATTCTTGTTTTAAGTCCAAAGAACCATCTCAGCACTCCCATGTGGATCAGAGCAGCTGCACAGGGCTGAAGCTCAGGCTGTCCCCACAGCAGAACATACAGCACAGCAGCAGAAGGTCCCCTGGCTCACTCTGATGCCTTAGGATTTAGCTTTTATATTTTCCAGATCCTGTACTGCTTTAATGTATAACTCTAAAACTCCTGTCAGCTGCTGGTCTCCTATTTTATTCAGACAAAACAATTCCTCTCTAGGTCTGGAACTCAAGGACACCTCACTGTCTCAAGCCCCAAGAGGTGTAAACAACAGTGAATTAGGGGGGCGAACGTGGAGTAAATGACTTCATTACCTGAAGCTGTAATTGAAGGATTAACCCCTGATATGTAAATGGACCAAATTTATAAAAGATGGCAAAACTCATGACCATCGTCCATCTTGGGTGTAGCCTCTGGGAGGCTTCTGACTGCCCAAGGTGTATTTATTGAAGGCCTTCAATAAAAACCTGCTTTTATTCTCTTAATTTTGTCTGGCCTCTGTTTTAGGCAGCCACTGCAAGGCATGGACTCACCGTGAAGAGGTTGGACCGGCGCTTGGACTGTTTACGGACAGGAGTTGGTGTGTTGGCAGTGGGAGGAACATCAATCCGCAGCTCCTTCTGGCTGGTGCTTGGAGTTGATGGGACAGAGGAGGAATAATCACTTAAACTCCCTCCTCCATTACTGGTCTGCAAGGATTAAAGTGAGTTTTAAACAGTGGTACACTGCTTTCAAGAAACGACAATCCACAGCTCTATCTTATTTACTCCTGATTTACTCCGTATTTATGCAAAAGAGCAGCCAGGGCTCAGGGACTCAGCAGGGCTGCCCTACTGCCACTTTTCCACACATTTCCATTCCAAGCCTTGAAACACCTCCCCTGCCATTGTTTTTTGAATACTGAGATAGCTCTGTTTATACAGCAGGCACGTTTTCATTCTACACAGTATAACCGTAACTGGGTATTGACAGTTTCATTTGTTTTCTAGTGTACCAGTAAGCAAAAATGTTTCAAATCTGGATTTCTACTGAACTGAATTCTAACTTAAGAGAAAATACCCAGTGCCGTGGAGCTGCATAGCTGGAGTTAATCCTAGTCTGGAGACACCAGATCACTGAGAGCTGATCAAGAAAATGAAAATAATTCAGCATTATAAAATGGCTGCCAACTGGTTGGATAAATCCCAACATTATTCAAACATCACAGGATCTCCTGAGCTGCAAGGGATCCACAGGGATAACTGAGTCCAACTCCTGGCACTGTACAGGATTTGCTGAAGCCACTGATACAAAGATATAAAACTTGTAAGTAAGGTATTCCAGTGTATTCAAGGCAGCCAAAAGTGTGATGTTACATCCTAGTCCTGAAAGAAATAAAGCATTGAGCCTATAAAACAATAAATGAACAGAGGTAACGAATTCCTAAAAGCAGGAAGGTGAGGAAATGGGACAGAATGGAAAAGGACCAAAAGGTGATTAAGAAAAAAGTCTTAATTTTTTTTCTTTAAAAGGACTTATTGCACATGACATAAATGAGTACTAAAAGCACCACTAAAGGAGGAGATGCTCTGTGTGCTGATGGGGGGCTGGGCCAGGACAACAGGGAAAATTCTGCCTGCTGTGGATGGAAAACTCAGCAGAGGAGCAGCAGTGGATGAAGGGGCTGGGCAACAACTCACATGTAATTTTGGGTGG
>WEKY01048700.1:0-33539 GCA_013390045.1 Picathartes gymnocephalus | reverse complement strand
GGGGGGAATAAATGCCTAGGATGCACACAGAAGGAGAAAAGTCCATCTTAAAAGCAGTCAAATTTCCTAGAGGAAGATAAGAAAGGTGGTAAGAGGGTATTTCCAGAATTCCTGAGGAAAAAGATGCCCGATGGGACTTCCCCCACGCTCCCTGGGGATTAGGATCTCGAGCTGCAACCAGTCAGGATGAAAAAGCAGGAGGCAGTCCCTGACACCCCACAGCTGAAGTCTCTCAATGTTCCAAGTTCTCTTCTGATTCTTGCACCTTTTTCAAAGCAGGGAGCAGAGGTGAAGGCACTGAAAGCAACAGAAAGGCCTGAGGGAGATTTCCTAAAACATTCTCAAGTGCTAGTGGAAGTAGCAGCAGAATTGGGAGATGTGTATAAAACAAAGGAAATGAAATAACATAATTGAAATGATCATTTTTAGTGCCCTAATGGAGAATGGTAACATTGGAGACAAGCAGGACAACATGGGAAAAAGTGGCCTCAATTACCCCACATTTGCTTTTCCTGTCTCTGTGGCAGCTTGTTCTCAAACCACTGGATGTGTCAAAGATGAGAAGGGTGGTGTGGAAATCTTATTTTTTTTAAACTAAAATTAACAGACTCATACCCTAAGAGCCTACTTCCCAGATGGAGAACATGAAGGATTCCCTAAAATTTTACCTTTAAAATCCTCCACCATTTTACACTCTTTGCAGCTGTCTTCTGGATTTCTAAGTGATTTGTTTTCTGGGAGTGAGTAACTCCTAAAGGAAGACACAAACCTGTTGGGTATTCATTCCCCAAAGACACACAGAGACTTTCTATAAAAGAAGTCCTGCAGGCAATGTTTCTCTTTTCACACCAAGCCCAGGGGATTTCCAACTTTGTAAATAAAACTCTGACGTGATTTCAAAATAAGCCACTGGCTGGAACAATGGAAAACACAACCAGAGAAACACTTGGAAACCACAGAATGGTTTGGGTTGGAAGGGACTCCAAGGATCATCTAACTCCAACTCCTTGCCATGTGCAGGGACATCTTCCACTATCCCAGGGTGCTCCAAGCCCCATCCAACCTGGCCTTGGACACTTCCAGGGATCCAGGGGCAGCCACAGCTTCTCTGGGCACCCTCACAGGGAGGTATCTAAAATGCTTGTTCTAGATAAATATTAGGTTGCTTAGAAACAGCCCTGTAAATACAAAAGGATTGTGATATAAGTGGCAGTGTTATTAAATACATTATCGTTCCTCTTCTAGTTTTAGTTTTGACGTTCCAGAAAATTTCCAAAAAGCTTATCCATGATCAGGTCTCACATACAATGAATGATGGATGACCAAGCTGAATGCCCAAGTTGTACCAGGGGAGATTTAGATTGGATATCAAGGAAAATTTCTCCACCAAAGGGTGTCTAAGGTTCCCTCCGTCACAGAGGAATACATGGAGACCAGGCACACATGGAAACATGGTGTCATTTCAATCTCCTCTCACAGCAGAACACAACAGCTGAATTCCAGGAAAGCTAGCCAGTGTGAAAATCCAAGCAAGACTGCAGATTCCAAGGAATTATAGTCACTGGGACAACAATCTTTCCATCTTTACCTTCAAAACTGCAGTTCAGAAGTAAGGTCACACCGCTGGGGATTCCTGGCTGGAATCTGCACATCATCAATTTGTCTGGAGAGGGACCTGGAGTCTTTCACACAGACAGCAACTACAGCTATTGTGCCAAAGGATTTTCCAGCTGTTTGTAAGTTAATATCTTAAAAATGCCTTCCTGATACGTCAGGTGTGAAGGATGAGCAATTCCTCTAGCACAGGGATGAATTTAGGGAAAAGGAATGCCTCTACAGGGATTTGTGAGGGAAAAGGGAACTCACAGTACTCTGAAGTAAGACTTAGCATGGTCTACAAGCATATCATGCCACGGAAAGTTGTCAAGGGATGGGGGGATGGGGGAATGAAAAGTGGGATAGACATGCAGAGCACACAGATACAGAAGTGACTGGTCTATACTTGCAAAAAGTAAATTAAAGACCTATTCCAAGATGCCCTGTAGCAAATAAGAGGCCTCCAATCCACTGCACAACACTTCTTCCCCTCTAAACAACTCAGTCTCCCTCTTGAAGTGTTCCAAAAAGCCAGACAGTGAGCTGTGACTGGAATACCTGAATGCATCAGACAGAATGTAAGTGATGTTGCACCATTCCTCTTGTTGCCAGAGTATACAACAGTTCTGTCTGTCATGGTCATGAATGATAATTCTTGGATCTGAGAATAAAACCCTTTCCATGCATTCTGTGCTGCCCTGAAAGCCAACAGAGGTACCCTAAAGCACTTGCAAGTGTTGTTGGCTCTGGGTATCAAGGGCTTTCAAGGAAAAGCCTTACCTTGACTGATACACATGTTAAAAACTAAGTCAGAGGGAAAATTAAGCAGCATGTACTACAAAGACAAATGGATTTTGTCTTTGGAATAGGAAGCATCTTATTGTGTGGAACAGGCCTCTGGAAAAATGTCACTACAGATATCCCTGAGAGCATTTTCTGGAAGGGGATCTCACTGAGGCATTCACCACCTCAGACTCCTGGACATGAGGATACAGAAGCACCCAAACACACAGACAAGTCTTTCACAGAATCCCAGAATGGTCTGGATTGGAAGGGACCTTGAGGCTGATCTCATTCCAACTCCCTGCCATGGGCAGGGACACCTTCCACTGGACCAGACTGCTCCAAGCCCTGTCCAACCTGGCAGACAGAAACCACAGAAGCCCTGTGCTAAGGCACATCACCCTGTGATGGTGCTAAGCTTCAGAATTCCCCCCAAGCTATGCTAAGGACTAGCCTGGGTAAGGTGACACAATACTTCTTTTTTTCCTTTCTCTAAAGCCTAAGCTTTTGACTGCAGAGTCATCTGGAGAGTTTGCAGGAGTTGGATCCCCAGGATGATCCAACCAGAGATGGAACAATATTTGACTTTATCTGAAGTGCTGTGTGTAACAACTGCCTCTGAAGGCCTTTGCTCCCGTGGAGAATGCAAGTGGCAGGGCACTGCACCAATAACGGGCTTGATTCATGGAGGAAATCTTCAGAGAAACATCATTACACCAAGAGAGATGTTCCAAAAGGGCAGGACACCAGCCAGTCTTCCAGCCAAGATCAGAGATGGCAAATCTTGCCCCAGATCATCTTAAACTTGGAATTACAGTTGCAAAGTTCTTTTAAGTCTGGGATAAGGATTCAGCTTCCTTCCCTTAAACAAGGTCATACTGCCTTTAAGTGTAGCACAAAGGAGATACGACATGAAATAGATTTCTGGCCTCTACTTTTAGGCATGACATCAGTCTCAGAAGAGAGACATCTTTGACTGGTGATGCAATTGCCCCTTTAGTAATTATGACACCCGGCAACAGCAGTAAAGAACATTATTTCGCTTTTATTGAAGCAGAATCTAGGGAGCCTTATCACAAAAGCTACCTTGCCTCGACTTTCCCAAACAGTTCTTGTCACTGGCAAGAAGTTTGCTGCTTAGGTGGTGTACTGGTCTAGAATTTGGTGTTTGCTGTTCATCTTCAAACTAGATTTGGATAGGAAACCGGTGAGCCCCCAGATATTTGATGTCCTTCACCAAAAAAGTTTCATTAACAAGAAATGCCCTCAGAGAGGGCAAGTTCCAAGGGCTTGTGGCCATGAACTGGTCAGAGACAGAGTGGCTGAGGAAACCTGGAAAGGGGAGAACC
Source organism: Picathartes gymnocephalus (assembly GCA_013390045.1). Taxonomy (NCBI): domain Eukaryota; kingdom Metazoa; phylum Chordata; class Aves; order Passeriformes; family Picathartidae; genus Picathartes; species Picathartes gymnocephalus. The sequence goes on along the minus strand of WEKY01048700.1, from coordinate 29,811 downwards.
TCTCCCATGTGATACCCTGTGCTTCACCAGAAGGTGCCAGGGTTCTTCTGAAGAGCAATGCACTTCACTCAGCACCTGCTTTAGAAAGTGGGGTCTGAACTCGAGCATTCTCTTTGGGCTCATCAGTAAAAACCACAGCCACAGTCTGAGGTCGTATCAGGACTCAGGCTTGAAGCAGAGTAACTCACAGAAAAGAACTTTTATTAACACTAAACTGGCACCTGCATCTTTAGGGTTATAACCCAGTGGGAGAAGCTACTCCTTTCTGCCAAAAAGCAGGCACTGTGTGGGATAGAGGTCTGTGATCAAAACAAATCCTCACATGGGTGGCTCAAGACTGCAAAATAACCTTAAAAGACACTGGCATGTTATTGAGTTTAGACTGGAAACCACACCAGAATGGCTGTGGGTATCTGATGTAATTCAGTTTATATCCATCCCAACTGGGTCATGCCCAGAGATGATCAGCTGACACTAGAAAACAAAGACACTGAGGAAGGGCACTGCCAGGGAAACACAGGGGAGAGTGCAACACATGTGGGTAAAAACTTGTGCAAGTTAGATAATTTTGGTATCAACCTTATGTTTCTAAAAATACCATCAAGTGTAAAATTCCAGGACTCTAACCACTGGGATACACCAGCTCAGCACAGCTGAGGGACAGTAACCTCCAGAAACACAGCAAGGGGATGTTAAACCACAGCACAGTAAATCCTGCAACTGTCATGGTTGGTCTACTCAGACCTGCAGGCTGCTGGGTATCAATGACAATGATCAAAGATTATTCTACTTTACTGCTTTGTTTCTTGAAATGAAGCCAAGCCAATCTAAAAAAAAAATTCAAACTACAGATCACTGACAGCATTAAAAAAATGGCAACTACCTCTGGGGCAGCAAAGAGAGCACTTGAAATGGCACGAAATGCATCAGAGACAAAAAGCAAGTTATCAGTTTTCCAAGCATTTATTTCATCTGTACCTGGCTGATATGTACGGCAGAAACCTGGGCAGAACACACGGAGGAGTGGCTTGGAGAGTTGGGCAGAGATTTGCAGGGTCCAATGGAGAGCTGCTGTTTCTTCTTGGTGGAAACAATCTTCTGGGCAACTGAAGGGAGACAAAACATCCAGGCAGGTGAGGCAGAGCACACGTGGGAAGCTGGGCATGGCAGGAAAACACACAGTGAACAACACACAAACATGGGGGGTTCCACCACCAAAGCCTGCTCCAAAAGCTGAGTGCATTACAGGGGAGATGAAGGATGCTGTTTTTCCACAATGCTCCATGGGAGACTCCAGCTCACTTCTCCACATGGAGGAGGTGACCCCAGAGATCTCACTCCACCAGGTGAGCACCAGAGGACTTGGGGAAAAAACTACAAAAAGCAGTATCAGGAATTCTGTACCAAGTCCCCTCTGTGCTTTTAACACCATACTAACAAAGCTTCATTTCCCATTTTTCTTTGGGATGTTCTCCTGGCAGGCAGAAGATACCTGGTCTCTGCTGCCAAGGGATAAGATGGATTTCCCTTTTTGACCAGCCACTGCACCAGGGCAATCCATTTTGGAACCCAAACCAAAGATAACTGCAATATTAGAACTGATAAAGAGTCCCTGACACAGAATAAATACCTGGATTAGTGGTGCCACACATCCCAGTCAAATTCTTTACGGAAAGAAGCAGTATCAGCATTTCTAGTTTTAGCTTTTATTCCTTAGCAGCAGAGCTGGGAAAATGCCTAATTTGTTTTGCAATTCATTAAGACATTTTCTTCAGCATGGAAGGAAAAGCAGCATTTATCAAATGGATACAGGGATCAGAGTCATTAATACCTCTATACATGGCTGGGCAGAACCATAATTAAAAAAAAAAAAATCAAACAGAACTGATGTGAAACGAAGCAACTTCCAAACCTCTCCCACAAATTCTCAGTTTCAGCAAGTCAAACTATTTCAGAAGTTCATCCCATCACACACTGGAACTTGTGTTCATGCTGCTAAAGCCTTTGGAAAGAACTCTTTTTAAGTCATAAATACATAAAAATAAAATTTCTTGCTACTTTTTGAGTCACAAATTAAAAGCGAAACAAAATTTCAGTCTTTAGAAACAGAGACCTATGTAGTGGCTAATCAAAAATACCATTAACTATATTTAGCTTCCTTGCATGCAGTTTTCTTCAGGAAGGAAAGCACTTCATGAAACTTGTGCCAAGGAGTCTGCAGTCACCCGCAAAGCCTCCACCAAAAGCAGTGACAATTATTGGGATCTCTTTAAAAAGTCCCCCAGAAATTCGGTGGAATTAAGCCAACAGATTCCAGTCTGTCTTGTTCACAAAACATAGAAAGATAATTATGCAAATTCCAAGATTATTTTCATTCACTACATTATAGCACAGGCAGGGACAGTGTAAGCACAGTTTCCTCTCAAATGAATGCAATTTTAATAACAAACTGGTCTGTGGCTTATGTTTTTCATGTAAATGAATGATGGCATAACCATGATTTAGTGAGAATACATTGTATAAAGAATGGCTCATATATATGAAGAAGCAGCTTCATTAGTTACATCCCACCTCCAATAGGCCTCTTATCATCCTGAAAGGATGATATCAATTAATTTATCTTCTCCTAGCATATTGATCATAACCTTCATCAGCTAATCATGTTTAAATTAAAGGGGAATATCGCAGCACTCTGTCATTTCAGACCCATTGGGTTATTGATCGGGAGCCTGGAAAGCCATATATTAAAATATTTTAAAACACATTAGCGAGTGAAGAGAGCAAACCAAAGGTCAGATTTTACCATATGCACGTGGATTTGTCTTCATCCTCTGTGCTAAAGACCTAAATTAAGACCAAAATTGAACAGAAACCACACATGAATGAAAACTACCTCATCTGCAAAAGTTCCTGCTCTCACATGGGAGAGATAATTAGCCAAGGAAAATATTTACCTCTTCCCTTCAGAATACAGAGGTGTTAGTAACATCACATCAACACACACAGCACAGTCTGGGCAAGGAACAGGGAGAGAAACCCAAGGCAGTCTGAGCTCAGTGACTCAAACACACAACCTGAACATGAGTCAAGTCCCAGACTGCTCCAAGCCCTATCCAGCCTGGCCTTGGACACTTCCAGGGATCCAGGGGCAGCCACACCTTCTCTGGGCACCCCGTGCCAGGGCCTCCCACCCTCCCAGCCAGGAATTCCTTCCCAGTATCCCATCCATCCCTGCCCTCTGGCAGTGGGAAGCCATTCCCTGTGTCCTGTCCCTCCATCCCTTGTCCCCAGTCCCTCTCCAGCTCTCCTGGAGCCCCTTTAGGCCCTGGAAGGGGCTCTGAGCTCTCCCTGGAGCCCTCCCTTCTCCATGTGAGCACGCCCAGCTCTCCCAGCCTGGATCCAGCCCCTGGAACAGCTCCGTGGCCTCCTCTGGACTCTCTCCAGCAACTCCACATCCAGCTTATGCTGGAGACCCCAAACTGGACACAAGTGGGGTCAAACCAGACCATTCTTCACCTCAAATTTCTTAGCTCCTCTCTATGTAAGAATAATCATGTTCTATAAAGTGAATAGAAAATTCAAGAAAGCAGAAATATTTTTGCCCTGAGCCTTCAGGTTCTGTCTCATTCCAAAGCTGCTTCTGAACTCAATATTTGTATTTAATACTCTCCAAAAAATATTTCTGAAGCAGATGAATACTGACTTAATCTACGTCAGATATCAAAAATAATCCAGATAGTGACAAGCATTTCAACTATTTTTAAAAATCAGTTGAATTGTCTGTACTTTTATATACTCAAGCTATCAATTTGGCACAGATTTTTATTGCAATATATTAGTAGTATGAAAAGCTAAACAGAACTTAATGTGCAAAGTCAAGAACTTTTCTGCAAATAAACAGGGATATGCCATGGATATTTAGCGTTGTAAACAAGGAGAACTGATATTTAGCAAATATTTGGTCTCGAGAGAGGGGACAGACGCTTATTTTTTATACATTTAAATTTAATTCCACGAGCCAGAATGACTGGGAGTTGCATTTTGCTTGAAGGCATTGATAATTAAAAGCATGTGAAATTCCCGCTCTGAATTGGGAAGGAAAGCTCTTGGCTTGAATGCCTCTTCTTCCATGCCTGACCTGGCGCACCACAACAAAATTAACCTCCCCACCCCCTGCCACTTTCATCTCAAACGCTACTTTTTGTTAGTCAAAACCCAGTGATTCCTCAGCATCTCTCCCTCCCTCCCTGCCCGGATGGTGTGCAGGGAGCCCGAGCAGCAGAGCTCGGAGCTGCACTCCGATGTTGCCACGCTCCAGCTCTGCGGATCTCCCTGTGAACCACTGCGCTTTCCGATGGAAAAAAGTGACCACGTTCACTTTTCCCCAGGTAAAACCCTCCTGTTCTGCTCTGGGGGCTGATGACTGAATTCCCTCGTGGGAGGATGAGCAGGGCACATCCTCTCCCCGACACCCAGAGCTGTGCCTCCATAATGAACAGACTCCTCTTGGTGCTCTGTTTGGGAGCTCATTCCCATTAGGAATGTTGGTGTCAGAGGAGCTGCACGGACAGAGCTGTCTTGTCCTGGCTCAAAGGGCTGCCAGCTCCTCCTCAACCTCATTAACACAGCTCCATCTAAGGACAAGAAAGGCAGAGACCTGAGGGGAAAATACTCCCCAGGAGAAGTTCAAGGCACAAGGTGAGAGTCTCATCCAGCTCCAGATCTGGGAAAAATGAGAACACTCTGCAGCACCCAAGAGATGAGTTGAGGGAAAGCTCATCTTGGCTGAGACCTGATCTCTCCCTGCTTCCAAGATGGATCCTGGAAAACATCCAAAGGTATTAACAGTCTCACGGCTTTTCATTCCCAAAAGGCAGGGAATACAGCTATTCCTGTACTCTTTGCTTTGACCAAGGAAAGCTTGGAATATTAAAAGAGAAGACTCGAGGTATACAAGATCCATAACATCTGGTGCTATTTCTTTTCTCAATTATCACAGTACAGGAGTGCTGCATATTTTAGGAGATGCAAACACCCTGCTCCAATTACCACTAATTTAAATCAAAACTGGTTTCTCATAAAAACCTGTGTAAGACCATTCATCTCCTCTGGACGTCCAAGAACGAGTAAACAGCAGGTTCAGTTAAAACCTGGCACTTTGTGCAGAAGATGGGAATGCAGGAAATATTCCTCCACTGATGGACAGACAGAAAATGGCTTTCAGTTGAAGCTGGAATGCTGATGGCTGAGTGAAAAACAACAGCTGGGATAAACATTTATTTAAATACATGTTTTAACTACTGGGGGGTTGGGGGAAGCAATGCATAACTCGGAGTGGTACAGTATTATTTGCTTTTACCTTAAAAATACAAGTGGAAGAAGTTAAGATATATAGCAGCTTACACTTCTACAGCAGCTGCCTTTTAGCTTAATATTCCATGTTTACAGGATAAGTAAGGGTTCAATAAAAGTAAATTTATTCCACAATTACATATTGCAGGAGAGGCAGTAATAACTACCAGAGCAAGCCCTGACCACAAACGCTTCCAAATGGGAAACATTAATGTAAGTAGCCACTATTAAGGCCATTTTGCCTGTTATTTTAAATTCAATCCATTTCCTAGGCTAAACAACCTTCATATTTCTCTGTTTAAAAGGAGAGCTTGACATCCCACCTGTCAGGTGTAACAGAGAAACGAGTGCTGGACAATTCTAATGTTGGGGTTTGGAAAATGCAATTTATCCAGCTAATTCCTGGCCACGTGCAGCCAGAAATGTCTGAAGTTACTCTGCCCTGAAGAAGGAGTGCCACTGTAAAGTTGCACCTGCAGAGAGGAGCTCCTGCTCTGCACTAAGCATAAACCTACTCCATGTTCTGACAGCCAGGGGTGGAACTTGCTGGCAAAAACCTCAATTTCACTCTACAGCATGACGAAAAAAGAAAAGTCAAACTGACCAAAAAGATATAAATCTGTAGTGCAAAGCACCAAAAGCACTAGGAAGTTTTACAGGACGAAGTGCTTGGTTAACAAATCTTTGCTTCTTAAACCTTGTCTTATAAGATACAAAAATACAGCCATAAATCAGGCTCAGTATTAAATATCTTTAACCAATGCCTACATCTATTTTTTTTCCTCCACAGGTAACTGTAATTAACACTGCACATCACTTATTCCCAACTTCCATGCAAATCACTGGCTTCCAGGACTAGGTAAGCAAATATGCCAATAAATCCACTGGAAATAATCTGGCATCTGAAGGAATTTAAAAAATAAACCTGTGTTTTCTTCACTGCTTGAGCTATGCTGCAAGTAGAAGCACGTGGCTCAAGGATTTAAGGCAAACACTGTGCCAGACACACAGGTAAAGTCTTCTCCACTTGGATTTACCTCATGGAGGCCAGATTTACCTCTGCTGGCCTTTCCATGAGGGCAGAAACAAATCATACATCCTGTTACATCCCACAAAGAGGTATGATTTTAAATGCAAAGGTTAAAAAATGTTGAAACATAAAAAAAAAAAGTCAAACTGAAAAGATTCAAAGAGAATGCTGTCAAATTGATGTGTTTTGTAAGATGTCCATAAAGGAAGCAATTGGGTCGTTAATTATCCTTTAAGAATAACATTCTTAAGGATATTATCATTGTATGTATTTGATTCTATGTCAAAACATAGAAACACTTTTTAATCATATGAAAACAAATTTAAATACTAGAAAATGATATGATGCTTAAGGATTTTACCACCTTGTCAAGCAATTTCCTACTCCCATTTTGAAACAGCTTCATGGAAAGCCCATTTTGGGCACACACTGTCAAATTACTGCATTCATAGAGAATATTTCTGCTTTCTGAAGATTCATGCACACCTAGTGAGCTCACTAATAGAGCACAGGAAAGGACAAAGTGACAGAAAGCTGCTGGTTATATCAGGTTATCTCAGATAAACCATCCTTCCTCTAGAAAGAAATAAACCTATGCACACTTACTAAATCAAATTCAACTTAACTCATGCCTCATCCAGATGGTTCTATTAACTCAACTTGAAGAAAAAGCTCACCAAAAAGCCAGAATAATCAATGCTTTTCTTTTTTAAACTGCCAAAATGAGTTTAAATTGTTACCTAACAACTCAAAGCCTGAAGTCAGAGCAGCAACCACACTTTGAGATCACACAGCTACATCCAGACAGGGCACAGCTGGTCCCAAAACAAGGGCCATGATTCTTAGGATATCAAAGTAAAAAGTTATATTCACCTAATACTTTGAACAAATGTCACTTTTTCCACATTAAATACGGGTATTACTCCTCAAGATGTGAGCTTTCTCCTCAGAAAAAACGCCAGAGAAATCAGGTTTATTACAGCAAAACTCAAAAGGTGCACAAACACACTTCTGAAGCACAACTTATCTATGCTGTTCACCAAAATCAAGCTATAGAATGTTCTTGTACTTTAAAGAAAAAGTCACTCTCAAAAGAAACCGACAAGGACCTAAAGAAGATTAAATAAACCACCTCAGCCCATGAGCTCATTGCCCACTGAGCCATCAAAATCCACCTCTCAGGCATACAGATGCCTGCTGGAAAAGGAGTTAAACTTTGTGTTACCAACACCACAGTGCAGGTGGGATAAATCCTGCTCCCAAAACACCCTCCACAAATCCAGCAGCAGATAGAAGTCATCTCCTACACCACTAAAGGCTAAAAATCCTTTGGGTTTGTGGGTTTACGCACATCCAGCTGCCACAAAAGCAGCTCCCCGCCAGAGCAGAAGCATCATAGAGCATTTCACATAAATCTCCCAAAACACATAAGCCCCCCCTTTGCACTTTAATCATTTGCTAACAGTTACAATAAGATTGTATTAAAAATTTAAACTGCCCTACTTAATGCAATTTACCTTCAAAGGTCCATTTCCAGAGAATGAAGTCAAATGATATAAATGTCGAACACTTGATCAGATTTATGGCGCCCAAGAATATTTCTCTTGATACAGATCTGACGAGTGAAGGCTAATGGCTGTAGTTTTATTACTTTTTAAGCACTTAATGGGAAAATTTAGACATTTTCACAAGACTAAGCTCCAGCAAGAATGGTGCATTTAGAGGATGACAGCAGAGGAGAAAGCTGTGTGCTCTCCGTGGAGCTGACCGGTTAAACAGAGTTATTAGGCAAGAGATTAATGCCAAGTATTTATCCAGATAATCTGTCACACAACAGTTAGGCCTGAGTGCCTCTCTGCCCAACAGGGGAGAGCAGCACAAAGTGCTGACTCTACAGCCAAGTTTCCTTATGGAATTGGGGCCAAAATCCCAGGGAAAGACAACTGAAGTCACACTAAGACTAAAAGCAGCAGCTGAGTGATACTGATGGGTGCAGTGCAGGTAATTAGGGAATACACCTTGCAGTCATTAGGGGATCCCACCTTTTCACCCCAACCATGTTCTCCATAAATGCTACAAAGCAATAGTTTCACTTGTCCAAAAACACTTTCTTTTCCTTTTTTTTTTTTAACTGAAAGACAGCTGGGAGTCCTCAGATTTCAATTAATGTCGAGGTACTTGGCCAATCAATCACCGAGTGCTATAAATTCCCCTCTATTTCTCATTAGTTACACTATTGCACAGCTTAAATCTAAACATACCTTTCTGGGAGACTGTAAATTACCAGGCCTAAGACACAAGCGAGTGCATCAGCCATCAGGAGGGGCATAAATGATGAGAGTGAGAGGATTGTACGTGCACTCAACTCCAGCTGATTTACTCCTCACAAGGGCTTTTTTCACACAAAAGTAGCACCAGCAGAAGTGCCACCAGCAGCACTCCATCTCCTGGAGTTTGCATATCTGACTTGAGACCAGTAATGACCTGTCTTTATTAACATTAACAAGTTTTATGCCCCAAATCCAATTTTCTATGGGAAAAAATATTTCTTCAGCATCTGCCAGTAAAGTTCCGCCATTAAGTACAGATAGAGTTTGAAGAAAAACAAACCTCTGCCTTCATTTAAAATTGATTCTGTGGCTCTGAAAGCCACCTTCAGCCTTTGCAAAGGTGAGACAGTGCAGAAGGTACCTGACACAGCAGGACCTTGTACTGAAACTAAAAGGAACACACATTCACACGTTTAGTAACAAAACTAATCAATTTTTAGTCATGTACCAGCTTTATAATCATTCTTGTACTAGAGGTGATAAACCAGCACTCCACAGAGATTCCTGAAGGAATGCACTTGACACGGATGACAAATATGCTCCAAAAAAAGTCTTCTATCAGAGTTAGAATTTATTCAAAAATTGAAGCTGAAGTTTTGAAAGTTGCAGGAAACTTTCAGCCAAGGGCTGTGAATCAGCAGCCAAAAAAAATGAAATGAAAAATCAAAGCAAACCGAACAACAGCAAACTGTGACCAATTATCAGCAGACAACGAAGTGAAGTCACATGTGGAGACTGTCAGGGGGACCCATCAGGAATCACAGAATGATTTAGGCTGGAAAAGCCCTCTAAAATCATCAAGCCCAAGCATTACCCCAGCACTGCCAAGGCCACCACCAACTACGTCCCCAGGTGCCACATCTAGAAGTATGAGTCCCCCAGTTTTCCAAATCCCTTAATAAAACCTGTTGAGCCCCTGTATGCAAAAGTCACACTGAATACTCAGGATAATTTTCCTAACTGAGGCAGCCCAACTGCCAACTAATTTTCCTTCCTGATTTTAGCTTTACTTCCTAACCAAAACGCAGGATGCATTGCTGAAACAAGTGCCCATGCATCCCAGACTGGCATGCCTGGGAAGACCAAACTAAAGAAAGAATCAAAATATACAAAGAGAGACTGTTCAAGAAGTGGCTCTATGTCCTCCAGACTCAGCTCCTGAGTTGTACAATATGATGTTGTGCTGGATTCTTCCTTTTCCACAAAATATCGAGCAGATCCTGCAGCAGGCAGGACCTGGCCTTGCTGCTTCTGGCTCACACATAAGCCCAAGAACTAAGGAAAAGAAAGGAGAGAGTTTGATGCAGAGAAAAACAGTCTCAATGTTTAAGACTGGCCAACAACAGAAACTGAAATAAACCAAGGAGCTTACAGATAAAATTCACTTTGCACTGACATGTGACGAAAATCACAGAACACAATCGGTGCAAATGCTTTTCTTCTAAGAGGGAAGAAGCAGAAGTTCCAGCTTTGGGGGGCACACGTTGCCTCATCAGACCTAACCTCAATTTCAAAATTCATTATACACAATTAAAGATTCTCTACTTTATAGAGAAGGAGGAAGGGGAAAAAAAACCACCTATAAACTGGGCAGCAGCGCTGGAAGTTTACCGGTGCAGGAATTCCGAGGGAATGCCACCACTGTGCCTTGCTCCACGCACCACCCCCAAGCATTACAGGGAGGCTTTTAAAGGCTGAATACACGATGCTAATCCCGGCCAAGCAAACAGATCAATGGGATTTGCATACGCATACGGATTAGCTGAAAGGCAACGATTTGCAATGCATTTCGGAAATGGCTTTTGAAGAACCAGCTATGCTAATAATCGACTTTGATGTTGAAAATGTGTTTGTTACACAACAGAGAAGGTTACAAAAGGATTATGTTTATTACACCAGTTTTAAACGTTTGATAGCTCAGACAAAAACATCTCTTCATTATGAGAGGGCAAAGACGGATCTACTCTTTAATAAATGTTCCTAAACACACCCAGAACAGAATAAAGTTACAGAAAGGGCATTTTCCCTTCCCTTTCTGTCTTCACACAACACATCTCGTGGGTTAGCTCTTAATCTTCCATTCATCAATATTAAGCCAGCAAAGCCATTTTTCTGCGAGCAAGTTTAAAGAGAAATCCACAAAGGACAGTTAAAACCAATGACCAAGGGAAGATGTATTGAGGAAAACTGAAAAAAAAAAAAAAGTTAAGCTTTAGACATTTCACATTGCCCTCTGTATGTGAGGGCTTGCTGGAGAAGCTGTACAAAACACGGTATAAGGCAGCAGAGGAGGTGAAGGGGCTTTAAGATTTGTCAATAAAAAATTAAGAAGAAAAAGTCAGACTAAAGGATCAAACCATAATCACAGAAGCGTAACAAAGAGCATAGCAGTAGGATGAGTGACAAAGACATGCTGGGCAAGGCAGAGCATCCCCCAAAATGCAGCCAATGAGGCACAATTTACACAGAACACTTAAAAATAAAACAGATTCAAGGAAGCAAGGTTATTGCTGTAATAAAGCAAATATAAACCGGCACTTGGCAGAGGTCATGCTCTGCTGAAGCCCTTCCTGGCCCTCACCTAACCCCCGACCAGTTCCTCTACAGCATCACTTCGCAGCTGTTAAAGGATCCTTGCTCTAACAGGTAGTATCACCAAGCAGTATTTCATTTTATTTGTTTTTAAATCCTCCCCTCTGAACAGAGCCCGTGACTGAGCCCTGCCAGCAGCCATGCTGTGCCATCAGTTTGCTGCTCAGGTCACTTGGCTCAAAGAGAATTGCAGAAATTGTCACTGCTCTTTTCAGCTTCTGCCACCAGGAACTGCAGCATAACACTTTTATATAAAACTTATTTCTATTCTGCTTTTCTCTACTGAGAAAGGCATAGGTTTGAAACATAAGTTATCAAACTTTCTCCTTCTTCCAAGGTTTTTCGCTTCTGTTTCTAAGGGAAAACAATTCCTACTTGCTTGCCAGACGCTCCACAAATGTGTTTATAACACTTTATCTCCCAAGCACAACACACGAGTCTGTCAAACAGACTGATTCTGCCTCTCACTCTCAGGCCTATCATAGAATAATAAAAAAAAGGCAATTTACCCCCTAACAACCAGCGTTTTTCCTGCCCCAGGATTTCAATTAGAGTTTGCAATACAGAATATGACTTTACTGGACTAATTCTGAAATGTCACTACTGAAAACCTGAATTCTTTTGCATTTTGATAAGACTTACCAACGTTCTTGTTGCCATTTAATGAAGAATTTGTTGAACTTGGCCTTGCATTTATTGTACTCTACAAAAAATTTAACAGTTGTCACCTATTGGATAAAATCAGCAGATCTGCTCTAGGTTTTAAGTAACCTGCCTTACTGCATGCATACACTTCAAATTAAGTCTTAAAGGAAGTGCCATAAAATAGCTGCTATAAAATTAAAACTCACATGAAAAGTTCTGCAAGAGATGATGGTTTTCTACAAGTCACCTACTGAATGACACACCAGAGCTAAAATCAAAACCTCCCTGGAACTTTTACTGGCATTACATCATTGAATTCTTCTGTGCTAATTATAGCACTTTTTAAGTGCCATAACCTGGAGTGCAGCTCCTCATTCCATCATTTGATTCCAAGAACGAGAAAAACGGATGCAGACAAGTCAGTGTAAGAGCTCTTTTCTCTCCTTCACACATTTCTGAATCCAGGAGCAGGTCTGAAGAAAGCTGATGGAGCAGTACCAGTCTCAAAGTCCCCAAAGCCTGCAAAGTTGCTGCAATTGTCACAAAAATTGGCAAAAAGGCAAAGTTTGTGCCCACTGAACAGCATGGCAGTGACACTGGACAGCACTAAGCACAAGGGGAACTGCACAGAGACTTCCCAAGTCCTTGGGTACAACAGAAAAAAATCTTGGACTGTAATGTGTGAAGTATGAAATTTGGTAATCGGTCAGAAAATAATAAATCCAAGGATTTGGATCCATGTCCCTACTGATGCCAACAGCTCCCCAGGAAGAAGGCTTCTTCACACCTGTTTCACCAGGCACTGCTCAATTCATAGGGCTCATTTCCAAGCCTATGGTATATAAATTTCAAATACTGGTTAATTTCCTCCTACTAATTAACATGGGGCCTTCCTACAACAATGTGAAGTCTGCTAGTCTGATTTATGATACCAGACCTTGCCATCTATGGGAACGGGGCTGAGAGATTACCTGAAAACCAGAAGAAACGTCTGTGAAAGAAAAAAACAACCAAAAAAACTAAAAAACAAAACAACAACAAAACCCACCAAAAAACAACAACAACAAAAACCCCAAAAAACAAACAAACCAAAACCAACACAACCACCAACATTTCACTCCACATTTTTTTTTTTGTTTCCAAACTAAATCTTCTCATTTATTAATGGTCCTTAAGAGCTACAGACAGACAGGGAGGCCAAAACAAGTCAAAGGGCGAAGCTGAAGTAAGTTCATAATAAAACACACAGAGAAGCATTTCACAAGACAAAAGTGACCAGATCTGTGTACTTATATCTTTTCTTTCCAGCTGACTTTGGCGGCCGGAGCGTTTGAATGTCCCGGCGCGGTGTGACAAAGCCCCGAGCGGCTCCGCGGGGGCCGCCGCCATCACGGGCCCCACACGCCGCGGCTCCGGCGCCCCCTGGCGGCCGCTCCCGCCGCGCTCCGTTATCCCCAGGGAAACGCGACGCGGATTATTAAGATCTAAACGTTAATTTTACGTTAAAAATCAACGCCTTAAAACGAACTTAAAAACGAACTTAAAATTGAAACTGCTTAAAATGAACGCGGGGCTTGAGCGTTTGTTGCTCCAGGCTAAGCCACAATATCGAGGAAAAGAAATTGACCCCCTCATGTCACTTTCGCATTAAAAAAACCCCAAAATAAACAAACAAACCAGGAAAATACAGATATCTGGACCCAATCAGCCAAAACAGTGATTTTAGCAGCGGTTTTAAAGCGTGGGGGGCCTGCCAAAGAGTTATGAGCAGGATGATCCAGGCCATGTGTGACCAGCCTGAACGCTCAGAGGAGCTCGTCACTGTGAATGCCACATTCCCGGAGGTCTCCACCGAAATCCAAGGAACTCCCAGAGTGAAATCCAAGGAATTCCTGGAGCCAAAGGAATGCTGCCACATTCTGCCCTGCACTGGGGTCCCCACCAGCCTAGCCCAGCTCCTCGAGCAGAGAATCCCTCAGGTCAAATCCAGTGTCCGAGTGAATGTCAGCTCTTCCAAAAACAGCTGTCAGGATGGGACCCAGACTTTATTTACTTCCCATCAGGCTGATTAACATTTCCTAATGAAAACACATCTATAAAAGCTGACTTGATAATGCTGATGGCAAGTGACAGCCCTTCCCTAGGATTAATTTGTCATCTCCCATCTCTTAATAGAGAAAAGGGGCTTTGAAGTTCTCCTTTTAAAGATATCTTTGTTCAACACCACACGGGAAAGTCTATTTTCTAAGACCTGCTTGGATCTGGAAATAGAATACTTCTGTTAAATTTTTTACACAGAGCAGACACAGTCCTTACGAAAAGAGTAGTTAATTTGCAAATAAACCAAAATAATTGCAAAATAATTGCAAAATAATTTGCAAATAATCCAAAAATAACAGCAGCAGCACAGCACCAGAGCAAAGTGCAAATTGTGAGGCAGCAGTGGCCTCTGCCATCACATACCTGCAACTCCTGCCTCAATATTCACAGGTTTATTGCTATTTTGGGCAGTTTTAGTTCAAAATCTCAGTGTTACAGCCATCCAGATGAAGTAAAACCTCCTTGCTTGAACTGCAGGCTACAAACAGACTCAACTCTGTATCTAAGTTAGACCCAAACCCTTTTTCTTCACACTCTGTGACAGTAAAATTTTATCCTCTAAATATTTGAACATTTGCTCCTTTGTGGTGTCAGAGAATCGCATGGCCCACAGTTAAATGGGTCAGGGAAAATCCAAATGTAAAGCAGGGCAAGATGTGTGGTTATGAATACACCGTGAACAGAAATAAAAGCAATTCTCATGCATTAATGGTACATCAAGCTAATTCAAGAAGGCTAAAATCATTAAAAAGGCATCCTGGGGCAATACACAGTCATTACAATACTGTGCTGACAAGAAGTATTAAAATAATCATTTCCAATGTCATTGAGAGAATCAGTTCTGATAAGCAGGGGGGGAAAAAAAGAATCTAATTCTTAACTGGGAAATGTGAAGCAAAATGGATCTTATTAGCATTTATCTAATTTTTAATATGGAATTCCCCTGTTCAACTATTCAAAATACCAAAAACTAAGAAAGTATTTATTATCCTCCATCATTGGACACATTATTAAGGTAAACCCCTGAAAAAAAAGGAAGTTTCCTTTTTTATTTCAGCCTGAAATTCGGGTTTTAACTCCCAACAGCATCTGAGATTAAACGTCAGTGGGACATGGCTGAAGATTAAAAAGCAGCCTCTAAAATAGCAGAATGTGATGGAGGATTTTGGCTTTCACTTCACTCAAATATTCACAAAATATGAACCAACAGACTTGATGATCTTAAGGGTCTTTTCCAACCCAAGTGATTCTATGACTCCATCTCTGTTACAATCAATAGTGAGCTTATCAGCTGTAATGAAGCGTTGGAAACGAAGTATTTGGATTTAACTCGAGAATAAAGTAGCACTTTCATAATAACAGTAATCATCCAAGTTAAATTATTTTACCACTCAGCTGTGGAGAAAATGGGAAATGAGTTATCACAAAAGAATCATAACAGATGACCACTAAGAATTCAGTAGCTGTTTGCAGGGGACAAATTAGAAACTTAATTTCTAATGTGTGTGCAGTGAAGGAGTAAAAGGCTCTGCAATGCCATTTCCAATTTCTTTCTCCGAAAGGTAGGTCTACATTACAGCATGGCACAACACAGAAACAAGGAAATACATTTTAGAAGAAGCTGGCAAAGAAAGCAGCCCAAACTAGAAACTGGTGTCAAAATCCCCTAATTGTGTGCTAAAAAAAAAAAAAGGTCTGTGGGTTGGAACATCCTCAGGTGGATTTTTTTTTTTTCCTACTATCAGAAAATCCCAGAATGGTTTGGGTTGGAAAGGACCTTAAAGTTCATCTTGTTCCACCTCCTGCCAGGGCAGGGTCCCCTTCCACTACCCCAGGTTGCCCAACTAATGTGAACCCTCTGAAGAAGCCACTAAAAATCATTAAAGCTACACAGAACCTGAACTTCCCAGAGCAGCACAGACCAAGGGACCTTTAATCAAGTACTCCCTATTAACAGCTTGCACTGCTCATTCACACCCCCTCCTTTAATGGGGTTAAGAAGTTGCTTTGTTTCCTGCTGAAATAAACAGCAAAAAATTATCAGGAATTGGACTGGGTCCCAGACATGTCTGGCAAGTGTAACCCATTCATACAGGAGCATTTCTAATCCTATTAGCTGGCAAATATTGAAAGAGTTGGTTGGCTGCCATGGGGGTAAAACAACACCCTGATATTTCTTAAAAACACGTGATCCCTGTCAATTCTTTGTTATGACCCAAGAGAGACAAATGAGCCTTCTGACAGCTTACAAGTTTATCACACCAGCTTTATGCCAAGAGACTTCTCTCAAAATCTCTGAGAAAGGGGAAAAAAACCCAAAAGGGAGACTGTAAACAGAGACACAAACACTAGGACTTGGAATAGATAATTTAAAATCTAACTATAGCCAGCACTCAAAAATAAATGTGCTAACAAAACCCCCTTATGGCTCTTTGAAACGCCTAATCAATATAGAAAATCTAGGCAGTCAAAACAGTAATTTTTGCAACCAGTTCAAGAGGGAGAAAAGCAAGGAAGCTGCAGCTTCAAATACTCTTCTCTGAAATCTGACCAACAGCGTGGGTAAAAAAAAGGGTGCACATCAGTATTTTCCATGCAAAACTTACACTGTTTTGCCTCTTTTTTTCCCCCCATGTAAAAATGACAACGATTTTCTTTTTTCTCCACATAAACATTAGAATGTTTTGCCTTTTTATTCCATGTAAAAATTTGAAATTTTTGCCTTTTTATTTTTTAATATGAAGTGTCTTTTCACACCTCATTGCAAGGTGCTGATGTGACACTGCCTCATGTAAGCACAGGCAGAGCAGGACTTTGCAACAAGAAGCCAGCAACAAAAACCCCCAGAACTGAGGAGCTCTGAGAGGAACTAAAACTTAATTAAGAAGGTTTTTAGACATGGAAAACTGCTGTGATGAGGGGCTGACACATTCAGCCACAAGACGAGCCTGGTGAGAAGAAAAGCCAGCCAAGCCCCAGGACACTAGGTTGAAATTCCACTAGAGGGGGCACAGAGCCCATCTCATACAGCAACTCCAGGATCACGGAATCATAAAATATCCCGAGTTGGGAGGGACCCACAAGGATCAAAACCCCTACACAAAACTCTCAGAGAATCTCAGAATGGTTTTGGGGTGGAAGGGACCTTCAAGCTCATCCTGTCCCACCCCCTGCCATGGGCAGGGACACCTTCCACTACCCCAGGGTGCTCCAAGCTCCATCCAACCTGGCCTGGGACAATTCCAGGGCTGGGGCAGCCACAGCATCTCTGGGCACCAGGTGCCAGGGCCTGCCCACCCTCCCAGGGAACAATTCCTTCCCAATATCCCATCTATCTTTCAATTTCCAACATCCCGTGAACACCATGGTACTTGAACATACTATTTTCAGCCACTCTGCACAAACAGCCCCTCAGCCTGTCCACAAGCACTAAACCAAACCAAAGAAAACTCTACTATAAAATAAAGCAAGCACCCAAAAAAACCTCAAAGTTAAACAAGGTTTAAAAATAGCTTAAGATGCTTAAGACTAAAGGTGCTGGTGGAGAACACACCAGTGCACGTGTGGTGTGTTAAAGAGACATCCACCTCCAAAAACACAACAAAAAGAAGCCTAAAAATCAGCATTTTCTTTAACTGAACAGGCAAATATCTGAGCCATCCCAGATGGGGCATTACTTAGAACAGCTAGGAGATGGAGTGATGTGCTGGATGAAAAAAGGCAGCTGTACCATCATGGAAGACTCTCTCCACGTTGAGCCCGTAGGTCGCACAGGTCTCGTAGTAAGTGCATCTCTTGAGGTCATTGGACAGCTTCCTGGCTCTAGCATCGTCAATGACACGGGGGTTGGTGGAGCTGATGGCATCTGCACAAGGACAGGGGGAAATAATCATTAAAGGTCACCTGGAAACACCAGCTTGGCATTCTACAGTCAGAGGAAGGTTGGGGAGGTCGGAAAAGACCTCTCAGATCACCAAGTGTAATGTCAACCCGTGGTCACCACCAACCCACATCCTCAAGTGCCATATTCACGTGGTTTTTGAGCACTTCCAGGGATGATTCCAATGCCTGACAATGCTTTCTGACAAGAAATTTTCCCTAATATCCAACCTGAACCTTCCCTGGTGCAACTTCAGGCCAGCTCCTCTCATAATGACCAATACCCAAGCAGTGAGTTTAAATACAAACCACAAAACAGGGTGCACATCTCTTTAATTTACATTTCCTTACTAACATCACCAGTCCACTGATTCTAAAAAGCAGGGGGAAAACCCTCCAATGCTTTTTGCTTCCCTTAAATATATACATTTAGCTCAGTTGTTGAAGAAAAAAAAAAACAAAACCATAATCACATGAAAGAACATGAGGTCTGGGTGGGTGATTATTACAAACATGTCAAATGATTCCTAGGCCTCTGTAAATATCAGTGACTTAAAAGTAACTATAGAGTGTGAAGTACAAAACATGACTACTCTTAAGAAATAGAATTTATTGTAAATTACTTTCTCAAACCCTGCAGTAAAGGCAAACCATGGGATGTTGTGGGAACATACTGCAAAGCTCATAAAAATTGTATTTTTCTAAACAATCACACTTGGTAATTCTCTCCAAGAGCTTCTTCTTCAGGAAAGCTGAAAATGCGAAATTTCAGTTTCTAGAGCTGACCCAGAGGAGCTGAAGAAACCTTACACCAGAATAGATGAAGGAGAAGCTTCTTTCTTGCTCCTGCATCACGGTGATGAACTCTGTACACAAAGGTGATACTATTTGAAGTGATAATCTTATGAATAGATCTTGAAAAGGAACTTTTTTTTTTCCCCAGGGGTACCATGTTACTCTTCTGCCCCACCCCTGAGAAGTGTCCCAGGCCAGTTTGGAAGGGGATTGGAGCAGCCTGGGATAGTGGAAGGTGTCCCTGCCCATGGTAGGGGGTGGAACTGGATGATTTTCAAGGTCCCTTTCAGCCCAAACCATTCTGTAATTCTACAACAGGCACCAATTTCAGCATTTTCAGCTGCCCAGAAAGTCCTCCTTAAAATCTGCAACCACCCACAGCAGCAAAACAGATTTGTTCTTTAGGAAAAAAAAGCATCACCTGAACCTAAATATGGAATCATTGTCTCCTGCAACGCTGTATTTGAGGCTCTGCTCTGGCCATGACAGGACCAGACCTCAACTGATGCTTGTCATTACCTTCTCAGACGATCCAATTAACAAAAATAAAGCAGAAATTAGGAAAAGGAAAACTATTCTTTATCAGCAGAGGGCGCTGATAACATTTAACCAGAAAGGTACTGATAAGGGCTCAGTTCCAGAACATCACAGCTTCTCCAAGTTTGCCTCGTTGTTCCCAGGTGGCTTAGGCTGAGCTGGCTTTGGAAGTCAGGGGAGATCATCTGGAAGCACTGTGCCAGTGTTAATACTTTCAGAAAAATTTCATTTCCCATCTCATTTCAAGAATACCTGTCAAAACCAAGTCCAGGTTGGACAGGACTTGGAGCAACCTGGGCTAGTGGAAAGTGTCCCTGCCCATGGCATGGAATTGGAATTAGATGTGCTTTAAGGTGCTCTCCATCCCAAGCCATTCTGGGATTCTATGATATCAATAAATACACTTGTTACAACATGATATCAACATAAATACACTTGTTACAATACATATTTGAAATTTCAAATATGTATTGTAACAAGTGTATTTATGTATTTCATTTATTTTATTTCACTGTCAAACACAGACAAAAGTGCTTACTTTACTAGAATTAGCATAACTTCCACCTTCTCAAAAAATCCCCTTTGCCTCACTGCTGCAACAGAAAATGAACTTTTCTTTTTCTGGAAACAACAGGAAGGAGATGGAAAACCATATCCCAAACCATACCCCAGTGTCAGAAGGGCACAAAGAAGAAAAACCGTTGGAGAAACGTTTCCCGTGCACCTTTTCAACTCCAGCTTCAAGGCCGAAACGTGGCCCTTCAAAGCAGCTCCCTTCTGCTTTTTGGTGGAGTTTCTGCTGTCCTAAGACTTTTTCTGTTCCTACTTCCCCTTTTCCTTCTTATTGTCTGTTTCCTCCCTCCAGCTGTGTTGTGATTCCTCCTTCCCTGCTGCCCACACATCCCCTCTGTGCTGTCACCCCTTGGCAGGAGGCAGGGGAAGGCCACATGGCTGAAAAAAACAGCAAGAAACTTCAACACCACCAAAACCACTGGGACACACTAAAAAGGAGGATGCCTAAAATTCAACCAAGAACAACTCACAACTCACCTGTGTTCTGCCTCTAACACAGAACAGAACCTGGCGATACTCTTTGGAAGAGATGTTCCAGTGGGAAGGAACTTAAAAGGAGTGAGGAGCAGCTGGCAGGGCTCAGCCTGGATCTTCTGGCTCTGCATAACTCCCTGACAGGAGGCGACAGCCAGGTGGGCTCTATACCCAATGAACAAGGGACAGGAATAAGGAGAAATGGCCTCAAATGGTGCCCAAAGGGCTGCCCAGCCCTGGCACGGCTGCCCAGGGCAGTGCTGGAGTCAGGACCCCTGGAAAGATCTGAAAGTCATCTGGATGTGGCACTTGGGGACGTGGTTTAGTGGTGGTGTTGGCAGTGCTGAGGGAACAGTTGGATTTCATGATTTTAAAGGGGGTTTTTTCCAACCTTTATGATTCCATGGTTCTGTGATCTACATGGTCTGGAACAGAACAGCCTCAACTCTACCAATGCAGCAAACCAACCAGTATGGGAAATGGTGAAATATTACTGGGACATGATGGCACAACAAGGCAGAGAAGATCCAAAAGACCGCTCAAATGCCAAAGAAACTGAAATATTTTGGGTACCTTTCCCTTGCCATATTTCCCTGCAGGACAGCTGCTATTTCAAAAGGAAAAACTGGGGGAGAGGTTGGCTCAGGTGGCAAAAAGTTGCATTTCTACCTGATTTACAGAGGTCTCCTAGAGGCACAGCCTTAGGCCAGGGTTCTGTTCTGCTTCCTGCTGTGCTGCTGGAGGTTTTCCACCTCTCATCCTTCTGCCTCTCAGCAGCACCAGGGTGTTGAACCCTTCCAGACTGCCAAGCACATGGAAACTGGCCTGACTTCAGAGCTCCCTCACACAACCTATTCACCTGCCCAAATTCAACAAGGGCATCTCCCTGCTGAGCAAGAAAACCATGGACTGAAAATGTTATTTAAAATTTCCTTGCAAGTCATAGAATCCTGGAATGGCTGGAGTTGGAAGGGACCTTAAAGCTCATTGTGCCATGGGCAGGGACACGTTCCACTATCCCAGGCTGCTCCAAGCCAGCTTTGGACACTTCCAGGGATCCAGGGACAGCCACAGCTTCTCTGGGCATCCTCTGCAGAGCCTCACCACCCTCACAGAGAAGGATTTCTTTAACCTAAATTTCCCCTCTTTCTTCACTGCTGAAGTCCTACGCTCCCACTCCAAAAGAGGAGCCAGGATATTTTCCTCCCATCTCAAACCAGTCCTTGCAGTGCCACGGCCCTGTAGCAAAGGGGAGAGGACAGGACGTTGCTCTGCCAGCTTGGGAGAGTTGATATGATCCCAAAACCCCAGCTGGAAATGAGGGCTGCACTTACCCTGGGTGCCCACCAGGACCATGGGGATCTCACTGGTGTTGCGATAGTTGGCCATGCGGCTGTAGTAGTGGTAGACAGTCTGGAAGCTAACTTCATCCTCCAAGCTGAACACAAAGATCACAGCATCCACCCACATGGCAAACTGTGGGGAAAAAATGGGAAAGGCCAACTATAAGAAGAGCAGTGAGCAGGGGGAAAAAAGGAAAAGGAAGAGACAAATGTTCTTACCTTCCTGCGAGGGAAATAGAAGAATACATCAGAGGAACTCAGACAACAACCAAGGTCTCAAAAGGGGGATAAGGCTGCTAAAATGATGAATCTCATCACCCTGCAAGCCATGGGGCTTTGGGATACACAAAGGATTTCCCCACAAGAGCATCTCTTCCTCACTGGGGCGTGTCACCACCAGCCCAGCCACTGTCACTGCACACTGGGCTTGATTCCCAGAAAACACAGCAGGCTGAGATTGCTGGATGTGTGCATTTGAAATGAGCAGCACTCATCTGCAGGGCTGACTCAGTCCCCACACTGTGATTTGCATGCTTGCATGCTGATGTTGCTGCGAATGCCAGGACAGGCATTGCTATGAATTCTCACATCTTAAATCCATGTCCAAAAGCATTCATTGGAGACTTCCAACTCTTCACCTTACAGATGCTCTCAGCTGAGCCAACAGCACCTAGTGCATTGTTCTGCTTTCAGAGGCAGAGCAAACCGCTCTCTCTTGGCATCAGGAACCTGCTAAGGGACAGGCAGGTGCACAGGCCAGGCCAAGGTCCTCCTCAATCATGCAAGTGAGAAGCTTTCAACTCACAAGTGAAATAAGGTTGTTTAAACACATTTAACTTAACAGTGAACATAAACCAGGACGTCAAGAAAAAAACTCCAGCTTACCTCACTGCCTTTATTTTTCCCTAAGTGACTCCATTCCTACCCGAATTTAGAGCAATGGAAACAAGCTTCAGCCAGGGGATTTTCATGCTCTTTGTTATATTATTACTGCAACGTGTCAGGGGACACACTGAACAGAGAGGTTCACTGGGGAAAGGCTCTGCATGTTCATGGTGATTGTATTGAAACCAAACACTGCCTGGGCTGTTATGGTGTAAAAAACAGACAAAAATTGGTTTGAGGTTTTCAAGACAGTCAGGAGGAAAACCTACCAGAGGGAGAGGACAGGACTGGTTACACATAACAGAGTCACTGCCAGAATAAGATCAACAACCACCCACTTAAATGTGAGCTGTTCGAACCAGAAGATGCAACCAGAGGAACCGGAGACAGCATCATTATTTGGGAAATTTGGGCTTAGGTCTCATTATAAAATAGTTTTTGTTGACTGGACTCAGCAGCACCATGCCAAGGACTCTTCCCAACAACTGCAGTGTCCTTAAGGCATCCATTTGGGAGCCAAGAGTCTCTCTAAACCCTCTGAATGTTTGAGCAGAGTGTACAGCAGCCTTCTAATAAAGATCATTTTAGAACACTCCACAGGTTTATACACTGCAGTTCCTGCAGACACAAAACACTTCCAGTAATTCCTTACTTCTCTTATTGAAATGCAGCTTAATTTTGGGGATATCAGACCTGTGGTACAGAAAACCAAAGGAATTTTGGGGAACACATACAAGGTCTAGAAACCCCAGCAGTCTTATCCACAGTACTGTGCAGGGAATGGCTTGAAACAAGGATAAATCAGCTGCTGGTATAGAAATCCATTCTCAGACTTATTACTGTGAGTGAGCAGAGCTGTTAATTCAAAGCAAGCCCAAAACCAAATTCTCAAAAGTTTTAAATCTAAAAAGTTGCATGCAGCAGTTCATTGTAGGTCACTCGCTAGGTTAATTTGGTTTTACAATAGGAAATTGAATTATTTTCATCTTTGAACTGTTTTATCTTAGGCAAAAAAAGGAGAGATCACAGACCCACAAGAAGAGTCTTCAGGGAAGTTTGGTTTTTCTCCCCTTCTGCCAAAAAGTAGGGGACAGTAACCTGGGGAATACCCACGACCCAGTGCCAGGAACTCCACATACCAGCTCTTTACTTACTGCAGCTGGAATTCAATCCCAATTATTCATGAACACACAAGCAAACTTCTCATTGCAGGAATTAGTGAACAGATTAAAGATTTTTAATCAACATGTACCTTGAAATTACACCCAAAAACTCCAAAGGGAATTTAGAGGAAACCCCTCATGCTGAAAGGTGAGACAACACCGACACCTCAAACCTCTTCAGCAAATCATCAGGATGGAGAACAAATCTCAGCCACCACCAGAATCCCAGAATGGTTTGGGTTGGAAGGGACCTTAAAGCTGATCTCATTCCAACCCCCTTCCACTGGACAACAGCAGTCAAAGCTCCAAATTCACCTGGCACATACCAGGAGCACACCCCGTGCTGTTCATCAGTGTGCAGCCAGTTCCTGGGAGCTCTGCAAACCCAGTTCTTGGGGCACCAAACCATCTCAGATTGCTGCATTGTACCTTTACACCTCCACTATTTACATTTTTAGATGAGTGAATGTTCTCTAGGCACCACAGGCTGGAAACCAGGGGGTGCTTCAGCCAAATCCCTCCCAGCCCCAGACAGAGCTTTCCTTGTTGCTCCTGCTGACAAGGCTGCAGATGTGCCAACGTTTTATTTTGTCCTGTGACTTCCTTCCAGGATGTCTCTCTCAGCCTCCATTTCCTCCACGTCCTTTCTCTTCCCCTTTGTCCTGGCACCTTCCCCCACCCTCTCACCCTCCTGGAGCTCTAGTGGGGCATTGAAACCCGAGCTGCTGCTGCTGGCACTGCTCCCCCTCAGCTGTTTGGCGACAGCACAGGTCCTGATGCTCAATTGCTGCTTGTTTGGAAGCTGATCCCTCCCGGAAAAGCCCAGCAAAGCACAGCCAGCAGCAGCCAACACTCAGGAAATCCTGCCAGTGCCCAGGTGAGGAGAGGTGCACAAGACCAGGATGCTGCCTGCAGAAAGGGTGGCTGGGTCTGAGGTGATTTAAGCAGCTCATAAACAAACTCTTACCCAAAACAGAGTAAGAGTCAAGCACACAAACCCTCAAGTGTCTTCTCCAAGGGCAAATGGCTTGGACAGGCTGGGAGAGCTGGGGGAATGCTCAGCCTGGAGATGAAAAGGCTCCAGGGAGACCTTAGAGCTCCTTCCAGAGGGGCTCCAGGAGAGCTGGAGAGGGACTGGGACAAGGGATGGAGGGACAGCACACAGGGAATGGCTTCCCACTGCCAGAGGGCAGCGATAGATGGGATATGGGGAAGGAATTGTGCCCTGTGAGGGTGGGGAAGCCCTGGCACAGGGTGCCCAGAGAAGCTGTGGCTGCCCCTGGAGCCCTGGAAGTGTCCAAGGCCATGTTGGATGAGGCTTGGAGCACCCTGGGACAGTGGAAGGTGTCCCTGCCCATGGCAGGGGGTGCAACTGGATGAGCTTTAAGGTCCCTCCCAACCCAAACCATTCTGGGATTCTGTGAAATCCTGATGTGTCACCAGGGGAAGCACATTGCTTGGAAATTCAGCATAAATGAGCTGTATATCCTTACTTGCACAGGCTCAGTCAGAATCCCAAATATTTGCTACCCACACTCATCCATCCATTGTAACTGAAATCCCAACCATTTGCTGGACAAAATCTTTTTCACCTGAGGGCGATGCTGGAATTCTCCCAACAGGAGGATGAGAAGGAGCCAGGAAAGAACAAAGCAGAGCCAGTTCTTTCAGTGGAAGTTCTGAAAAATGAGGGAAGGGAGGCTTTGGACTCACCTGTGCCTCTGGAGGGCCTCCTTCATCTCTGATCAGCAGCAGGTAGCTTTGTCCATCAACCACTATCTCCTTCTTGAACCTCCCACCTGCCACACAAAGCAGCTCATTACAGACAGCAAAGGTGTAAAACATACAACAGAAAAAGGCTTCGCTTGTGGAAAAAAAAAAAAGATCTTTTGCAAATTAACCAGCGACTGGAATGTAACTGAAGTTTATATGCCCACCTGGGAATTATTTAGAGTTAAAGTATGTACTTGCCTTAGAGATATATATATATATAAAAAGAGTAAGGATAATGTGGGAAAAAGCCAATAATTACATTACAACCCACGTTTAGGTGTTCCTGGGTTGATACACACAGTTATAACCCTGTATGTATCACCTGTGTTTTAAATATTTGTGAGAGAAGTATCTCTAAGAAAGGCAAAGTTGCCCACAAACAATGTGTCTCCTCACCAAAATCTGCTCCTTGTGTGAATCAGCATTTCCCCAAGGGAAGCCCAGTTCTCAGAGCACAAATGGGATGTTATGGGAATGAGAGTTCCACACTCACACACCACAGTTAGGGGGAGATACCAGACACATGTTAGACAAAGAGCTACAATGGTGCTACCTCTGGAGAGATGTGCTAAACCAACAGAGAACCCTGTGCTGCTGACTCGGGATCAATCCCAGACCTGCTCTGGACACCTGGATAAAAAGAGAGGAGTCACAGTCTCCAACCCTGTCCTATTCCTGATCCTGGATTTCCAGGGAATGCAGAACAAGGGCTGCTTGTGATCACCAAGCCCAGCACCTGCTCTGTCACCTCCTGTTCCCTGGCTCACAGGCACTCAGCCACAACCCCAGGGCAGGGTTGGGATTGCTTCTTTTGGGGCTAAAAGCGTATTTTGGGCACTCTGCTGCCTCTCTCCAAAGTGACAAATCCCATTTAGGGCTTCTGGTGTGACAGAGCCTAAGCCAGGATTAGTGAGCTTGGTCCAAGCACTGGGGAGGCATTTGGGCTCCTCCCCTGGAGCAAACCCACTCTTATCTCCCCACCTAAGCCCCAAAGCCCCCAAGGCCTCCAGTTTAGCATCACCCACCCTCACAGCTGAGCTTCCCACACTGAGATAAAACACATCCTTTAATACATCCCAAACATCTCTCTTCCTGTTTTTTAAGACTGGAATTAGTTCCAATTTGAACCCTGTTTCCCAGCTTCAAAACTTGTCATTCTACCCAAACCAATGCATTCACATCCTGAGAGCAAACAGCTCCAGTTTGCTCTCCCAACAAGCTCCCTAAGCAAATAAGCCAACACAGGCAGGCTAATGCTGATCCTCAAAACACAAAAATCTGCACAAAAATTGCTGCCTCAGGGGAACCTCACACTGGCTTAGACCCACCATTTCCCCCCAGCCCAACCACAACAGCAGCTCTCAAACCAAGATTACTCCACAGCTCAGCTCTGTGCAATATTTAAGCGTGCTTAAACACATTTTGTGTTTAATAAAAGATGTAATAACAGGAGGTTTTGTGGGTTTTTTCCGAGGTTTTTTGTTTAGGTTTTTTTTTAACCTTTCCTTTATACACTTACCCTATTAGCAGTATTAAACATGCAATAATTAAAACTATCACATTTCTAGGTGTTTAATGACACAGAAGGAACAGAAGAGCTGTGTATGGATTTTCATTATCTCACTCACAAAGTGGATTTCAATCCCACCTTCGCAGATCAAGTGGCAGATAAATATATAAATCATTACCGAACCTGAAAAGAAAAATCCCAAACAAGTGTAAAACTTGTACAGGAAACCAGGCTCAGCTCTCACAAACTGGATTTCTATTAATCAAGCCATTACTTCTATATGCTGTCGATTAATTTCACGCACTTCCCAATAATAACGTGTTAACTAAGATGAATTACTCAATATAGAGCCCTCCAGAGAGGGGTTTTGAAGCTGTAAGTAACAATGGAAGTGCATTAGATGTGTGATCAGAGAGGGAAAGTTCTGCCTAATTGCTATTTCCCATTTCCTATTTTTTTTAAACACTGAAAGTTCCAACAGCTAATTATAAAATATCACACACCGAATGCATTTAGGAGCCAACTCATTATTCCCCTGGTCAACAGGATGCCTTGCCAGTGCACCTTCAAAAAGTCTTCAGAGGCACAAAGAAGGTACAGACAGGGTAGAATAAAAAGCTTAAGTACAGAATTGAAAAATAAAAAAAATATTTCAATGTATGTACCCAGCTCACGAGTGTGAGCACTAAGAGGTGTATTCTTTATGATTTGGCTAGTGAGAGCAGCTTGGAAAAGGGTACTAAATTTAATAAATACAGTGTAAGTTAGGCAGCAGCTCTCTTCCTAGATGAATACACACTAAATGTGTGGCTTGGGGACCTGCTCCTTGCCTTCCCCAAAAACCCTGGGTGTGGAGCTCAGTGCAGTAATGATTTCCAGTATTAGATTCAGATCCTGATGTGCTGCCCCACTTCACCAAGGGCTGTCATCCTGCTGCAGCCAACAGGCACAGGCAGCTCAAATCTGCTCAAGTGGCTGCTTCACCCTTCAAAGCAGGATGTGCTCATTAGCTGCAATAGGCACATCCTCCTCATGCATTCCTTGATTTCTGTTTGCATTTAAGTATTTCATGACAAACAGTTTAAACTTAATACCCCTCCAACTGAACTGTTTCAAAGAATGCCCTGCATTTCCAAGCTGTACTAAATATTTCAAAACAAATCTGAAGGCTCAGAAATGGAACAGCAAACTCAGGCTCATCCCTCGAGTAAGAATTATTTTATGCAAATCTCAGCTCACAGCAGGATTCATCCCTAATAACTTGTGTTTCTACACCACTAAGGATCCCTTATCATGAGCACACCACAAAATTAGGTGCTGCACAGGACAGAGATTAAGAAAACCTACCTCAACATAAAAAATTTACACAAACGAAAGCATAAACAGTGAAGAATACACATATCAAGGCTGTACCCTGCAGTTATCTGTGGTTGGAGGATTAAGGCAAACAATAAACTGATTCTGCCTTTGATTTGATGAGCCTTTATAAGACCCGTGAGCAATTTGGGCAAGGGCAGTGATTTTGGGATGGTTCAGCTTGGACAGCACTGCGTTCATTTAAAAAAAAAAAAAAAAATACATCTTGGAGTTTGTACAGCACCACAGGCAAAGAGGAATTAGAGAGATCAGCCAGTTCAAATATTGGACTACAGAAATCCATGAGGAAGGCAAACATTTCTCCCAGGGCTACAAAGTACCCCCAATATTTTCCTAAATATCTGTGTATGTGGTGGAGCCAGGAATTATTATCTAAACCAACGGCACTGAGAACAAAGAAATGACCTTCTTAATGTAAAGAACGAGCTGAAAACCCACAGCAGCACTCCCAGGGGAGGTGGCTGGCTTTGCTCTGGTCCCATCAGGATTATGACACACGCAGCTTTTTAATGAGGGAGTTTCTCAGCTCCCAGATGTACCTGCCATGGGAGGCCACGGGGAAGGGACAAATGGTGGCCAAAGGATGAGGCACCACAGGCACTTCAAGGCAGCTATTCCCTGTTTTCCAGAGCTACAACCCCATTCATTCACACAGGCTCTTTTTCAGATAAGCACAGAATTTTTAGAGGTGACCAGTACTGCCTCTGTGCCCAAACCCACCAGGGCTTGTGAAGCGGCCCACAAACCACCCCGGCTCCCTCAGGTGCATCTGGCCACACTCCTGCTGTAAAATACTCCATATAAATACACAACTTTGATCAATATAAAGCTAAATAAATTCTGTGCATCAGCAATTTACAACCCTGGCTAAAGACCCGGCACAAATCAGAATAGGGGGGGATCAACAACAGCTTCCTGATCTCATTTTCATGCAGACGCTCCACAGGCAAGCGCTCAGAATCTGCGGCGGCACAGAAATTATCCAGCAAAAATTGTTATTAATTTTAAACACTGCACAGCACACATTGGTAATCAGAAATGCTCTGTTACAGAAGCTGGATATTACATGGGGAATTCCAGGGATGAAGGCTTTAATCCAGGCTCTGACAGCCCAGCCACCCCCTCCTCTCGCCAAGAGCTGTTCCACTGTGTAATTGCTCACCGGAGCAGCCGCTGATTTTCCTGCTGTATCCCCGGGCTCCAGTGCACTCACCAGGCTCTTTATTCAAGCAAATTGCCACGGGGATGAAGTTATTTAGCCATATGAGAAGGATAAATTCGGGGGGCTGGCCACACGACACAAACAGGCAGCAGCTGAACATCTACTGTGTCAGGGCGAGACAGAAGGTGGGACTGAGGCAGCTCTAAGAGTCTGTGTTTTATATTCCCAGTGACATGTGCATTTTGACAACAGCAGCCAGTTGTCTCACACATGCACGTTCTCTCCCTTCCC
>WEKY01048699.1:67789-84933 GCA_013390045.1 Picathartes gymnocephalus | reverse complement strand
GAGAGGAAAAGCACTTTTAGAGCACCATTCCTCTGAGCTGTCAGAAGCCAGTTTCAGGAGATGAACTGCAGCCCAGCAACACCTGTTTCTCTCCACTACCTATGAGGGGAGTGCAGGCATCTGCAGACACCCACACTGAAGGTGTTCAGTGCCACAACGGCCCTTGCAGAGAGCCTCACAGCTCTGCTTTGGAGAATTTCGTTACTCTTAAGGCATTTCAGTCAAGAATTACATAATCTCAGCAGATATTGCCCTGGACATGTTCCCAACAATTAACCAACAAAATGGCCAACAGAGAAGGACTATAGATCTTTCTCATCAATACTTTACTCACATTCTCTCTACCTGTGAAAAGGAAGGACTGTCACAATTCAAAGCCTCACCTATCTCTTGCTTGAGTTTTCCATAAACTGGGAGTTCATTTGTTGTAAATACCCAATTTACAATGGTGTTTGTTTTGGCACTCAGTATTATACTACTGTGGGGATGACTGTTCTTCAAGAGGTGTTTTTGCATGTACTATCAGCCCAGAGTCTTTTCTCTTACTTATATAACCTGACTGTTTAATTACATTGAAGCATTGACTATAACCTCCCAGCCTACGGATGAAGCTTATACATGAGTTAAATATTCAGAAAAAATATCTTCAAGCCAAATATAAGCATTACATTTTCCTGCAAGACAAAGTCATTCACATAAAAGCTAGTAATAGGCTTTACCTTTTATTTTATTTTTTTCCTTTTATACCATAGATTGTGAGGTCCCAGGAACAACACAACCACAGGTCTGAGGGAGTTAACTCACAGTAGTGTGAGAGGTTGAAATTAAAGAGAGAATGTCCACACATACTATCTCTGGAAACTCACACAGCGCACACCCCTAGACACAGCCTCCCTTCCTTAAGGAAGAATTGTTAAAATGTACCCATTCTGGGACCACGGTCACAGATCTTTAGTTACCAACCACAATCATATCAGACAGATCATGCCAAGATCTACACACTGGTAATAAATGATTTATAAAAGCTGTGTCACACAAGAGATCAATATTTATACCATTTCTTTGTAATATTACACTGTTCAAGTTCCCAGGTTAGGAACTGAGAGACATCTCATTGCTTGGATCTTAGCCATTTCACTGTCTTCGGGGCTCAGGCAGATGAATGCTTATGGCTGCCTGCAACTCCTACCTCTTCCACATGATCCACTTTCTCTGAGTCTCTCTCTCACCATCCTGCTCTGCCCTTATCCCTCAACCTATATTTAACTTGGCAATTTATGGCTAACTCAGTGCTAGCACAGTAGCAGACAGAAGCTCTGTCACTGTAGCTAATCAGTCCTGTGAGTGATATCAGCTCCCAGCTTCACACTATTGTCCTAGAAAAGTGCTTTAAGAAACTGTTAAACTTTACAACAACTGAAAGAAATAAAAGTTACAAACTTAATTTCAGGAAAACTCACTTTTTACATATTATATAACAAAGGACATTTGTATCTGTAATTAAAAAATCCAATGCTGTAAGTAGTAAAAAAGACTAAGATAGTACACACCTCTTATAATCATCCACACTGTATCATAATCATATTTCATGAGTGCCAAAATGAAGTACTTGCATTTTAAATGACTGTTATTTAAACCTTGTAAACATGNAAGTACTTGCATTTTAAATGACTGTTATTTAAACCTTGTAAACATGCACCCATCAGAAGTATAATGGGGAAAAAAGACCAATTAAAGCAATTTGCTATTTCAGGTTGACATCAATCACTGGACCATGTACCGTGTAAAATGCAAAAACTATTATTCACTACAAGTTTCAGGATAAACAATTCTTCCTTTATATATACTGTGAAATACTCTATCACAGACTGATAGGTAGTGATACTGACTACCTAACTATTGTTAAAATACACAGAAGAATCTCAACATTCTAATAAACTTTTTTAAACACAACTGGGCTGGGTTTGGCTGAGATAGAGTCAATTTTCTTTTTTTTTCATTGCCATTTTAAACCCTATGGTCTGGCCCAAAGGGAGCAGGGGTAAAGATTTTAAAAGATATACCTTTACATGGTTGCAACCACGATTTGAGTTGCACGTCATAAAAACTGCTTATAGCAGGAACCACTGAAGGAGAAGCCTCACAAGAAGCAGTGCAAGTGCAGCAGTGACCCAACCTGAGATGGCCTTTGTGCCAAATAACACAACACAAGCAGCTTTTGCCTTACATTAAACTGTCCTTTTCTCAACCCACGAGTTGCTTCACTTTTACTTTTCCAGTCCAGTTCTCTCTCCAGCTCTGCAGGTGAGGGAGTGAGTGACTGTGTGGTGTTCAGCTGCCTGCTGGCATTACCCCATGACAAGACAGACCAGTGACTGTGGCAGCACGTGGGGAACACAGCAGTTCCCATCAGCCTCAGTGGCTGCTGAGTTAAGCAGTGACACCATGACAGAAGCTGACAACATTGCAGGAATAAAAAGAGCATTATCATGGCTTAAGCAGCTGAATGCTTGTCTGTGAAACTAAATTCCATACCTGCTTCTTCCCAGCCCACAGCTGCTGTGTGATGCTAGCCTAGCCACATAAACTGGGATTTCAGAGATCGGCTTGTTGGCCATGCAGTTATTAAGATTCTGAGTTTAAGAAGGAAAAAAAATATATGCCACTGAAACAGAAATAGTGACTTCAAAAAACAGAGCCCTCATTTTAAAGGTACTTTGTAATAAACCCAATGCCTTCAGAGAGAAGGAAATTCCTAATCTTTTACCTAAGCGATTCAATTCTATCATCCTATTGTACCCTGGTATGAGTTAGAACTTGAATAGTCTGATTCAGCATCTGCAGTCTTCCATCTGCAAAACAGCTAAGCATCTACAGAACAATCAATATGCCTGATTCGTACCTCAAAAAGACAGTATGTCCATTTTTCATTCAACCTTTATAAGCAAATGAATAGTAAAGAAGCAGCATTTTAAACATCTCAAAGAGATTTAAATAATCCACATTTGTCTCCTATTTTTTTGTTCACAGATGTTAGATAAATGAAGATTCCCGAAGTTGCTCATTTCTTCCTTTAAATCTATGTATCCAGAACACTAAAAAAACCACTTACTGGTCACAGATGATCTGAGAAAAACACCTGTTTAATAATTTTCTCTGTTTATATACTCTCAGTATATTACAAATTATTATATAGATGCTAGACATAACGACTAACTGTCTCACATCATACATACTTCTCACTACGCTGAGTCATTAATGATAACACTATTTCCTAAATTTTTTCTGCGAGCCAAAGAACCTACTAATTCTACAGGACATTTTTCTGCCCTATTTAGTATCAGAGAAGAAAAGAAACAGCAGAGTAAATTAAAAGCAGGTGGTTCACACTTGCCTGCTGCACTAGCTGTGTGCCAAGGCTCACACGAGACCATGTCCACCGCAGTGCACTAGAGGGGAGCCAGCCAGTTCAGAGCATCCAGGAAAAACACCCCAAGCCTGAACCTAATTTGAACCTTGCCTGTAATTGGAGGGGGGCTGGGTGTGTGGAATGAGAAAGGTGAACTTTATTTAACTTTTCCTGCACTTCTGCACTTCCTACACTGGGTCATCAAAGGCAATCAAAGGGAATGAAGTATAGGAAAAAAGGTTACATAACGGGATAACTTGGCCTAAGTGAAATTAAAGAGAGTATGAAATTCAACAAGGAAGGTTGCCCCTTTCTCCCTAGCTGCAGTCAAATCAATTTTTAGGCTAAGGAGGTTGGATAAGCTTCAACCTTTAGACATTTATCCAAACGAAACCATTTGAGAGTCACCCATGATTTAATGGTGAATACTTTGGCTGGGGAACCTAAAAAAACCTGCTAAATCTGCACATCTCCCACAGGTCACAGACCAGCCAATGACATATATTTTAAAAAAATCAGAAAAGTAAAATTATGCTGATCTTTATCTTCTTCTCAAAGAAATATAAGACATAATCAAACAGAAGGAACTAAAAGAGAAAGAAAAAATATTTCAGTACACAAAAGCTCATAAGTCTGGGTCAAACTAAGACCTTCATCATTCCTTTGTTTATGAATTAAAAATATAGCATATAAATGAAAGTGAGACTTCCTGACTCTGAATCTTTATTTTTTCCCAAATATGTTCCTTAAAAAAAATATCAAGAGACATCTCCATCATGAGCACTGGGAATTTTTATGTACCAAACTGCGATATCCCACCTCCTAACTATATGATAGATCTCCTCTTTATGTTGATGGACTCCCATACTGTCATTTAGGACCCACATAAAGCACAGTAAGTTATGCACAGAAAAAATGTTAATTGAGGAAAGGCAGTATTATTAAAGTGCAAATGCAGATAAAGTTTACATAAAGCCATTGCATCCTCTGTTAGCCAAGAGATTTGCACTCACATATAGATACAGAGTCCCTGCTATAATATTCCATATGCTGGGCAGATGTGGATTCACTCTGCTATTTTTATCTTTCCTGTAAACAGTACAAGCTTTACGTGCCAGTCTAAAAGACTGCATGTGCTACTGAAAAAATCTGTTTGTACCACTCAATACTGTAATTTAAAAAATGGGCAGCTTCCATTAAAAAATGAGAGAAATCTGTTTCGAGACACCATGTAGAGATCGATAAAATCTAGAATTTTAGTAGAAGCTGGTCTTTCTAAAGTCATAGCCATTATCTACTTAGTCTTTAACTATCCTATAAATACAGCACACTCACTGCATGAAGACAGAGAATATTAAGCACGAACACATTGTTTGTTATCACAGGGGAAGCTATTCCCTAACATCTCTATAGAGGAAGAGGAATATTAGTACTTCCAAACGGTGATTCAGACACAATGAATCACATGGAATTATGATTTTACAACAAACCTCTAAACACGGTCTCCAGCATTTAGCAGGATGCTTCATCTCAAAAACATAGAACAGTTTAGGTTGGAAGGGACCTTAAAAATGATCTACTTTCAACCCCTCTGACACAGGCAGAGACACCTTCCACTAGTTCACCTTC
The DNA here is from genome assembly GCA_013390045.1 of Picathartes gymnocephalus. Classification (NCBI taxonomy): domain Eukaryota; kingdom Metazoa; phylum Chordata; class Aves; order Passeriformes; family Picathartidae; genus Picathartes; species Picathartes gymnocephalus. Next base: position 79,895 of record WEKY01048699.1, on the reverse strand, counting down.
CTCAAGGCCCCTCAGGACCAGGCATCCAACCTGGTCCAGAACACTCCCAGGCATGGGGCACCCACAACTTCTCTGGGCAGCCTGTGCCAGTGTCTCACCACCCCCACAGTAAAGAATTTCTTCCTTATATCCAATCTAAACTTGCCCTGTTTTAGTTTAAAGCTATTCCCTCTTGGCCTATCTACAGGCCTTTGTAAAAGGTCCCTCTCCAGCTCTCTTGTAGCCCCCTGTAGGTACTGCAAGGTGCTATAAGGTCTCCCCAGAGCCTTCTCTTCTCCAAGCTAAACAGCCCCAACCCTCTCAGCCTGCCTTCATGGGAGAGGTGCTCCAGCCCTCTGATCATCCTCACAGCTTCCTCTGGGCTCGCTCTAACAGGTTCATGTCCCTCCTATGTTGGGGCTGCCAGAGCTGTAGGTGAGGTCTCATCACAGCAGAGCAGAGGGAAAGAATCCTCTGCCTCTCCCTGCTGGCCATGCTGCTTTGGATGCAGCCTGGGGTGCAGTTGGCTCTCTGGGGTGCTGGGCCATGTCAAGTTTCTCATCCGCCAACATCTCCTAATGTAATAATGTAATAAGGTACAGGCTAATCTGTACCTTATCATGGTAAGAGTATGCAAGAAAGTTTAGATTTAAGATGCTAAATTCTGAATATTCATCTTTAAAATTGTCCAAAATACCAAAACTTATGGAATTTAACATGTTATTCTTCTCAGAATTTAACTTGTTATTCTTCTCAGAATTTGTATTATACCATCACAGAGGCACTACTGCAAAACTAGGAATCTGAAAAGGCATTACAGGGTAAAAGAAACATAACAAAAAATAATCAAATAATCATGCATTCTTTTCTTACTTGATCACAAGCCGGAAAGTCAAGGCAGTTTCTGGTTTTCCCAAAACAATATAAAGACTTACCTAGTTTTGTTATTATAATAAGCAAAAAGCTAAGTTTATCAGTTCCACAACTTAGTTATCATGAAAACAAGAAACCCATCTCAACCATTTTCATACTTCATTGTGATTTAGATACTTCCTCCAGCTGACAACAACCCATAACTTGTCAGTTATCTTAAGCCCCATAAAGCACAGTAGTAGAAACACACACAGTGCCTGGCTTTGAGCTTGGTAATCATGTCTACTTTTCAAATTGGGTTTAAAAGGACTGAAGCATGCCAAATATCCATTGGCAAAGAAAATATCTGAAACAAGTATCTCAGTTCCACGAAAGGCAGAGCTGATGCTAATAAAAGCTGACAGTTACTGTGTGAAACAGGATTGTGCACACAGAAGCTCTGCTAAGTTTGGCAGCCCAGCACCAAACAGTAACACCATTGTAAACATTAGCTTTGCTCCTGCAAATTGTTATTATCTGCTAAGATTAGCAAAACAGCGATGACTGGTCTAGCACTGTTAGAAAGCACACACAGACAGAATACTGCCTTGCACTGTTTTCATTTACCAGTTCCCAAATCCAGTTTCACCTTGTCACTCTCCAACAAAAGGCAAAACTAACAGCAAATGTCTCCCTCAACACACAAATTAGCAGAAATTTTTTTCTTTAGCTTCTGTGAATGAAAGGCAGCAACAGTAGAGTTCATGCAGCTAGCCTTCACCTAAGTGAAATTATTACAGGCAGATATTTTTTTGCAATAGAAAACACCTGCAGCTTTTCTGTGACTAAGGCAAAGACTTTTGACTCAGCACAATTTCTTGTGGCTGATCTAGCTGCTAAATAGTTATAACAAATTTAAAGGGAAGGGGAGAGAATGGACAGCAATCAAGTGGTAAATCATTCACTACCCCAAGTTTTAAAAAGAAACTTCCCTGTTATTTTCCCTACAATCAGTTTCATAGACTGTACCACTGGTTTTGACTTGCCTGGAGGCATCAAAGTACCACAATTCATGGAAAGCACTGCTGGCACCAGCAGGAAACTGAAGAATCTTAGAGAAATCTCATTATCATGGTGATTTACATGGAAGTTGGTTTGTTTTCCAGAACTAATGCATTTTTGGTATACACTTCAAAAGCTTTAGAAATCATGTGATAAACACTTTTCAAATTGTTGACAGGCCCATAAGCACCAGTGGTTGAGCTACAGTTCTGTGCATGGAGGGATGTTTCCTTAAACAGAAAAAAACCCCACAAAAAGCAGAGAATCCAGACATTTCCCTCCATAACACGATACAAAATGAAACTAAAAAGATTATACTGAAACAGGGTTAAAAAAGCACTTCGAGATTATTCTCATGTTTTGCTTTAAAGACTTTTAAAACATAATTTAAGCATAAAAGCAGTATGTACTAGAATAGACACAACTATATGTGCCCGAGTTCTGCTGTACTGGAGTACTTCCCTTACTGCTGGATTCAGCTGTACCATCCCACATGAGCAGAAGGCTAGGGATGCTACAGCTAACAGTGTCATTACAGTTTCATTACATTTCAGATTTCTGCCTGTGATCAGAGCCTACTCCTGTTAAAGAAAGATTATGCTAACCAAGGCTGGGATCATACACCTTCAATGTAATAAAAGCTGGGGTACATGTTTTAAAGCTGTGAATCCCACTGGGCTTTGCACTCCAAGACATAACAGCTGTTGAACTACTGACTTAGACAAAACTTTAAATACTCCCAAGCGTTACCAAAGAATATCTGAGAAGTTTCAGTTCTACCACCTTGAACACCACAGCAGAATCACAGACCTCATCAGGCTGAGTACTACGAAGGATAAAAAAAGCATGAGTGGTTTCCCATGACACGGCAATCCAGTACTTGTGCCAGAATTCATGACTCCTTCTTGCAGACTACAGTGATGCAACTTCTGCTCCTGGCATGCTTCTATAACCAGCCCAACCTCCCAGGAAAAGGTGAAGGAATTTGCAACACTTGTGAAAGAAGACAGGTTGGGTGAAATTATACTGTGAGACACGTTTGACCCACTGGCTGCCCGTTGAATCCCCCTGACCTCAGCTGAGACAGGAGCTACACCGTTTACATCCAACCTGTGCCAGAGCGCAGGATAAAGCAACAGCTGCAAGCCCTCTCTTGGCTCAGCCTCAGGCACCCATGCTGCTGTTCAAAGGTAGCCTGAGGCTAAAGCAATTCACAGCCCTCCTGAAGTGCATGGCAAACAGAGCCTACTGCGTTCAGAGATTTCACCTGCAAGTTGCAAACCACATTGAGACCCTCCTAAGATGGACCCTACACCCATCTCAACTGCCAAATTTCAGCCACATAACACCCCTGCAGCTGCTCTTCCACATGCATGGAAGTACCAGCATGCCCTGAGTATACCTCAAGAACTCAGGTTTGCAGCCAGAGTTTGAATTTGAAGCTTGTGATGCTGACAAAAGACAGTTGGGTCATTGCATGCGTCCTCCAAACACAGCCCCACACACCCTCCCCTTTTCTGCAGTCCCTGATGGCAGTGAGGCTTGTGCTAGGATTGGAACACCAGGTGAGTGTCTGAATGCAAAATTAATGCACTTCAGAGATGGGGGAGCCAAGATATTCAGGACTGACTGACTTTGGTGCACGTTGGCCTGCATAAGGGTATAGAGTGCTGGCAGAGACTGGGCCAACTGGTCTTCTGGTGTTTCAAGCACCTTCCAGGTGGAGCCCCCTCCCGGCATGGAAGCCTGCAGCCTAAAGATGGGAAACATTGACTTTCTGACAGGTGAGTAAAAAGCACTAAGATCCGGTCACATATGGAGATAAAATCCTAAAGCAGCTACATAGGTGCTTTGTTGCTTTGGAATGGTGAACTCTCCAAGGCTGAAGACTGTTAACCTGTACTTTTCTAGCCAAACTTGCTTATATTATAAGCCTTTAGACATAAACTGTTGACCAAATCTGAGACTAAGTGGACCCAGCCACACCTAAACTTCTGAGTTCAGAAAGCGAGGGGGTCTCACTGAAGCTCATAACTGGAGAGACCATGACCCTACTGCACTATTACCTGTTTTAATAGATGATAGAGTTATTTACATCCTGCATTACAGCAGTATTTAGACATTGAATTACCAATATATCAAATAATCATCATGTACATAATCACTGTATCCTATTTCTTGTTCCTGCCTAAGAGCCTTCTCTTGACTACTCTGACACAAGTCCATCTTGAGGAAACCAAAACATCTTGTGTTCTCAACTAGGTTTTGCACAAGTCCTTGCAAGTCAGAAGAGCTTTACCTCAAGGCAAAACAGGAGCATTAGTTACTTTTTAACTACTATGTGCCACTGTAATTTAACAATTAAAATGCAATGTATGATTGCACTGATAAAAGAAGAGCATGACTGCAGAACATAACATGAGCTACCACAAATCTTCCATAATTTGTTTGTTTTATGGGAGAATGGAAATTAAAGCAATGTAATTAACCAACGTAAGCAAACACTTCCTTTATTTTTCTTTAACCTAATTTTGTGACTTCATGTCTAAGAGAAACAGTTCTTAAACCTATGAAGAATGTGCTACACACAGCATAGCAAGACTGAACAAGCATGCAATCACGGCAAAGGAGATGAATGCCTGGGAGTCACTGAGAGTCAACTTGACATGCAAAAAGGCAGAACCGGAGATCTGCTTGCCAGCATCTCAAAAACAGCACAGTAGATGCCTTTAGAGCAACTTAGGAACAATATGAAAAATATGTTTGCATATAATTCTTATAGAAAAAAAAAAGTGACCTTGTGACCTTTAGAATTTGCAGACTGGTATGCATAGCCAGCACAGTTCTTTCCTCCTATCAGAGGCAAAAAAACCGCAACTGTATCAGAACAACATTCACTGATATGAAGAATTCCAGAAAATGCTGCAAATTTTATTTAGAAAAAATAAATTAAACAATACTAAAAACAAACAACTGAAATCCACTTTAACTGCAATGTTTTCAAGGGCCATGTGACAATAACTGGTCTTCAGAACTAAGGCAGTTCAAAAAATGCAGTCGTTCCTCTCTTCAGAATAATTCTACATGTTCAAATTTTCAAAGTCATTTGTAATGGTTGTAATGGGTGTAAAAGCTTCTAAGTCAATTCAGTGAGACTCAATAAGACTTATAATCACACAGTGAAAAATATTACTTGCAGAGTAAGTTAAAACAGAAACACGCCGTTTATATTGTATTCAGAGAGATGATTCCTTGTTAGCTGATTTAACACCTAGAAATCATCTGATGTGCTTCTGGCTACAAAACCCAGTCACACAGAGTTCACAGTCAAAATCTGAAGAGCCTTTCAAATTTAGTATTTAAACCCAGGAAGAAAGAAAGAAAAGAGAAAATGGACAGCTGTAGGCTGGGTTGTTATATGGTCTTGTTGGGGTCCTCTCATGCAAGGAAGTTTCAAGTGCAGGAAACCTGCAAAAAAGAATTGCATTCTTTTTACTTTTTCCTTTATCCAGAAGTCGCACAGACAGTACATGCATCTATTCATAATCTCACCTTGGAACAATGGAAGAAGTCCAAATTTGCAGGCTAGCATCAGATTTTTAGAAATGCAAGCAACTTCATTCAAAGCTTCATTAAAAGGTAGGACTCATACCGGGAGTGGATTGTTGGTATGTCTTTCCATATGAACCATCACTGCTAAAAAGAGATGTTCCAAAAGGAGAAGTAATATAACAGAATCTTTCTCCCTCAGAGAGAGATTCTCCATTTCTTCATTTTGTTCTTAGTATCTTCCTTTGAAAACAGCTCTGATCCTGCATTTGGCCTACAGCAGTATACCATAGAATAGTTAATGAATTCCACCTAACCTACTTATGGTTATTTATTTGCAAGTTTCTAAACCTGTTCAGATGACATTAAAGGAGCTACTTCACAGAACATATGCAAGATGAACCAAAGTGAAGCCTTTCAGGCTACACACAGGAAAAGCAAAGGGTTGACTCAAAGCCATTTTTCACAGCAGACAGACTTGGGTTATGTTGACTGCAATGGACAAGACAAGGGGCAATGTTTTTAAACTGAAAAACCTCTAACCTAAGTTAGAGGTTACAAAGAAATTCTTTTCTTGGAGGGTGGTGAGGCACTGGAATAGGTTGTCCAGAGAAGTTGTGGATACTCCAGACCTGAAGTGTTCAGAGCTAGGCTGGACTGGGCCTTGAGCAACCTGACCTAGTGAATGGCTGGGGGGACCTTAAAGATCATCGTGTTCCACCCTGCTCTAACCTTTCTATGATTCTGATTATGAAAATAATGGTCTCCACTGTTAAACAAAAACATGCAAATCTCTGAATGCAAATAAGCATTTCTGAAAGAAACGCTGGAAACTGACCCCAGCTAGTATCATAAAACAAACTACGCCTCTTGAATGCATCACATGTCACAGCACCCGAGATGTATCATAACACAAAACAAAGCCTATGGAGGGTAAAGCAAGGACAGTACAGAGAAATTGTCCAAGCAGCCAGGGATCAGGTTAGGAAAGCTAAAGTCCTGACAGAATTAAATCTGGCCAGGGACATCAAGGGCAACAAGAAAAGCTTCTATAGGTATGTTGGTGATAAAAGGAAGACACAGGAAAACATGGGCTCTCTCCAGAAGGAAACAGGACACCTGGTTACCCAGGACATGGGAAACAATGAGGTACTCAGTAATTTTTTTGCCTTGGTCTTCACTGGCAGGTGCTCCAGCCACACCGCCAGAGTCACAGAAGGCAAACACAGGGACTGGGAAAATGTAGAACATAAGGTTTGAAATCATCTAAGGAAGATGAAGGTGCATGAACCACAGAATCAAATCAATCACAGAACCAATTAATTAGGTTGGAAAAGACCTCTGAGATCATCGATCCAACTGCATCCTGTACTTCATCAAAAGCAGTGTGGCTGGCAGGTTGAGGGAGGGGATTCTCTCTGTCTACTCCGCTTTTGTGAGACCCCACCTGGAGTGCTGCATCCAGCTCTGTGGTTTCCAGCATAACAAGGGTGGGGACCTGTTTGAGAGGTTCAAGAGGAGGACTACGAAAATGATCAGAGGGCTGGAACACCTCTCCCAAGAAGATGGACTGAGAGGGTTGGGGCTGTTTAGCCCGGAGAAGAACAGGTTCCAGGGCGACATAGCACCTTGCAGTACCTACAGGGGGCTACAAGAGAGCTGGAGAGGGACCTTTTACAAAGGCCTGTAGTGACAGGGCAAGGGTATGTGGCTTTAAGATGAAAGAGAGCTGATTTAGATTACTGTGAGGATAGTAAGGCACTGAAACAGGCTACACAGAGAGGTTGTGGATACCCCATCACTGGAAGACTTCAAAGCCAGTATGGACAGGGCTTTGAGCAACCTGGTTTAGTGGAAGGTATCTCTGCCCATGTCAGAGGGGTTGAAACTGGATGATATTTAAGATCCCTGCCAACCTAAACTGTTTTATGACAGCAACATGCAGACTTGATGGATTGTATCAGGCTTGTTACTGTCATTTGAAACTGGCCTCACACACTTGGATATTAAAGGACTACAATACTGGTATATTACAGGGTTTTGTTATCAGAATATTTGGTTTGATGTCACAATGCAGAGCTTTGCTGGGGACACATGAAGTTGCTCTAGAAGTGCAGCACCACACAGAGATAAAAGATCAGGTCCCAACAGCTGTGGTGTTGTACTAAAGCAGCACAATATCCAGCCCAGCCTCTCATCCACCACTTTCCTGTTCTGAAGATGGTTGGTTTGCTTCTCTTCATATTTTTGTATTCTGTGGTATATCTATCTCTTGGGATTTAAAGCAAATACATCCCTAGCCACTGAGTGAGCTGCATGGGAAAAGAAAGGAAAGGAAAGATTTTAAGTGTTCCTCAGAAAAACAGCAAACCCTGCCTGCTGAAGTAAGCATCAGAGCACTAAACCTGAACTCCACCACTGTCACACCCAGGGGCAAAGATAAACTGCAGCAGGAAGGTCTGATGAAGTTTCTTTAAGAAGTTATTGCCCTCACCTGTCATCCTGTCAGAGACTGCACTCCCTGCGGCAGAGTCAGCAAGGGAAGCTGTGCCTCCAGCTAAGCTACACTGGTTACCATGCTGTATATTATCCTAAACCAGTGACAAATGTTTACTGCACCTGTTAACTCAGCCTTCAGGCTGAAGAAGCTGAAGCATCTCGGCCAGTTCTGAAGCAGTTTCTGAGGGCAGAGGGTTTCAGGACAGGCACTGGCAACAATGATTCCCCCAGCAGGTGCCAGAGCCCGAAAATTAAGATCCAGCAAATATATCTCCTCCTCCTCCTCCTTTCAGAGCATGACATGAAGAAAAAGAGTTTCAGGGACAAGGAATTAGGGTTATGTTAAAAGTGGTTCAGCTATGGTACAGAAGTAAGGAGGACCCATGTTTCAATCTCTGGGCTTGCGCCCAAGTCTTAGCTCTGGATGAAGACAGGTCTGCAGAGACAGGTATCAGACCATGGATTTTTGGCCCTCCTTATCACACAGGATATTGATTAGTGAAGGTCATATATAGCAGAAACAGACTTGAAAGTATTCCCCTATACTCACAAATTATCTGACAGTTTCTTGGATTGTCAGAGGAATACTCATGAATCTCAGGTCAGCATTTATCTCTACTTCTCAGTACACCAGTCTCTCTCTAGCTTGTCTTCCTTTCAGCTCATTTTCATCTTGCTGATTGTATTCTTTCTAAATGCTGTGGTCAGATGGTCAAAGAAATATTCCAAGCCTCAAAACAGATTGTTGCACATGCCTCATGAGGGAACAGTATGATCAACTACAGAGACAGGATTTCATAAACCAAAATAGGAACACCCAAAACCTGTATAACTGTACTTAGTACACTCCTTCACTTAACACTGTAGCCAAACCCTATTGCCTGGCACTTCAGGCACTAAGATTCGATAAAGTTTTGAGTAGACAAGGAAAAGCTACATTTTTTCTATCTAACATCACTCTTCCAGAGGTACAGGTCAGACATTTGACTTTGACATCATGTTTGCTTTCTCAGTACAATCAGAACAGAAAGATCCTTTGCAGCTATGAATCACTCTACCTGTAACATCACTATAAGCCAAGTCACACTCACCTTTTCATTGTGTCTCTCAAGCTGTTTATGAAGGCACTACAGTGCCTATAGTTTGATTTTCTTCATGGGGTAATTCTGAAGAATTCTAAAAATTCTCAGTTAGCTCCTAGGCTCACTGTTCCTAGGGAAAATTGCTTTTATTTTCTGCAAAAATGCTTCACACTAATGCCCTCTGCCCAGTTTTAGCCCTACTAAAAATACTACCTTTCTTTCTTCCCAGAGATACAGTCAATGTATGCAAGCACCCTTGGTGCTCCTCTGTTAGGTAGATATCATTACCCATTATTGAACAACATAAACTACTTTGCTGGCAGCTTGTTTCTAGCACACACTAAGCAAAAAATCTTATTTTTCTTTTACCAAGTTCTTATTTCACAACTTGTAAGTTTGCTCCTACAAGTGCTGTAGTTCTCCTTTACCAAAGCAAAATCTTAGAAAGCTGAGTGATTTCTTAAGATCAGGGTCATCCTGCATTACCTGCAGGTCTGCAATACCAACTAAAGGCATAAGTCATGCTTCCAATCACGATAAGATTTCAAATTATGGGAAGTCAGTAATGACTACACTCAAGGAAAAACACAGAGAAACACACATAGTACTCTGATTATGGAACATAAGTAGGTTTGCAGCACTTTTCTCAGTGTTCTACTGAAAAATCATCTAGCAGAAAACCTGCCTGCAGGAAGGAGGTTTCTGTTGATGTTTTTCATTGCATTCTGCCCTTAAAGTTTGCTGACTTTGTCACAAAAGGTACTTATAGATTCATACTAAGTAAGGTAAATAAACTTGCCTTGGAGGGGGTTGTCTAATGGCCGAATAAAGGCTACAATTTCAGTCACAGTCAGGGAAAAAGGCTAATGGATAACATTTTTAACGAAGAGCCATCGATACTACTCACAATGAGATGGTCCTTGCTGCTCAGTCATTAAGCGTTAGTAGATGGTTAAGGCTCCACTAGCACACCAAGAGATGGCAACAGGCAAGCATCTCAGAGACCTCCCCACTCCTTACAAAGCAAGAGGAACTGCTTTTCAAGGTTCTGCCCCTCAATTACAGAAAGTAAATATACACTGTAACTGATATCTTCAGTAGGGAAACACCTGCTTAATATCTTACCCAGGCAGCAATAAAACTTCTTTAGATTTTTTTTTCTGTTTAAAGTAAACACACGAGAACTTCCTAACAAAGTTCATCATGAGCCATAGGATCATATTCATATTAAAACTTATTCTTTATGGTGTTCTTCTTAAGAACTGAACAGATGCCAACAATCGCAGGCACACATTACACAAACTAAAATGTTGTCCCCCCTGGCTGATCTCAAGTTGTTGCTACTGGAAAGAAATCCACAAAAAGACTATTTTTAAACAGTCTCCTTTGGAACAATTCCTGATTACAGACTATTCAATTAGTTTTTAATGGACACTTGTTGAGAAAATTCGATAAAGGAGTGTTGAAGGTGTATCCAGTAAAAAGGCATTTTACTATTACAAAGTGGTATTAATCAGTGATAAAACGATCTTGGTCCGACAAGCGGACTTGTATGCAAAAGTCTACAAAGTTAGGGCACATTCCTAGAGAAGAGGCACTCACTTCAGAATGCAGTAATTTAAGAAAACTTTTTAAACAGCTGTTTCAAGCTCTTAGTACAATGCACAGCAGGTATGTGTCTAATACATTAATAGCACTATTAGTAGAAATGGATAAATAATTTCGCATTGATGAGTTATTATGCTTACCTTCAGAAGGGCTATAAAAGAAATTGCTAGGTTGTGTTTGTGTAGTAAGACAAACAAAGAATATATTACATACTTGTCAACCTTGCTAGCAAAGATATAACAAGAACCCCTGACAGGGAAAAAAAACTACAAAAAAGGATGTGAGGTTCCTCAATATTTGGGTGATTTACTGGGATGGAATGGACTCATAATCACACGAGAATTTAAAATAAGACTGAAGTTTTAAGAACTATTCTTTAACACATCTCATGAGCAAAACAAAGTTCCTGTGAAAGATGAACATCAACATGGACTTAAAGAGTACTTTCCATCTTTGGTGTCTGTGAATTTCTGGCATTTCCTAATGTTGGCTCATACAGATAGGAAAAAAAAGTATGTCTGCATGCCAGCACTATGTCCACATACTCACCTTGATTAGTTTATAATACCTATTGGCCCAGAGGCTTCCAATGTGTGCTCAAAAAGCTCACAGCTCTCTGCCATAGTGCCAAACTAGCCAGGTGTTTTTGAGTGGAGAAGGGACAGCAGCTGTCTTTCGAACCATCAGCTGGAACATGAACAGAGAGGGCAATACCTACAAGTCTTCCTCAGGGCCCTTTTTCAGAGCAATATAGGATCACTTTGCTCACATACAAGCCAATTTCACTGTCCAATGTGGAGTGAGAGTGGTGAACATGAAGCCTCTGGCCAAGCCAGAGCAGAGGCTGGCCTGTCTTCATGCTGTGTCTCTAAGCTCCCCATCAGGCTGCGAGCTGGAAGAGGGTTCTCAGCAAACCACCCCAGGAGGAGCTCTGCTTCTCCTTAAGGCTCGGTTGGTACCGTAGGATTCACAGTCCTGCTGGGGCAACACACCGTGGCAACTCAAGGAGATGCTTTAAGAGCCTAAACTTTTTCTCACACCTTCTCCCCCTCCCTATGCTGGACGCATTACATGAGGATCCCTTCGGACCCATCTCCCTGTCCCCACAGCCCTTGCCAAGAGCCCCGCTCCCCCTCTTCTCCGGCACCGAGCGCTCCCCGTGCCTGCCGGCAGTGTCCCTGCACGACCCGGGGAGGCGGCGCGGAGCAGGCTCGAGCGGAGCCCCCGCCCCGCCTCAGCCCAGCCCAGCGCGCTCACCCGCGTCGTAGAAGGCGTCCAGCACCGCCGTCTCGCCGAAGTCCAGCTCGCCGAAGTTGATGGTGCTGAGCTGGGCTCCCTCGGCCTCGCAGGCCCGCAGCAGGCACTGCCGCGCCCCGGCCTCGGGGCTCCGCGCCCCGGCGCCCGCCTTGGGCGGGTCGTTCAGCACGTACACGGCCCGCAGGCAGCGCGGCCGGGGGGCTGCCGAGCCCACCTCC
>WEKY01048699.1:1616-67734 GCA_013390045.1 Picathartes gymnocephalus | reverse complement strand
CCCGCGGGGCTCTCCATTGCGGCGTCGAGGGATGAGGGGAGCGCGGGGCTGCCGGCAGGTGCTCAGGCGGGGCCGCGTCCCATCGCGAACAGCTAGGCAAACTCCGGGCGAGGCCGCTCCCTCCCTCCTCCTCCCAGCCCTTCTGCCCGCGCTTCTCTCCGTTCCTGGGCGGGCGGGCACGGAGACGGGACGAGCGAGTTAAAAGCGGCCGGCACGGAGCAGGGCTCAGCTCAGCTGGGCACCGCCCTCTCCGAGGAGCCCAGCTCCACCCCGCCGTGCCTTCCCGGGACAATGCACCCGCTCCCGTCCGCGACCTCGGCGCTTCTGAGAGGCAGCGGCGCCGTCGGGGCGATCGCGCCTCGTTTATCACTTGCCCTGCCCGCCCCTCGCCGGCAGCAGCGGCCCCGCGCACCGCCCGCGGCTCCGCTGCCCGTGGAGCGAAGGCAGCTGCTGCCCGTTTGTCTTCCCTCTGCTCCATCGCAGCTTCTCCCTTACTGAGTCCCATGTCCCAGTTGTTTACACGACTTTGCCCACAGATAGACTGTGTCAGAAGTTTGGGTAATAGTTCATCCTTAAATTCCTTCTCTTTTCTTAATAATCTCCCACGATCATGACAAAAACAGCTCCTAATAATTCTGTGGCAATTCCTGGCTTCTTTATAAGAACAAAATAATTTTTTATTTTCTAACACATTTTTCTTATTAGCTACACTGGTGATGGCAGCCTGGAGTTTGGCACTGCTACTGGTCCAGGCACTGGTGCATGTGCCTGGATAACTTCATATCTCAGCCTTGTACCCCAGCTCTGAAAAGGACACCAATACACCCTACCACAACCAACTAGCAATCACGGGAACAGTGGAAAAGCAGAGTCCTCTTGGAAATTTGTGTTTGAAGTAGTAAACCTATCCGGAAAGCTTTTTCATTTTGTTTTTCACTCACGGTGACAGATGAGGTTTTAAACAAAGAATGCCTTCACATTTTGCAGCAGTGTGAATACTATGTGGCTATGAGACAATTATTTTACCCCATGCTGTAATCATAGAAACAGAACTGTTGAGTTTGGGAAAGACCTCTACGGTCATCGAGTCCAAATGTTAACCCAGCACCACCACGTTCAGCACTAAACCATATCCCCAAGTGCCACACCTTCACCTGAACACCTCCAGCGATGGTGACTCAGCCACTACCCTGGGCAGCCTATTACAATGCCTCACCATCCTTTCAATGAAGTAATACAACAACACCAACAATCAGAGGCTTACAGCATGGTATTTTCCTCTCTCGGTATCTGTCTGTTTGGGATTAAAATAAATTTACTTAGAGAATATGAGAAACGCATAGGCTTAAGTTTAATTGTACCTTGGCATGAATAGGCCCTGCGCAAAACACTACAGGTGAACTTGGAATGAGCTCCCTTTGTCAGCATGGCTGGCTCAACAGAGGAAGAAACAGAGAAAGACTGGATACTTTCAGATAAGGGCTGAGACCTTGCTGCCCATTAACACAAAAGAGGGTCCCAATGCTGCACCGAGCTGGAAGATAAGAGCAGTTAATGGCCTGTCCATGTGGACATGGATGAAGAATCCAATGAGGTTTTGGAAGATCCCAGAACATAAATTTCCATTGGATCAAAAGGCGCTTATGGGGCATGTGAAGATCTTGTGCACAGACTGTGAGGGTATGAAGGCACAGGGATTTCTTTACTCAGAGTCCCTGTCCAGGGTCACACAGCTCAAGCTAAAATAAACCAAGTCTGCCTCAAACCCAGAATCTGATCTCTGTGACACCAGGGACTGTTAATAAGAATTGTAGTAGCCAGTATTTCTAAGAAACACTCCAACATGAGGATAGCATAGTGCTGTGCAGTATTCATGTTTGCTTAGTAGTTCATAAGGATTTTAGAGAGAATGTGGATAAATAATTTAACAGGCAAAACTTTCTCATTTTGGAAAATTTGGGGCAAAGAAACGTTTGGACTTGGTCCACAGGCTGGGGGTGTGTACATGCTTTTTTGACTGAGACACTAGGGTATGAGACTTTGGAGGAATGACATGGCCACCAGAGATCCTCCCCATTCCTGGCAGCTTTCCTCTTTAGGCAAGAGTGAGCTATTGTATGACACACCAAATCTATTAGCCTTGATCCAGTAATGCACTAATTCCTTGCTATAATGGGCGAAAAATCAAAGTCTGCATTTAGAAGATAGCCAGTGTGCACATTGAGCCTTCCATCAATAAAAAGCACTAGCACATAAGTTTATGATCCTCCCCAATACCAATCGTATTTTGTCCTTTTTGAATTATAAGAAACTTTGGTTGAACAGTTGTTATTGAAAACTGAAAAGTACAGTGCTGTCAAAGTTAAGGGATTATTTGCACAGGAAAGCTTTTCTCATACTCAAGAGTGTTCCAGCAACTAACACGCAAAAAAACCAAATTTCAATTTAATGTGTTTAGAAAAATATATGCATGCTGTGGTGCTTTCTGTAATCTTGCAAATTGTTTTAGTGTCAATTTTCAACAAATAGGCTAGGACTGCTGAGTGGGATGCCACTGAGGCACAGTAAATAAGCCTTTTGTGCCCTCCAGAGATTATAAAAATTTAGGTTCTTGTAGGTCTAAGACATGTCTTCAGGTTTCATTCTGCAGTTTTTATCATTTGTTACTTTTTTTAATTACTTGTTGAGAGGTCTTGGTCTTGAAACAGAGTGGTAGTCTCTTAGTAGATATTTTATATGACGATAAATAAGAAAAGGATATTTTCCCTTTTTCTTAATTATATTTGTCTTTCAAACAGTATCCTCAGGATTCCTTGGACATTTTCCCTAACAATCTATCATTGATTTTCAGTAGTTTAACCTAGTACAACTTGTTCAGAGTTTGTATGCTTCCTTTGAAGCTAGAAACAAGAACCATTTTTAATTGAAGAAGCTTCATTTTATAGACTGCAACTGTCTTCACAAACTGTGGTTCAGTGCTGGTATGCCTGACATTTCCACAGAGCAACAGTAGCTTCAGATCTTGCAAGCCACCTGAGTGAGAATAAATAGGAGATTCAGACTTTGGTCCGTCTTTTGGTATTTGAACTGTTTCTGTGCAAACCAAAAAGTGTTAAATGTAGAAGAAAAAAAGGTGAGTCATGCAACACTCTTTCCTCTATTTGGAAAAGTGGTCCAGGAATGAGGTTATAAAAAGAGCCACTCTGCCCCTGGAGTTGCCCATTTAAAAGTCCAGGCTAGGAGTGAATATTCAGCTTTTATACCACTTTCCAAGACTTTCTGCCTTTACATAGAACCCAGCCTAACAAAACCAAGCAATATTTGTGAAGTCAACATTTGCTCTTTACAGAACTGTAAAGATGATGGCACAATTTTCTCAGTCAGCACTTTGCACCTGTCAAATCCACTTAGTGCAGAATATTAATTACCACTTCTGCAAAGAAAAAAGATGTCCTTGAAACCACCCTTTTTTTTTTTTTTTTTCATTTAGTAAATCCCTGAGCAGCATAACTGGGCTAATGGTGAGTCCTTCCGTTTTTTCCCAGGACTAAAAACTTTCAGTTCAAACTGTAAAGGTATATACATTTCAAACTGTAAATTTATATAAAGTTTGACTCCACAAGCAGATGTGCCACCTTTTCCCCTAATGCATATACAGCTACAGCCTCCCGTTTTTTAAAAAGAAAACACAGACTGGTGTCATAAAGGTCAGTCTGCAATTTCATTGCTCTCTGGTATTTTCACCTATAATGAGGCTCCTCCCATTTTATGCAGTGTCAGGGAAGGCCCAGCTCTCTTGGCTCAGGTAAGTAGCAAGTAAACCACAAGACATCCAGGTCCATGGGGAACCTGCAGATTTGAGCTATTCCACCGAGGTGCAGATCCACCTGGCCATGCCCTGGCAGTATTTGCTGAAGGATGCCCACCAGCACCGTGTTCAGGGCATCCTTCACACCTGGTGCAGAGGTGCCTGGGAGGCACTTGGCACTGACCCCCTCAGTTATGGGCACACCCTTAGCCATGGCCACATCTCCCCTGCCCTTGTGTCCCAGGCAGAGAGGCACAGATCAGGCAAGCAGCAGCACCCTGGACAAGCTTCCCCAAGGAGCTCCATCAGAGTGACAGCTGCCTTGCATGAACATGCATCCAAAAAGCCTGAATTCTATACCCTAAATGTGAGATTTTTTTCTGTATTGTGAATATCAGGCATTAGGGAAAATATTTGGATGTCCAAATTGTTTCCTGGCAAGCCACTGTACCAACTCTCCACAAGATAATGCAATTTGTGGTGTTTAAACTATTCCAAGCAAACATTTTGTTAATGGATGTTTTGGTGTTACTGCTGCTAGTGTGCTACCCCATTTATTTTCATTCACAGTGAGCAGGTCTCCAGATAACTCTACAGATACTGCTGTCATGTGATGACAAGGAAAAGAGTTGATTTCTTTACTGAACAGCAAGATTTTTTTTTTTTTCTGAATTATGGATCCAGAAAAAAGATGTTTTCATTTTCAATGTCATTATGTAGAAACTTAACTAGCTTTGAAAAAAAATTCTGTAAATTCTCCCTAAGAATAATTCTCCCTAATAAACTGCTTGGTTTTGTTCAAATGTCAGATTTAAAATTCTGAATCTGTATAATGGAATCTAAGCAACAGGCATAATTCTTGAAGAAAAGCTTCATTAAGATGACTTCAAAATGCTATAATGCACACCTCTTTTGCAGGGGGGAAACTTGGATGTCTCAGAGTCATGTGAAGTCAAAACATCTTGGCCACAGATCATCACTGGATCTGGGTTCAAAGATGTCAGGGATTCCTCTTGCTTTTATTTCAGTGGGCAGTGAGACCTCAGAAGCTCATTTGTCCCGATAAAGAATGAAGGCAAAGAAAGGGACTGCTGGGTTTAAGAATATAATCTCTAGCACAGTTTTCTGTTCAGACCCACTGTTTCGCACAGAGAAGCACGTTGCACACAGCATCTGCTCCTCACCACCCCTTACAAATGAAGGACAGAGTGACATCTTGTGTGACAGACAAGGCTAGTCAAAGGGGGACCATACTTGGACCCTGACATTTCTGAACCCTTACTAAGATGACTAATGTTAGAGAAAACCTGAAGAAAACCTGGGGGAAAAGAAAACTTTCAACTTAGAAGGATGGAGTCTTCATCTGACTGTCTATAAAATTCTGAATATTCAAGTAGTAGATATTAGTAAATAACAATATAAGCCCTAGATTTCTCCACTCATACAGCATCTTGGCATGATGAATATTTTCTCCTCTGCAGTCCTCTCCAATTCAGCAGGTTCTGAGGGTGAGAAATACACATTTCCCTGGGGAATAAGAAGCAGCTGCTTACAAGTATGGCATTTCAGCAAAACTTCAGTAAGAATTCTTCAGTTGCACTTGCATTTCTCCTTGTTAAGGCAGTCAAGAAATTGCAACATTATTAAATATGAGCTTGATATGTGAAGAAATTTACCAATGTCCAAAATAGGGGCTTTTTTGTTTTTTAAAAAAGTACTATTAAGTAATTCACCTTCTTGAAGTAGCAATGTGAAAAGTCATGGAAGAAGCAGGCAGTGATTTGTAGGAGCACAGCTAAGGCACCAAGTGAGACAGAGAGCAACATCAGCCTGTCTTGAAATTTCTGACAACTATTTTCTCAGCTTGCATGATGCTCATGCTCTGTAAGTGTGAAGTCATTAGCATTGGGTCTGACTTTAATATTTGGGCTTGCCTAGGTGGAGTTCTCAATACTTTTAATGATGGAATCCAAATGTGTGTTACACTCAGCAGTCTGGTCCTGAAGCTCTCCTGGACACACAGCGAGACCAATGTGTGATGCCAGACACTTTGTCATCTCTGCTTTGTCAACTTGTATTACATTTATTCTTTGCTAGAGCAGTGTCGCATGCTCAAGACTATTAAAGTTGCTGCCAAATAACACGTCGCTCCTGTACAGTTAGAGAATGTAATGGCCAGACACATTGTCACTCAAATGCAGTCCCTTTTCAGACATCTATCTGCCAGTATGATAGGAATCATTCCAGAAAAGTTTTATAATGCCATAAGCGAGACCTTCAGCCCATCACTGTGTCAAATCACATTTCTGTCAAAATGCCAAAGAGTTTCTTCCTGCACTTCACAGTAAAAAGCAAGTTAAATAATAACCTGCTTCCTGTTCTAATCCAACACACCTAGAAAGCACCAAGCATTCCTGACCTTTTTGTAGGGACCAATACATTCTTTGCTAATAACATTGTAATGGAAACACCTACCTCTTCTTTATATTTGGGAAATTTCAAATAACAGCTAAAAGTTGAAAGAAAAAAGTTGAGTCAGTGATAGCAATAAGATTTCCAGAAGCAGTAGTAAAAGGTATCCTTATTGTTACCTGACAGCCTTGTTTCCTCTAGAAGTTTAAATCCAATTGGAAAACTGTGAATTATTTCAGTGTGGAGAGTTCTCAGCTATTCACACAGCAATAAAGAAGTGGAAAAGAAGGTTAGTACTTTGGCACACACAGGCAACATCAGGTACTCTTTCTTACATCCCCAAATGGGAAGACCAACAGGTTGCAGATTTCCATATGGCACACACATACTGCTGCAGTGTGAAACCAACTTGAGGAGCATTCCATTTGCTTTCTGTTTAACAGAGGCACAGCAAGATCTTGGTCCAACCTGCAAAATGATGCCAGCCAGAGCCTGCAGAAGGCAACCAGCTTACCTGAGCAGCATCAGCACCTTCATTTAGGCAGAGGCTGTGGGCAGTCCCTCTCCTCTGTGTCACAGGGGTACTGGGACATATATTTCTAGAGCAGGAAGGTGTCAGATTCGGGACAAGAGGAAATTTAGAGTCTGAGATTGCTGCTTTTTATAATTATGCAGGGGAAGGCTGAGGAAGCATGAGGCCTGAGTCAGGGCACACAGAAGGTGAGTGAAAATGGGGAGAGGAGAATTCAGGCTTACCTCAGACTTGCAGCCAGCTGGAGAGAGCACACTGGTGACATCTGGGAGCTCTGAATCAGCACTTAGGCTGAATCAGCCTTATTGACTTTAATATATCTCAATTAGATCAAGTCCAATATTGAAGCCTGTAGTTATTGCAGTAATGTGACATCCTTCTTGCGTTGAGTTCCCCAAGCACAGGTTACAGAGCTTATTTCTGAAGTGAGCATGTTTTTTGGGTTAGAGCATCAATTTTCCATTCCCCTGAGATCAGTGACACACCAGGCACAACTGTATAATCACAGCACAAACAACCTGCACCTCCCACAAGAAATATGCCAAACATTAATGAGGTAGCTTTCTCCAGCCAGCATTGCTTTTGCTGGGGTCTCAAAATTTACATCATGTCTCTCCCTACCTAGTACTTTTATTTGCTAAATAGCTGCATCTGTTCTTCCCACAGTAAACTTGGCTGAGCTCAGTAGATTTGGCTCTTTGAATCCAAAGCAGCCGAATTATCTAGCAGTAGCAATTTCCATGCAGGTGCACCTTCTTTTCTACTTATCCTTCATTAGCTGTTGTTCTTGGTTTGGTGCTCTGTGCTAGGAGGAAGAGCATGGTGCACAGGTTGTGTGATTGAGCTTTCTCCTTTACTCATTGTGGCCTTTGCAATGAAAACCACCCCCAGAAGGGGGTAAACCCAGGTAACGGGTCATCCTGTGGCAGGAACAGCTGCCCAGTTCAATTTTCACTAGCTCTAAGATAAGTCCAAGGAGTGGTTTCACAAAACCCCAAACTCTTTGTTGCTGTTACCCGAGGAGGTGAAGAGCAGCCCGACAGGCCCCTTTGCAAAAAGGATGTTTGCTGTTCAGTAGCTGGGATGAAGGACACAGGGAAGGGCTTGTTGTACTGAGGAATATGATGATCTCCCACATCAAATGAAAACGCTGGGTCTGGGCTCAGCGAAGTGAAGGGGTTTTACCAGAGACAGTTTTGAGAATGTATGTTTCTTTAATGTCCTGATATTCAAAATTGGTTTTGAAGTCTGCTCATTCTTATCTAATTTGCATTGGTGTTCTAATTTTTAAGTTTTCTCCTCCAAGAAAAACAGCCTATTACAAGTTTTAAGATCATACTGATAAATGCCAATTTTGTTTTCCTGTGATTATCATCAGCTATATTCTCCAGTTGCTTTTCCTACATGAAAAAAAGGAAGATAACAGTTCAAAACCTATTTATCCAAGGGGGCTAAGGGAGATTGGTAGGCCATGACTCTCTATTGTAACCTTTACAATGTGTCAGGACAATTAGTCTCATGTATCTAGGGATTTGTCTAGAATTATAGTTAATTATCTTGCTAAAATACACTAAACACTCCAGTTTGTAGGGTAATAATTCAATAAAATGAATTTGCATCTTAAATTTTTCATCCTAAAGTGCTAACACATTCAAAAATATGATTTAATTTCTAAAACTTTAAATAAAAATTTATACGAGCATTAAGCCATTTTGTTAGTTCAGCTGTTTGCACTCCAGCCCCTGTTCAATAGCGGAACTGTGAGCACTTCAAGGGGCAACTCAGCTGCATCATTGGCTTAAGAAAAGCCTGACTGTGGCAGCACAAAGAATGTCTCTCAAGCGTCTCTTCCTGAGGCTGCCTGTGGTTTATGCTCACTACCTCTAAAAGTTTGTGTCTGCATTGGATTGGAAATCATCTTCATTAAAAGAGAGAAGACCAAAGAGCAACGTGTGGAGTGGGTGCAATAACCTTTGTTCCCTGTGTAGAAAGCAGAGGGCAGGACGGCCCGGGGCCATTTCCCAGCTGGCACTGGGCTGGTGGCTGCTCCTTCATCCCTCCCCTGGCAGCCCACACAGCACCGCAGCTTCCTGACGGCATTAAATGGTGCCTTTTGCTTCCTCAGTTCCTCTGTTCCAGGCTAGCACCCTCTCAGCTTCAGGTGTGGTGACCTAAAGAAGCTGGTTATTTTCCAAAGGCAGGGATGGCCGGAATGGAGAGGCTGCAGCTCGGGAGAAGGGAAGCAGCTGCAGGAAGCTGGGAGTGAAAGGGCAAGGTCACACACAGGCAGCTCAAGAGTCAGCTGAGGCAAAAGGTGCCAAGCAAAGGCTAATTTGTGGCTGAAGGGTATTAATAACCATGGATACAATTACCCAATGTTTTGTGTGGGGAATTCAGCTCCACCTCTTCTGGCTCTTTTCGACTTAAGGATTGCCATGAACAGAAGCCAATGCTTGGAGGACCCTGTCCTCGCCAAAGCCTATGGGAATTGCTGCTGCCCAGCAGCACCGCCCACACGGCTGGAAAGCCCCCTCAGTGCCGAGTTGTAAAGTAGCTGCTTCTACTTTAAACAAAATTGCTGCCCGCTTTCGAACCGCAGCTCTCCTGTATGAAAGGTACCATGTCTCTCACCAGCCTTCACACTTTCCTCATCAGAGCGCCTCTGTCCAGTTTCCAGCCCCAGGGCCCCTATTCAGAGGAGAAGCAGGCACTGGAGTCCTCACACCTCTTCCGGGCCCAGAGACTGCTGATGGTTCCTGCAGGCAGGAGCACTGCCCATCACCCCCAGCCAGCCATACTCTCTCCTTGGCTGGTGGTGCTTGATATTTGTGCCACCCATGGACTGCAGAACCTCCAACCACAGCCCCCCTGCTCCCAAGGCAGGCCCCTGGAGCATAAATGCCCCAGACCGAGGCTAAAAGCGTCAGCACAGCTGTGATGGCGGTGACATGGCCAAGGAAAGTCCAGGAACAGCAGACACCTCCAGCCACAGCAGCCCTGCAGCAGCAAACCCCCGTCTGTGCACAGGGGGATGCAAACCCACACGGGGATGCGCAGGGGAGCAGCCGCCCCTGCAGCCGGACAGCCTGGTGGGAGGGGAGCAGGCGACAGCAGGGCCGGCTCACACCCCAGTCGGCTCCACAAGAAAAGGAGTGAAAGGATTCTGTAACTTCAGCTGAGCACCAGCTTCTGAAGGGATTTTACGGCGCTCTCACCTTGTTTCATACTAGCAAGTTTCAGTCCCGCCTGTCACAGAGCGTGGCGCTCACGGACACTTCATACACAAAGTAACCCATAAAAATTCCTACATAGAGTTGTGTTCAGTCCTTTAACCTGTTAGCATAACAGCAAAAAATTAATCTGAACCTTTTGCTCATTCATAAATGAATTAACAAGAAAACCACAGAAGATGAAATTTAAGTAACAGAACTTAAAATACACTTTCACCTATCATCTTCCATGTAGAACTTTTTTAAAGTTCTAATTGCTATGATCTCACATTAAGAAATATTTGCTCCTTTTAGAATTGAAAAAATAACAAAAAGAGAACATAAAACTGTTTTCTTAATAACCAAAAATTTACTGGTTCAAGAATTTGGAATTATCATCAAAGGTAAGAGCCTGATATTTCACAGCTGACTTCTACACATAAACAGAAGTCTGCTACAGGACTGGTATGTGCAAGTTAATGAAAAGTCATTTTACACAACTCTTCAAACAACAATATATAATCATTTTCACAACAAAATCACTTTGTACCTCACCAGTGTTTTCTGATTTTCTTTAAATATAAAATCAAACACTTTTAAAAGCAGCAGTTTATATCCACACAATTAATGCATATTTTATATTCTTTAAAAAGGGAAAATCCATGTGTTATGTGAAATACTTTGTATTTTTATAATGAAATGCAGCAAGAAGAGCTTGTATTTCTACAAGTCCTCTCCCAGAATAACCAACTTGCAAAGCAAAATATTTTCACAAAAACTTATTTAATCATCTTTTACAAAGCATGATTTGTTGGACTTTTAACTTAGACTTATAAAATGACAAGTTATCATCTCAACAGGAGAAAAAAAAAAGAATGTAATTTTTTTTTCTTTTGGAATCTAGCTCTAAATTCAGACTTTCATTTTCAAAAGATGGAACACTTCCAAGATATCTGTTGTATATCTGAGGCATAGCTCAGGAATCAATACTTCATTTACCACAGATACAGTAGTTTATCTCTCTCCAGGGAATTAGGAATCCAGAGATGTTAATTTCTGGATAAATATGGCAAATATATAACTACAAACCCAAACAGAATTTTTATTCCTTAGCCCTTCATTTCCTTCTGTTCTCCTAACTCTGCTACTAACTTTAGAAAAATCATGGAAGAAATGTAGAAATCCTTATTGCTGAAAAGCTATGGCAGGACTCTCATTCTTTGTACAAAAATATTTTAATGTAGGTATTTAGAAATGTTACATAAGAGCATTTCAGTGATAAAATATTTTATTAGTGTTTCAGTCTGAGTACACTGAGCAATGTATTGTGAGTTAAAAAAACCCCTCAAGTTTCACTACCCAATCTTTAAATCTGAGACACCACTGTTACAATAGAAGCAGATGCTCTGGAACAAAAAATTATCCTGACAGTCAGGTTTTGTACTGCCAGTTGAGATATATAAAGCCAGGTTTGGGTATGGTGAAGCGTGTATTTTATATATCTGTGCATATCAAAAAGCTTATGGGAACTCTGCCAACCATATGTGATTGTGACCAGGCAACTGCATAGTACATCTCAGTTCCTGGCAGGCAGCGTGGCTTGTGTTGATGCAGGGTGTGCTGCTGGAGCCAGCTTTAGCATTTGATGGGATGACAAGTAGATCTTTTGTGTGTGGGGTTTTGTTTTTGGGAAGCATCACCAACATCACTTACCCACCCACTCGGTGCTATGCAAAAATATCCGTTATTTAAACACTTTATAAACTTAACGGAGATTGCTGGCAAGATATGAGATACTCTGTGGTTAGTTAAGAACACATGAAACCACAACCAGGAAAATGTGAAATTTTGAAAGAACGGAAGCAAACAGAGAAACTGAAGTAAGCATCAGGTTCAACAAAATGTTGAGAAGAAAGTCCTGCTACTAAAGTAGGACTATGAAGTGTATCAGTCTGTAAGTGTACAATATAATATAGCAAACAATACCAGGTCAACAGCAAATGAAACACTGTCACACGACAGAGAACCTTGTGCATGAAACAATACAACTTTTTATTCATGTTTTATAGATTACTTTTATTTATTTTTGCTTTAATAATGCATATTCTGTTCACTCTGTGCAAAATTGGGGACAGAGGTGGGTGTTTAAATCATCTAATGAAAATCAAGTGGAGATGAACATTCAGGTTGAGGGGCGAGGCCTATCCAAACCAGGAAAGCTAAAAAGCCACAGCTGCTCAAGACAAAGCTGCTCTCAGCTGTGCCCTTTTGTCCTGCCACCTGGTCCAAACGCGCTCTCCTGACTGAGCAGCTGAGCCCTGGGAAGGTGACCTCCGCCGGACACCGGGGACAGGAGTCGTCGTGGTAGCTACATAGGGAGACCTGGCCTCAACCGGCTCCAGTCAGTGTGTGGCAAAGAAAGGCACAAATCATTGCAAAGACCAGACTTCTGTTGGTTTGTTTCCTTCTTGTAAATACATTACTGTACACAATGTAAGTTTAAGTTGTAGGGGATTCGGGGACATAAAATTGCATATTTAACAGAACTTAAAACCGTAACAAAAAGTAGGCT
The DNA here is from genome assembly GCA_013390045.1 of Picathartes gymnocephalus. Taxonomy (NCBI): domain Eukaryota; kingdom Metazoa; phylum Chordata; class Aves; order Passeriformes; family Picathartidae; genus Picathartes; species Picathartes gymnocephalus. Next base: position 55,201 of record WEKY01048699.1, on the reverse strand, counting down.
GTTCAATCTCGAAGCAAAAATAATCCCTCCAGCCCCACCATTAACATTCATTCCTGGCTATATGCAGTACAAACATTTTAAAATCTGTGACAAAAGACAATTAAAAACCAAAAGTCAAAATCATAAAGCTTGTAAACAGATAATCTGAAATACACTTTATTTATGGAAAAATATCATCAAAATAGTACCACTATGGACTAAACTGCCTGAGTTTTCATTTCACCTAGGATCTTGGAGTAGAGAGCCTTTAGCACAAGAAGATCAATTTCAGTCACAACTAGTGCCGCACAGCACAGCTTTGGGTAGAAATTTTGTTCTCGTTGGTATTTTTGTTGTGCTATCAAAAATTGTTGTGCTAATCCTTCAAATAAAGGGATGTTGAGGCAATTCTTAAATCATTTGGCACAAAGTTATTTTGGCTGGGGCATAAATTTGAGTCTCAGTCATGAAGAATAATGCAACATTCCACCTATCAAGTATTCACTTTGATTGAAGAGCTTTCTTTATGTCATTAACTTCCATCTAAAAACAAACAGAAGAAAAAGTTTTGATTAAATTAGATGCTTTAGCAAATTGAGGCACAGTTGGTGTCACTTGAAAAACGCAAGTTCCATCTTGTCTAGAGGTGCCAACTACAGGTTTTATACTACTTTTTCCACTGATTTCACAAATTGAGGTGCTTCTCACCTGTGTAAGATGACAATTCACAATTTCCTCCCTCAGACCATGTCAAGTACAGTCACTGAATGTACTGCAAGACCTTTCAATCTCTTTAAATTACAACTTTTACAAGCCACACAGCTCACTGCCTGGCATTGTTGCACAAGGAACATTGCGTCCATGCACCAGCAGCTGCGCTTAGAGCCAGCACAATAAACTGCACTGCTGGCAACGAGCACAGGTAGCTGAGGCACAAAACCCATTGTCCCTCTCCTACAGGGAGGGTTCTTGCTGTAGGAATGGTGGTTGCCTTCTACAACCATTAAATCTGTGCCCAGGCACCTCAAGGGCTCTGAAGGATGTATAGCCATGTGGCTGAAACCATCAGCAGCCCCAGTTGTACACTTGGTCTCTGTGACAGACACTGAAAAGCTTAAGGCAGGGGTCCTAGATTTATTCAAACACACCTGTTTCAACCTGTGTTCAACTGCACCATCATCAAGGTAGTCTTCTTTAATACATGGACTGAGAGCTGTGCTACTTCACAACCATCAGAGCACTCTGGAATTAATGCTACTTGTGTTAACTTTCATCTCCATGTAAAGCTAATAATGCCATCTTGCCTAGCATCTGAATATGTACCAGTATAAGCAACATTTGAACTGGAATAAAAGTGTTCAGCTCTAAGATCATAATTTTAAACCCAGCAGTGCAGGTCTCTGCATAAAGATGTAAAGTTATCTCTGGATAACTCTAAATAGTCTGGCCTGTTAGACTAAATCAACAATGGCTATTAAAAATGTTCACTGGGTTTTATCTGAATAAATTTCAATTTTAGCTGAACAAGAATTATGTATTATTAGAAGCCATGCTGCTATGTGGTTGGACACATAAAGTCCTTTAGGCAGCCCTGGTGCACAGAAATTGAGGATCCCCAGTTCTGCCACCCTTTGCCATGTTCCCAAGTGCTTCACAGAGAAGGAACAGTCCAGTGAAATTACAATTCAATTTTCTATCCCTAGTTTGAAGTACAGTTGCCCTATACCATAAAAATATAAAATATAATCAATACCAAACCACTTATCAAGTACATGGAATAGAAAAGAGTATAACATAGCATAGATTAGAATAGACTCATTTTGGTTGGAAGGGGCCTATAATGACCCTTTAGTCCATCTGCCTGACCAAGTTAAACCATGTTGTTAAGGGCATTGTTTAAAATACTCTCTAAAACCCCCAAAAGCAGTTTCAACATCATTCCACATCAAAGCAGCATTGTTAATGATTCCAGCAAAAGTCAAGCTCCATGAATCCCACAAGGAGAGCAGCAGGATACCTGGCAGATGACTAAGCCAGCATAACAAGATCTAGAGCTAAGGTACTGCAAAAACTGTGGTAGCAGTAACTGGGTTCTTAATCAGAGCACCTTCTTTTATATTGCTCAGGATGCTTTAGTAAAGACAAACTGAGTCAGTCTGTAAAGCAGACATTAAAATCTTGCTATATGAAATAATATTCCAAGCATATTAACACTGAGGCAAGCCTACTACAAAATATAAAACTTTGGTAGAAGGTAAGTAACTTAAAAAGGCTTGATTTCATTTATGACAAAATCAAACAAAACTGAGACAAAAAAATAGTCTGAATCTTGTATTGTGTTTAATTTTTTAAAATTAACTTGTGCTGATAAATTTTTGCATAATTATCCGGCTTTTCAGTAAAAACCCAGTATTGCAGTATACATGACACAAACTTGCAATGCTATGAAGAGAACAGGTGTATCCCTTTCAGAAATATTGGTAGTTTTTGATTCACTGGAATCTAAGTATCTTAGCAGAGTTTTATGTCTCATGTCAGGCTAAATCAAACCTGCCACCACATCCCCAACATTATAAATATTTTAAGTACCTGCAATCGTAGACGGATCTTCTTCTCTTCGTCCAACTCAGAGAGCAACTGTTTAATCTCTTTTCTGTTAAAAGAATGCAAAAGAAGCTTGGGATGGGAATGACCACACTAGTAAAATACAAAATACTATCTCTTCAAGACATACTTGTCCCACTTCACTAGTAATTTTTTTCCTCTGAACATCTAATTGAAGTCAGCATACTCTTGTATACTCTAGGCTATAGTAGAGAGAAGTAACACTCATGATGGGACAGTACCCCGCCCCATCCCACATGGCTAATGACTAATGCCTCCTAACAGCCCTGCATCCACAGGTTTTGCTCTGGCCTAGCTGTATCAACACCATATCAGCACCCAGCTGCCTTTTTCCACACAAAATGTAGATGTATTGACCGTTGGTGGGTTATAGGAATCAGTAATACAAATCCTGCCCATCCTATCACATACTTAAGCCACTTAAAAGCTGTCTACGCCAGCAATACAATGTAAACTTCAACTTCATTTATTAGACTTAACGATCCCATATATGGATTTTCTGTCATTCTTCTTTGTTGGGAAAGGGAACATAGCTGTAAGGAGCAGACACGTTCTCATGTTCCCACTGAGCGATCTCACCTTAGGACAGATACCAGTAGGTGGAAGCTGCCCTTGCAAGAAGGGCCGGGGAGACCAGAGGAGCAGGGTCAGCCTAAGAGGCGAGGCCGTGGGGCTTGCTGGCTACATCCAGCTTGAACCATGCCCTCCCGCATCTTCTCCCAAACTCCGCACACCTCTGTTCCGCCACAGTCTCTGCACGCTGCTTGCCCTTTTCTTTTTCCTGCCTGGGCTACACACAACTGACAATGTAAGTGAAGGTTTAGCTTCCAAAGCATTAAATATTCTCAGGAACATCAAAAGTTACATGCCAGCCCCAGTTTCTCCTAAGAAATGAGCAACTTAAAGAAAACAAAGGTGCCCAAAACTAAAATAGTAAGATTCAGGGCCATAAACACAAAGGCCTTCAGATGTCCTAGTCACAATTCAATTAGTACTTTTGCAACATGAGTTTCCTGGGAAAATGTGCTAACAGTCAAATAACAAATTAATTTAATAATTTGAGGAACTTGTAGCAATTTATACTACAACTATAAAAAATGCACCCCTTTTATTAACAATGTACATGTGTTCCCAGACAGTTATTGACAAATAAAACAACATTCACTGTTTATAGCTTGCAACTTAACTTTTTTAACACCCCGTAAACACCTACTTGTGTCATAATACAAGAAAAAAAAGCTGGTGGATAGTGCAGGTCTTTTTTGCTGAGGTTCTCACCCCTGAATATGTTCTGTCACATGAAAATCTCTCACAAACATATAGGTCAATTGTGCAGGGTAACATCCATAAAGGCAAACTCAATCAGAAACTGCCACCACTAAGCATGAATGGATCTATCCCAGCTACAGCTGTGATTTGCAGTACTTACTTTTGCTGGTCTTTCATGGTTTCAATGATGGTTCTCAGCTCCCTAATTTGTGTTCTCAGCTCTTCCAGGGCAGTCTGACCTTGGCTCAAGTGCTCAGTCTTTGGCTTTCCTTCAGTACCAAACAGGGATGGGGAATTTGACCTGTGGCCTGTTGTTCCCATAGCAATTGAGTGAAATCCAGGTGATGGTGAAGGGGACAGTGATGGTTGTACATTACTGCCACTAGCCAGACCTCCTGGTTTTGGAGGCAAGGAAGTTTTGTTATCAGACACCTGCAACAAAAAGAATAACATTTAATGTCTGCAGATAGCTTTATGAAAATCAAGCCTCTAACCAAGGCTAAGTATTTAGCCACTTTTCAGTAATGCTGAAAGTCCAACAGTCAAATGTGGACGGTCTTGGCAAAAGCACGACAAATATAACAATTAGTCATCACCTTTGTATGTGTACATCAGAGGGGGGTCTAGTTGGGATGCAAAAGTTAGGACAGCTTCAAGTAAGACTTTCCATGGTTGCTACAACCAGTGAGCAACACCATTTCCAAGGTCTCAGACCTAGTAGTGAATTAAACTAGGGACGGATGCTCAGTGTTGCTCTCAGAAGTTTGTGAGAGCATATCTATATCCATGGATGTCTCCTGCAGAGCAAAAAACTACACGGGCAAGAATTCAAGTTGTATTTTTTTGTAAATTAAATTTATTGCCCACCAACCATTGAAGGAATCTTCAAAGTCTTTTCAAAAATTACAAAATGTATTACATGTTCCCCCTAGCATTATCAAAATAGAAATATATTCATTAGGTTTGCTTATTGGTGTGATATATATAGAAAAAAAAATCCCATGGCTTCAAAATTATAATATATTAATAAAAAATAAATGTAGTATACTGTGCTCTGTTAACCATGATTAATGATTCATGATTCCATGAATCCCAACAACTACCAACAGCTCTTTATTCCTCCAGGAACTTGACAGAAAAACACAGCATTAACCTATAACCCTGGGATGTGGTTAGCTAAAAAGGATTCCATGCTTCTAAACTGCAACCCAGTGCTCTACTTATTAGACAAGCCTCTACTAATACGTGCTACATAATGTCATGTATGTATATAATGTAATACAATGTAACATTTTATACTTTATTAGACAGAAAATCTGAAGTTTACGAACCATACAAGACCATCTACTTCACTGCATACAGAGAACAGTGTACAAGTACAGTTATCACAATGGCAAGTCAGGGGAGTCTTCACACTGTTACTTGGCAGTGCTATGTGTGCATTACATGACAGCTACCAGGCATGTCTGAAAATCTGATTTGGACAAGAGTAAGAAAAAGCACTAGGCAACCTTCCAACTCTCTTTGGAAAAGAGATATTGAAGTTGAATGGCAAATAGGGCAAAATACTGAGAATAAATGGTATGGAAATGGAAGGAGACACTGTAAGTGAGGACTTGGAGACTGGCAGGGTGGCATTAGCTGAACAAAGTAACTGAGAGAAAAGTAAGTGATGAGATGAAAATCAGGAAAAATTGTGATTGGGAAGGAAGAGAGGATCCACCAAGTTTTGCAAAAGCAGTCTTCCCTACTATACAACCATGATTGAGCACAGAACCTGCTCTGGGAAAGTACTGAATTCAAAAACTGTTCCATATAAATAAAAATGGCGTTATAATCACAAGAAAGCTGAATCACTGTAGTGCCTTGAAAACTTGACTCAATGACCTGAATAATATTTTTCTAACATTTTAATCAATTAGTTTGTATATCTGGGTTGGAAGGAACCTTAAAGGTCACCTAGTTCCAATCTCCCTGCCATGGGAAGGGGCACCTTTCACTAGACCAGGTTGCTCCATGCCCTATCCAGCCTGGTCTTAAACATTTCCAGGGATGGGGCATCCACAGCTTCTCTGTTGTGGGACCTGTTCCAGTGCCTTCCCAGCCTCACAGTAAAGAAATCTTTCCTAATATCTAATCTGAACCTACTCTTTCAGTTTGAAACCATTCCATCATCCTGTCATTCATCACTCCATGCTCTTGTAAATAGTCCCTGTCCATCTCTCTGGTCAGCTCACTTCAGGAACTGGAAGGCCACAATTAGGTCACCTCAGAGTCTTCCCTTTTCCCAGATGAACAAACCCAATTCTCTCAGCCTTTCCTCACAGCAGAGGTGCTCCATCCCTCTGACCATCTCCATGGCCTCCTATGGACTTGCTCCAACAGGTCCATGTGCTGGGGACCCCAGAGCTGGATGCAGCACTGCAGGTGGGGTCCCAACAGAGCAGAGTGTGAGTAGTGTGTACCTATGAACAGACCTCTCATGGATAATAACCCCATGTATCAGTAGGTGCAAGTTTCCTTTGGACTAAAAAGACATCAGGCTGAGTTCAAATCTGGAGCAAGCAATCAAGGCACATCTGGATCATTGACCTGAGCATCTTATTCCAGAGCTTAACTGGCTATCAGCATTAAAGCCTCAAGCACCTGCTTTCTAATAGCAGTCATCTCATTTTACAGGAACAACATCTACAGTTTTGTCATATAACTTACAAATGTTGGCCCAAGAGTATTCCTTAGTGCAAGTGCTCCCAGAAGAGGGAGCTACATAGCAAAACATTATCCTTATAACTTGATCACAGAAGTGCATGACTTCATCTTTCCAATACTTGTTAAACTATTAGAATGTTGTATTTGTATTATTACAGGTATCCTTATGCACTAAAAATAGTTCCAACCTCTAAGGCCTGACCTATATACTCCTTTTCTAATATTTGATTCCACTATAGTAGTCCACCAATATACAGTAAGAATGGCACAAGCCTATAAAATGAATACAATTATACCAGTATAAAAAGTGATTATATTTGCAAATTTAAATTCACATACTGTTAGAGTGTATCAAAGAGCTGTATTTTCTCTGCTTACAGACTCTTCTAATGTAAACTCAATTTAAAGTTGCAAAAAGACAGGATCTTCATTTCTAAAATTTATTTCCCAGACTCTCTGATTCTGTGAAATGCATTTACACAAGAAGGATTTTTTCACAGTATGGTTATGTGAAACATGTGCAATTCACTTTAGGCTTGCCTTTCAAGCACAGAACAATCTTTAGTAACCTTTATCATTTTAAGCTTTTTTAAGTGGGTAGTCATCAGGTGACTGTTGAATTAAACTGTAAATATTTGAGTACTGCTTTAAAAAAAGATGCAGTGATAAAGTTAAGCAAAGGCATTCCAATTAACTTACTTGTGATATTGTAACAGTTCTTGATTTCCTCGAAACTTCAAGAGTTTTGTGAGTAATGGAAACATGTTCTTCCTTCTCATCTTCAGGACTTGGTGAGTCAAAGAAATCAGGGCTTGAAAGGGATGACTATGTAGACAAACAAGCACCACAAAAGAAGAAAAAGAAAAGCACAGATATTTTCATTGTATACGAACTCTTTTAGCCATTATTTTCAAAGTAACAATACTTGAAATCAGGACTCTTTGTCCTCCTACTCCCTCCTTTTTGCATCTTATTTTCAAAGCTAGTCTGCTTTCAAAGCATTCAAGAAATAAGATATGCTTAAGAGTTGAATTCAACATTAGTTTGCAGCTTTGCACTGCATGCTACCACAAGATGAAAGCACCCTCCAGTCCCAGGCAGGACGCTGAGTGCTGTGCCGTGGGGATGCCAGCTCTGTCACCGGGGTGGCTCTGCCGTGGCTCTGCTCAGAGCAGGTCTCACCCTGCTGCTCTTCAGAGGTTCCAGCTTTTCCAGTGCACGGTGCTGGCACTGCAGGGCTGCCTTGTGCACGGCCTCTTGGTAAAGACACGAAAAGGGAAGGTTCTTCCCACCCCTTGATCCTTTCCTCATAGTGAAAGGGCAAGGAAAACCTCTATACTGGTCTTTTATATTTCTGCGCTTATGATAACAGTCAATTTTGAAAGCATTCTCCTTTTTTGAGTTCTGTTAGTTTCACAATAACCCTTTTTGTTTCCCTTCACTTTGTTTTTCTTCAGCAACATGGACCCAAGTAACCATCAGTAGTTGCTCTCATTCTGATGTTCCGGAATGCAAAAAAGCATGGAAACAAATAAACCCCAAACCCCAAAGAATAAGACATTGAAAAACGAAGCAGTGGTTTCCAAAGCATGGTTTATGAGACCAACTTGTCTAAAGATACATATTAGAGAGTGAAATTTAAATCCCCCTTTTATTTACAACTGTGACCTTAATGAGAAGAAACACATGATAGCTCAAGGAGGGCTGTTGAAGACTGAAAGGTCTATTTGTCCTCAAAAGCTGGTAAATGTCTGCAAGAAACCAAGAGAAATGCTTCTTTTGGGAAACACTTTCAAAATCCTCAATACTTTGCACAAATTAGTTTATTCCAAAGATTTTTATAAGGGATTTTTCTGGGCTCAGTCATGGCTGGCAAGGAACACTTGGCAGCACCCAAATAAGGGGGCACAAACCTTAGAAGGAAGGGAATGTTTCAAACATCAGTATTCAAAACACTGGCAGCCTTTTGACAGTAATTTTCCTGATCTGCATCTCTCTGCCTCATTGTACATGTGAAGGAATGGCTGGGTAAAAGCAGTAAAAACACCAAGGAACACAAGTAAGGGGCGGGGGGGGAAATCAGGAAAAAATTTTTAAAAATGCTTTTTAAAGAAAAGGAAAATTAACTTACAGATGTGAGAGACTGGGAGGGTGGTCGCCTGCCAGTAGCTTTTGGTCTGGTTGTAGTTGGATGATTAAGCTTCTCAGCAATTGGTATTACAGAATCAAAACCTTCCAAGTCTTAAAAATAAAATAGAATTGATTTGGTTTTCTGGCAATTGTCTTCAAAGGGAAAGAATCACATTTTTTTCTAATTTCAAAGAAATGAAATCCCATTTTCCCCATTGTGTCACAGTGTTCTGCACATATTTAGCTACTACGATGGCACTAAAAAAACCTGGAAGTCAAAGGCAGCTGTAATCCAGTCACCCTTGCCAAGAACAATTACCCTTCCATCTCAAACACAATAAAGCAGAGGGGGTACGTGTAGAGGAGCCTTTGGCTTTGTTTTCAGCATAGTGAAAGCTAAATGACATCATGGGTTCTATGGCACGGAATAAACAGTTTCAAAATTTCCATCTGGCTACTGAAGGGGTTAGTAATTTCTTTTTCCTGAGTAACTGAAGACATAAGACAGTGCACACATTGTCTCAGGAACTGTACTGTCAGCTCTGCATTGCAGCAATTGCTCAGGGGAGTGCAGAATGAGAATGATCAAGCTGGAAGGGATCTGCAGGTTCCGGGACACCTGCAGCTGGAGGCACCATGGTTTCCAGTGACCGCAGGTGAGAGGACCATCTCCCTCCAGTAGTCCAGAGGCTATGGAAAGTAAAAGCTCCAACAGGCTCCTGATGCTGTACAGAGCCCAGGGAAAGCAGGTCTGCTTGAACGCTGTTCCAACCATCTCCACGGCCAGTGAAAAGCTCTGGGAAAGTGTTTACTGAATCCAGCCACAGGGTAACATGTTTACGTGAAAGAACGATGTGGAGGCTCAAGGAATGCCACAGCTCATGGTTACATGGATAAATCAAACTGCTTAATACCATTCATCTATTTTTATGGGTTGTATCAGTTTCACTCACCTTCATTTCAAAATGCCCTACAGCATATGTTGAGCAGGAAGGAGTCAGAAAACATACAAGAGGTACTTTAGACAAGATAAATCAAAATTCTTCAAAATTACTTTCAGCTATGAATCAAATACAGGAATGATATTCATTATTCAAAGACTATTTTTCATTGCACATATGTAGGAAAAATACCTTTTAAGTCAACAGTTCTATATATTAGGCATTTAATTTTCCGAACTATTACAGAACAATGAATCTCTGAAAATCCAGTTTTTTGCCATATTACAACCAACCATCATACAAAATTACACAATGGAAAAACAAATTAATTAATGGGCCTATGCAATAAACTATATGCACTGAAGGACATTTATATTGATTCCAAGTACTCGTGATTTGTCAACTAGAAAGTAAATGGGATGGAGATTCCTTATTCAGCAATATCCCTCCATCTCCAAGAGATTTAAAAAAAAAAAAAAAAAAAAAGAAAAAAAAAAAAAAAAAAAAAAAAGAAGAGAAAAGAAAGAGAGCTCTTTCAATAGCCCTGAAATAGTCTAAGGTTACTCACCTCTAAATACTACTCTATTTTTGGAGTGACTCTTCCTATATATAACCAGTGACCCCACTGTCCTCGACCATGTATTTTTGTCATTGCTCTTTTTATTGACTGTTGCAGCCTGTGTGAAAAGGTAGGTCACCCACCCAGTGTGTCAGTGGGAATTTGGCAATCTGAAGCCTCAATTGTACCCAACATGTCAGGTGAGGCCACAGTGCTTTGAAAATTAAAATGAGCTAATTTTAGCAGACTGCAAAAACCTATCCGGAGTCCTACAGAACTTTAGGGTTTCAGGAGAGGAGAAATGGAAGTAAAAATTTATTTTCTGGGAAAAAAGAAAAGTGTAAGAGCTGGTTTCCATTAATATCTAGTTGGAAGGTGACCCATAAGATAGCTAAATGATTTAGGATCACAAAGCAAATCAGTAATCAATATATTAACATATTGTCTAATTTTAATTTTCACTACTGAATTACTTTGCTAAATTGTACAGAAAAAATGTAATACCATCAAAAATATACACTCCCCTCTAAATGGGTGATACTCACGCACATAAGCAGAAATGGAGGCTGAAGCAATCCTTCCATCTGCCCCAGCCACTCTCTCCCACTTTACTGTTTTTACTGTTTTTTTTCCTGAGCAAGCTTTAATCCAGCTCATTTTTCAACGGCATGTGCCAAGCCATGCAAATACTTGCAGTGAAGGAAGGATCAGTACCAATACCACAGGACTGATTCAAGCTGCTAAAACTGAGGCGAAGAGCAGACTTCTGCTTTGGGGGGCAGGAAATTGGCTGAAGTTATTTTGCAGCCTAGGAAAGCTGCAGTGCATGACTTCCCTCTCTCCTTTTTCCATTTCTGTGGTCTACAGAGGAGTATGAAAGAAGGTTGAGTGAGGTGGGAGTCAGTCTCTTATCACAGGTAACAAGTGACAGGAGAAGAGGAAAGAGCTAGTTGTGCCTTGAAGTTTAGTTAGGGGAGGTTTAGATTGGATACTAGAAAAAATTTCTTCATTGGAAGTGTGGTCAAGCATTGGAACAGGTTGCCCAGGGAGTGGTAGGGTCTCAGCTCCTCAAGGTATTCAAAAAATGTGTAAATGTGGTGCTTAGAGAGATGGTTTAGTGGTGGAATTGTACTGCTGGGTTAATGGTTGGACTCAATGATCTTAGAGGTCTTTTCCAACTTTAAAGAGTCTATAACTCTGTAGGTGCCCTTTCTCTGCTCTTACAAAAAGTATCTACACTCATATGTAAAACAATCAATGAAAAAAATAGTGAAGGCAATTAATTCAATGCGTTTCTTTGGCTTAAATAAATTAGTAATTATCTAGAGCTCTATATTTGATCAGAGCAATAAAATACTCAGGTTTAAATTGTAAAATGTATTCATAAACAGAAAATGTATGAATTTGGATCCTTGAGACCCATAAGCACTTGCAGACATAACTTGCTCCATGCATTTTGTAAATACCATGAAAGATGAACATTTATTAAAGCTTCTATTATCAAGAAATATTCGGAATTCTACATTCTTTCCACTTCTGAATGCATTTTTGATAGCTAGAAAAATAAACTGAAGCAGCCTATACCTGCACTGAATTTTAAAGAGAATAGAACAGAGGCTATAAAGGCTCCACAGGCAGAATCTGCTGCCAGATTAGTGAAATCAAAGCCATTCAGTTGATACTCTAAATGAAATTCTATTAAAGTGTAATGGACAACACTTGGTACAACAGTAAAATAGTAAATCCACTTCCAGCACTCCTATATGCCCTTTTTCTCTCCATATGTTCTCCTTATTTAGATGTTGTTCTTCCTCCCAAGTCCACTCTGCATCTAAGGCTATCACCACCTTCCACAATCATCACCTGTGAAGATATTCATTCAGGAAAATTCCCATCTACTGAACTAGCAACGAGTAGAATGAGCAACAGAGCCACTCACAAAACTTCTGCCATGCTGTCATATATACTGTGGATTCAGCCATTCACTCGTGCTGGTTATTTGATTATTTTTTGCTGGTAGAAAGCAAGGTTACATGGACTGTATTAAACTCACTGAGGTCATTAAATGCAGAGATTCGATTTTAGTTTGTATTTCTGCAACTATCAGAAATTGGGAGCTTAAATTTACATAGTAAGCAAAATATACAGCCTTCCTGACAGGGCCCAAATAGAATGTTATTAAAGTCCAGTCTGCTGTATTCACAGCCACATTAATTGCCAGTACAGCAACATCAGCATTCAGCAGACCTGGACTCTGCCCTGGTCCAGCTTTCTCTTTGTCTGGTAATAACAAAACAGTAAGGAAGATTCTATTAAACACATAGAACATAGAGATGACACCCATCAATTAACTTCCTAATAAAAAAATAGTTGATATTTGTTCTACAAATAAACAGATGCATTCATCATTATTACTGTCTCACTGATCAAGCTGGTAATCCATGAAGTAATTCATGAGATGGGGAGAAACACATCAGATTAATTTTAATATCTCAGTGTAGTACACACAGTCTGGCTTACTGAGCAACCATGTTTCATGAATATGAAAAATGTTAGCTGTGCAAGAATTATTCCCCGGTATCCTTCCAAGCCACTTAAGAATAGAATATTTCTCCCTCTTGCTATGTTCATTTGGAAACACGGTTATTTAAAGCATGATGATGGTATTTTTAAAAAAAATCCCCAGATCCAGGAACACAATTATTTAGAGAAAAAGTTCTAAACTCATTAGACTTGTACTTTCCTAGAAAATGACGTTCAGTCCCTCCCCTCAAAAATCCCAGAAATAAAAAGTTAAGTGGTTATGCTTCCTTCCTTACCCCTTTCACCCCCTGCATTTACTGTTCTGGCACAAAATGTGACTAGGTCTTAACCTTATCCTACATTTAGGTTTTTTAGTATTTGGGCAAAATCATTTATACGTAATGATGACAGAAAGTTTTTTTAAATTAGTAGAGAGACTTCACCTTGTGAAAATGGAAATGGAAAGTGATGAGTAAGAGGATCAACACATTCAGAATGCTAATGGTGAGGCTTCACAGAACAGAAATACAGCAGGGCTGAAGGAAATGAGGCAAAGGTGGCATTCAATTCATTTCAAGAAGATAATGTCACAAAAGCCACAGAGGTGGATTAAATTTCATAATCATCTTCAATACATTTAAAAGGTTGACAACAGGCCTATGAAATAGTATATATACTGTCTTTGAATGCAATAGTCTTGAAAGCTACCAAATGAGCTTTGCAGACAAAATCTTCTGCATTAGTGCCCTTTCAGTATGTAGTAGAAATTAAAAAAGAACTCAATAATCTGAATGTTAGTGGGAATTTTCAGAAGACTACAATTATTTTAACTACTTCAAGCATCCAGATTCTGCTACTCCCTCCATGCTGAACAGCATCATACCCTCCAAGGAATACAGCCATGCTCCCAGCCAGGGTGAATGAATCATAGACTGTTTTTTAAGATTTGGGTAATGCACTTTTAGGAGGAAAGCTCCCTGGCTGCAAGGTTCCTTTGTTCGAGAGTGCAAGAGTGATGTGCCAGGGAGGCCTGCCCACAAGGTTCTGTGCCTTGGAGGGAAGCAGAGTAGCTCACCTGGCTTTCCAGGACAGTCACTGGACAGCTGTGACTTTAGGACAACCTTTCCTAAAGCACCCAATTATCTTCTCCCATTTCAATCCTGACTTTTACCACTTTAATAGCTGAATGGAGAAAGCTGCCATAATGAGCTTTGCTAACCACTTGCCAGTGCCCTCATAAGGATTTTATTTTTAACAATTCAGAACATGCCAAGAAAGAACTGAAAGGTCAAGAAAACTGAGGAGCTAGAAGAAATGGATATGCTGTTTTCAGGCACCTCAACTTGATACACATGGTGACCAATTTAAATTTCTAGTTTACTACTTTTTTCTGGACCCCTGAGGGCAAGAGGCCTAATTAATTTATATAATGGACCATTACCATATTCCTGATTACAATATTTACAGTCCAGAACTATGTTTATGGGTGATTTTGGTTCACTGACATAAATATTACAACTTAAACCATTCGGGCAATTCTGTTCCTTTGCTCTGCCCTGTTAAAATGAGCATGAAGAGCAGCACATAAAGAGGTTTAGGCAGATTTTGATCTTCATTATATGAGTCACATTTTGTCCTCCAACCCTTATATTTACCAGTATTTTCTGGTTTTCCAACTTTTATTCTGTGTTTTCAGGCAAAATAATTATAATGTCTTACAGTATAACAGCCTGTGATTTCAAGACAAACCTGCTCCATTCTACAACCTTTTACTGGAAATATTCTCCATCTTTTTCCCTAGTGTGGGCCAAATCTTACTAGATCACTTTTCTTGCAGTCAGAGGCACAGCGATCACCTCTCCTGACAAATACAGCTCTGGAACAACTGCAAAAACAGTTCAGGGAAACATGATATACTGAAGATTTTTTAGATTTGTTTGCTTATTAGATATTTTCAAGAGGGTATTTTTAACTACCCTTTCAGGCAAGCTAGCACCAGTCCTGCAAGGAGGGATAGAAAAAAAAGAACAGATAATAATGTGGCTTTGGCCAGTACTTCATGATCCACCAGCAAATACTCTGCAGATTAACGTCTGAAGAAATGCTGAAAAATGGAGTGGCACTAACCAGCTTTCAGGGCAACTCTTACGATAATTCAGACCATCATTAGATGTTTCAACAGGAATCAATGAAGGCATATGTGCCTTATGTTAGCATTGATGAAGATTATTAACTGCTTTCATAAATACTAAGCAAAATATGTAAAGAGCCAGGAAAAATATTGGAAAGATGTGTCCACTTGGCTCTGTGCAACTCAGTTTTTCTGCAAAGCACAAGAACTGCTTCTTGTGGGGATTAACTGATCATTTCCACAGTAGATACATTATTTTTTTTTGTGGCTTATTCCTTAAATCACCTAGCTTAAATCCATATGGTTTTAAGTATTAGATGATGCCAAAGCAACCCTGTTTTGGATAGACAAGACTTGTTTCAGGATTCCAGGATTCCAAAGTGTGTATGTGTGTGTGTGTGTGTGTGTGTGTGTGTAGTTAGAAGACTTAAGATACTGACTTGCAGAAATAATACCATTTTTCTGGAAGATTCAGTTCTTAATCCACTAAGCTATTATACGTCCTAGATGTTTCTGTTATTACACTGGCCCTCAAACACAAAATTCTTTATGAAATTAAAAAGAAACACATCACCTAAACAAAGGTCAAGTTATGCCATAAGGCATGAATTGAAGCTGTTGAAATCAGTGAAGTTCTATGTAGGAACAACAGTTTGTAGAACAGGGTTTATTGTCAGTGTAGCTTATGTTGCTTTAGAAGCATTTTAAAAGCTCAAAAAGCCACTGCCAATCCAGACCCGTTGTTGGTAGAGATGAACCACCAGATGTAGGTGACCACCGTGATTTAACCACAGCGATACTGGAGACCAAGTCTTGGGTGACGTGACCACACATTTTCCACTGTGTGCCAGTGAACACTCTTCAAGCTTTTACACTATGCTTGTTGTGATTTTATTTTCCTCTTTCAGACTAGAAAACCATTCTAGTATGTTTCTAAATGCTTTTGCACAATGAAATATATACATTACACTTTATGAAGACAAAATCTGTCTGCAAGAACAGGTTAATGAATCAAGAGCACTGACAAACACCACATGTAAACTGTACATGTCAGTTTTGTCACTAAAATTTCTTATGATACATTAAATGATAATGATTTCTTATTTCAATATTATGGTGCAAGATTTTCTGCCACAGTATGCTCAATTTCAACTTTTAATTTAAAAAAACCATAATCTGCAATATCCACGTAAATGTTGGGAAACAACAAAACACTTATTTTTCTATTTGCTTGTTATGCATTGTGAACTAAGCCAAAGACAGAATAGAAAAGAAATGGAAAAAAAGAAAAAGCCTTACCCTCATGAAATGAAGAGTTAGCCATGGCAAAGAGATGTAAATAGGAAAAGTTGAATGCAAGATGTGTGGAAAGGAAAGTAAAGACATCACTGAAAACAGGGAAAAAGAAAACAAAAGAAAAAGTGAGGAGGAATGGGGAATGGTTCCTCTTAAATAATATATTCTGAAGGCTGGTTTTCCAATGGCTTTTGTAAGCATTGTGAAAAGAAGTAAATGCATGGACAACAGTAGTAAGCTGCCATTATACCTACAATCAGCAGTGATGTTGCTAAGCAGAATTTTCTCTTGTCAGTACAGATTGGAAAATTGTAATCAGTACTGTACTATCACCAAGAAATTTACAAGTGAAGTCACAACTCTGCAGAATATGTTAAGGAAACCAAATAATGAGTTAATATGTACATAAAAACGTTTTTGTATATGCAACTCACAGAACCCTATTAACAGTATTACACATCACCTCTATCTTGCTCAAGCATTTGTGATTTTCCTGATTGGTAAAGTGGGGTGAGAATATTTTTGAAGTTGTTTTTAATGTTGTGGGGTTTTCTGGTTAGACAATACTGATCCACTGGTAAAATATTACTCAGAAAATAAACAGGACAAAGCCATTTCCAAGGGACCTAGACAAAATTCAAGTTTTGAATCTGTATTCCCAATTCAACCCAGTATATTGCTGCTCAGTTGTTGATGGCATTACTGATTTCATTGTTGCTTTTTGAGAGATGGCATATGGAAGAACCTTGTATCTGCTCCTCCCCTGTCACGGAGGTTTTGGTCTCATCATGGTAAAGAAAAGGAACCAACTTCAAAATCCTTAAAAAGACTTCACAGAATAAAGAACAGTTCTCCATCCAGCATTAGTTTCTTTTGCTTTAAAAACCAAAACTGTCTGTCCATTGTTTTTGTCCATCTCTCTGCTCTGCATGAAAGGAACAAGAGCTTTAGACTGGCTATAGGACTCAGAAAGTGTCAGACACTACCCACCTTAACATCTCTAGTGCAAAGTAGCCAGAAGGTGCTGTGGTATTTATTTTCAGCGCACAATTCACCATCGGTATTTAGCATAAGCATGAAAGACAGTGAGACAACTTGCAAGTGATTGTTGCTTTTCCCCCTGTTCTCCCTGAGAGCTCTGAGTGACGGGGAATGGCATTGGACTAATGGTACAATAAAGAGGAGCCCAGTAACCAGAATGGTCATGCATCCAAGCTGCTACAAAGGCCATTTAACTGCAATTTTCTTCCAAGGCTACTGCTAAGTCACACCTTGTCTGTCACATAGGCCTACTCTAACTTGTTGTGTAAATTTGGATTTCTGAATGGTAGATTTAATCAAATCCATTTTGACAGGATGGATGAGCCTCAGAGAAGCTGAGGTTGTCCTTCCTACAGAGCACATGACATGGGAGCAACACCAGTAAGACATATCACTGTTAAATGTTATCTGGACTCACACAGCCAGATTCACCAGTGTTTTGGAACAAACTGGACAACTCCACTCACACATCCATCATCTTTTCTAATAACTCATGCAGCCTCAAGACTTCTCCAATCCACTGTCTTTGTAAATAAATTAAACAAAATCTAACACACCATAAATCTCTACAATTACACTGCACCATAAACTACTCTGAACTCCAAACCTCTCGTAGTAAGAGACATTAATCCACTGCGAATTGGTTTTCCTTATTAAGCCTTGATTTATTGCTCTGCCCTCTCTTAAAATGCCTTTTATTTATTTGACAATATTTTACACGAGCTGTCAAAAGCCCCCTGAAAATTTATAACAATTCTGATCTCTGAATCCCCTTTCAATTCAAAACCATAATTTATTTATTTTTTTCTTTTAACAAGTTGTCTAACAGGCTAGAATGGCATGATTTGCCCTTGTAAATGCCATTCTAGTTTGACCCTATCAAGTTTTACTTATTTAAGTATTCACACTATTTTATCCTTGAGCTCAATAGGTTCTCCGTGTAAGTGGTAACAGGAGGACATCAGCTAAACCCTTTGCAACATGCTGTGGTTTGGTTTATGGACACTTGTTGGCTCCTATTCTGCATCTAAAAAAAACCCCCAAAACAACCCAAATTTCTCCCTCCACCACTCTTCTCTCCCCTCTCCCCCTCCATATTCTGGAAATGAACAGAAATTCCTATAAATCAGATTTCCTGCCTAACATGTTAAGAACAAAACAAAATAAAACCATAACCAACAAACTAAAAAATATAAAACAATCTGGGCTTTCATCCTGATAGTGATTCCAAAGAAGTTAGAACAAGGAATAATAAAGTTTACCTCCATCACATCACTATATGCTACCTGCACTCATAACTTTCAAGTAAGCAGAAGCTTATGTGCTTTGAAGCAAATTTGGAAACATAGTTAAGAAACACGAAATGGTAGAATTTGTCTGCATTTCCATACCATTCCTTTCTAATAATCTCTCCAATAAAAATGTTCATGCAATTTATCACAAGCTTTTAGCTTTCCATGTTTAAGCCAAATGAAAACCTGGGAAAAACTACCGGCTACTCCAGAAGAACCACAGCAACAGCAGAAGCTTTACAAAAAGCAGACATATGTATGCTGAGAAGCTCATAGACCTATGTGAAATGCATTTAGTGTTTTGTTACGCTGCAATTAAAGTTCCTTTATAACCTAAAGTTCTGCTTCCAAATCTGAGGGAAAGGCATGTCTGGCTGTTGAAAGGATGCTCTTGTACATAAATGCTTTACTAATAAAGCAGTCAGGGAGACACCAGGACACCGAAATGACATTTCATGCCCTGGTGAAAGGCAGCAGTGCTTACACAGGCAGGATCCCGGGCTCTGCCTGTGACAAACACGGGTCTGTGTGAGCACAGCTGCGAGCGCCGAGAGCGACGGCAGCAGCTGCTCTGGGCTTCCTCAGCAGAGGCAGAAGATGGCTGTGGGGCTCGTGCCCACTGCCCCGGGACAGCACCCTGCTCCCCAAGGGCCACGCACTGCAGCACCCACCCAGCAAACACCATCGCTCCTGCTTTGCCAGCTGGAGGAGGAAGGAGGCTGAGAGAAGACCGAAAAATAACCTGTGGTTGCTCCTTTCCAGGTGACTTCCTGATTAACCAGTTCATGGGCCAGGAACACAGGTTGTTTACAATAGATGTTTAGACTGTTTGGTGTATGCAGTAAAATTTAGCCAAATTGACCTAAACTGTGTTTCTATTCCTTTGTATTGGAAAGTGTAAAGATTACTAACTGCACCAAACCCACAATCTTTTGCAGTATTAAAACCATTACATCAGTTAAACAAGTATGCCTTATTATTGTTGGCCTTCATTTCAGACTTTTAAGCAAAAATAACAAGAGCCTTCCTATTCAACATAGCTCATGATTCCATATTTGCCTTTAATTTTTTTCTAAACTGAAAACCCCAACAAAACTATTTCAAGTACAGTAGAAATTATCCTTTAATCCTGCAGTTAAAATTTGATATAAAAGCACTCACTCACATTCATTGCCAAACCCTCGATCTGCTTCTTGAATCATACCAAAGTCACTAAAAAGCAGAAACTTGCACCATAAATTTCTTAGGCAAACTGTAGAAAGCACTATAACTTACCAATGTCATTGCTTCTTTCAGAGGAGTCTTTCTCTAGAGTGCCGGATACTGTACTGCCCACTAATTCCACTTTTGGACTATCACTCCTGCATTTGGATCAAGAAGAGGAGATGTTTTATTGGGAGTTTTTGTGTGGGTTACAGTAAATTGATAGCTAACTTGCAATTAATAATGAGAGAGCGAAGTATTCTTCCCTTGCAGCACCAGAGTAATAGCAACGTCAGCTAGAGCAATCTCTAGCAAGTCGACATGCTGTATGGATTAACCTTATCCCATTTCTCCTTAACACCTGTCAAAAAAGCCTATTTTAGACACTGAAGTGTCTGGAATAATTCTTCAGATCTTGACAGCATCTCAACATGACAGAAACCTAAGGGCAAGGGGACATTTTTCAACATCTTCTTTGTAGTTTTTTCTAATTAATTGGTTTGCACAAACAACAGCAGTGGACTACCTGGAGTGCTGCAGAACGGGAGAGAACCTCAAGCTAGCATTGTGCATTTCAGCAGCTCTGAATATTTACTCATAAATGCAGCTTCTCCACCACGTTTTTGTACTTTTCTTATCAGATTAAACTATAAATACTGCTTCCACAATCCAAAGAACCAAGATGACCTAATGGCTTTGCAATACTAAAAGGTCAGGAGCTATGGTACTTTATAGAGAGAACCTATTTTAAAATCAAACAGGAGATCAAACAAAAGCAACAAAATTATTCCTTCTTTGGAGAATATTCTATCGCGCAAGTACCTGACTTTACTAAAATAATCTACTTATTTAAACAATTAAAAAAAACCCAGTGGTAGGCAAGTAACTCAGTATTGCACAGGTCACTCAAATCTCTGATATTTACTGTGATAACAACTGTTCAGTTAATGCAATACATTGTACTTGCCATTATTATCAGGTCACTTGACAAATACAATAGTTTTTCCACAATTAATATTTCCAGTGTAACACTATAAAAATTATGATGCATGTAAGGTACCCAATTCAGGGATAAAAATATAGATATGCCCCAAAGCAACCCAGGCAGATGTGCACTATACAGTGCAATAATTAGCTGTTGACAATAAAATACGTACTGAGCTCCCAAATCTTGTTGATTTTTTCACTGGTCTCTGCTTTTGATACCATAAGCTGATGACAGATGGCCTGAACCTCAACTCATGGCAGCAGCTTATGAGCAAAACACAAAGTGGCTGGAAACCCTATCTCAGACTTCAGGAAGGCTGTGATAAAGAGCTGAAAATTTTTATTAAAATCCAGAGGAAGTAATAAATTAAGTGAATATATATATCGCATTAAACCCTGTGATAGGTTGACAAGAGAACAAAAAAAAATAGACAATCAGATTAAAAGCAAACTAGTTCTCCACAGCTCTCAATATGGCAGGCAGTCTGCAACAGGAAGGACACAGAAGAAATTTAACACATGCATACAAAAATGTATTAATTGGCAAGATGATAGATAAGGGTATTTCCATGTGATCTACCTGAACAATTAGTTTTCCTATTTTTTAGTCTTTAACCTTCTCTTACTTGCTTATATATTTGTAAACCTATAAGAAGCAACATAGTTTCTTGGCTGACAGAGCAAGGAGCATCTGACGGCATACTCTGTTTTGAACACACACATTTCCCAGCAATCTGAGAGCACAATGTGAGTTGGAAGCACTCTAGGAAATGTGTGAGTATGACTTTGGAGTAATTCTTAGAATGGCATGATTTAGGGCTGAAAGTCACAACATTTACCATTTGCCTACAGAAGATACCAAGATATATGGCAACAGCCCCACAAAAAAAACCCCAACCCTGTTGTCAGAAGAATCAACAGGCTTATTGTACCACTCTGCATTCATACTGTTGTGAAAGGACTGGAGCCCTCCCTTCTCATTCACAGTGTGTCCCTGTCTGCTCGTGCCCATACAGATAGGCTGTCAGCTTGACCAGACAGATGATCAGCCTGAGAGAAACCCCACACTAATAGAAATCCCACTGCAAACTGATTAATTGCCATCTGGAGCAACTCCCTGACCCATATGGCTGAGCGGCTGCACAAATGCCGGTGCTAAACGTAAGGGAGGCTGAGGGAATGGGGTGCCAGGACAAGGAACCCTGTTAGCAGTGGCATGGACAGGGACTGGTTTAAACTAATTGTAAAGATGCACGTTCTGTAGGTGTTTATGATTTGCCTACTCCAGAGAATTGACTTATCTGTAAATTGTATAATCATGGTATGTCTAAGTAAGCTGTGAAATCCTTGGAACAAACTGACAGCTATTCACTGTCCCACATGGTTTTTATCTGTCCCATTGCCCTTGAAGCCTTACTCTGCCTCCAGTGAAGGAAGATTATATTTAAATGGAAAAACAATCATCACTACAAAAAGTCCGTGAGATACATAAAATGCAAGATATTTACTCAGAACAGAAGAAAACCCTCTTTGGCTTAGCAGCTGCCATGGAAATCACACAGGACTCACTTTGTAACTACAGCAATTTTCTCCTAAGGATCATGTACTGGTTTTGGCTGGGACAGAGTTAATTTTCTTTATAGCAGCATGCATGGTGCTATGTTTTGGATCTGTGCTGAAAATAGTGTAGATTACAGAGGAGTGTTTTCATTATTACTGAATTGTGCTTGCACAGAGTCAAGGCCTTTCCTGCTTCTCCTCTCATCCCACCAGTGAGGAGGATGGGTGTAGTGGTTAGGAAAACACAAGAGCAATAAAATACCCTTCCAAAATTCTAAATGCTAAAGATTTACAGTATGTTTAAATATTTCAGGCAAAGGATAGAACAAAAGAATACCTACTCCATTGCATGCCTCACCAGTGAACTGAACACCAGGTTATGTATTGCTCTTTCCAAGACATCACTTAGCTAAATCTGAAGATTATAGCAAATGCTTGTATTTCCAAGTATGCCCAGGTGATCAGCAGGTATGGAGTGTATTTTGGAGCAACTGCGCAAGCATGTTCAAAGCCAAGTCCAAAAGAAGCTGTGGCAGTAGCACCTGGATAGAAGGGTAGGTTCTCAGGGATGTACAACATTTCAGTAAGATGAAACTGGGAGCACAAGGAAGGTGCCTTTTTTTCTTTTTATTTGTCTTAGATTTCTCACTAAGAGCATTTTTTTATTTAACCATATATGGAGGAATGAAGGGAATCAATGTCTAGCATTTTACTCTACTCTAACATATACTGTATTCTGGTATTTAATTCATCATTATTACGCTTCA
The DNA here is from genome assembly GCA_013390045.1 of Picathartes gymnocephalus. NCBI lineage: Eukaryota > Metazoa > Chordata > Aves > Passeriformes > Picathartidae > Picathartes > Picathartes gymnocephalus. The sequence goes on along the minus strand of WEKY01048699.1, from coordinate 32,189 downwards.
ACTCCACTAGTTCAATGGCAGTTAATTTTCTAACATTACAATAGTAAAATTATTTCCATGCCTATATTCTAGCTTTTCTGCAAGATGTACAGCTTGCCCATTTTAGGCAACTGCTTTTATTCTGTTTTTCATCTAACTCTATTCACTATGCATAAAGGAAATTTACAGTGCACAACCCAGAAGCTGATGACTAAAATGTAGCCACCTAGACTGGATTAGAACTACAGTGAGGCTTTTAATTTCTGCAACCTTTGCTCTAGCAGTGAGTAAATGGAGTTGTGTTGGCAAGTCCAATTTCTCAGTGCTCCTCAAAGGCTGTAACCACCTCTGATAAAAAGCATAATGTAACTGCAGAGTGACAACCAACATTAGAGCATAAATATTTGACGGCACTAACCTGCAGTGACACCAGCTAAAAGAGCATTGAAGACACATGTATTTTGCTAAAATTTGATCTAAAATGATCAAAGAAAGTAGACTGAAACCAGGCTGACAGTATTTGAAATGTGCATTGTCTATTGCTATTCCTCAGCACAATTCAAGCTTTTGCACTGACTTAGTGCCCAATCTAAGCTGCAATAATATGAGGTAAAGAAGAAAGTCAAGATCAGAGTAACATTCTTATGCAGGTATTTCCCACATATTCTGCACTGTTGCAGCACCAGTATAGCTTCATCAGTAGAAGCGAACTACTAGTGAACAGTCTAGGACTGCTACTATTGAGAAGATAGCTATGATCCAGCCAGATGACTATAAGGATTTTCTTTTTTATTGTTCTTTAAATACAGCTTACTGTGAAATAAATTGTGACATAAACTGTAAAACCTACATTCTTTAAATGTGTGTTTTTTCCACTAATCCCAAAAGCATTGGACAGAAGAAAAGCCGTACCTTCCATGAGTCACAGGCACAACTAGTCTTTCTGGTCGTCTTGGGGGCAAGGTACCAGGTCTGTTCACAGCGTTGGCTTTGGGTGGCCGAGGTTTCTTCGGAGGTATAGCAGGAACTGAAGGCTTCTGCGAGTCTAACTGCTTTTGCTCTCTCTCTGATCTTTCTTTAAATCAATCATTTCCAGAAAAAAGAACACGGATATTATTAAGTGGAATTCATTTGCATTCACAAGTCTACATTCCAAGAAGAAATCTTCAACTGTAGATAGACCGTATACAAAGAAAAACCTTTCAATTTCTGTTCTAAATCATTCTTTATTTGATATGCTTGCCACAAATCAGTTGTTCAACCAGCCTGGCTGTTCTGCCTGCAACTCCTCAGCCAAAACATGTGTGCAGGGTCTTAACGGGATACTATTTTTTATTTTAGTAACTTACTGGTTTTTGACTGTAAAGTACAGGAATGGCAAGAAATTACATACCATATGGTACAATTTCCCATGACCACAACTTATATTAAATTTTAATATGAAACAATATTAATTTAGAAGGTCACAAAAATAACTATGCTGGGTATTCTTAAGATCTCTTAGACAAACAGGGGAATATCCTTTCTGGGGGGGAAAAAAGCATGTTTCAAGTGAACTACAGTGAAGTGAAAATAACATACAAGCACAAAAATTTAACAATGTCTAGCAGGATGTAAATCCCTCAGAAAAATCAGACCTACTATTTATGTTTTAAGCACAGACTTATATGCTGAATTTTTAAGCTTGCCAATGAAAACCTAGATCATTTGCAGAACTGATTATACATAGTTACGAAGTGCCACCATGCTAATACCCAATGCCAAACATGCAACGCCTGTGCATGTATAAAGTACAATACACAAGAATAACTCTTCTAAATAATATGCTCTAAATTCCTAATACAAAACAAACATGTAAGTATGTTTGCCACACCAGGGAAGGCCTGATTTTTCTTAACGAAAGGACAAAACTCTGAAAGAAACGAAAGTTCTGCTCTCTAGATCCTACTATTTCAACACCCCACTTCCCTGGACAACGCTGTCTATGATATGCCACAAGTGTTACACCTCTGTATACCTATAAGAGGTATTGGGAATATTACAGGGTATTGCTTAATGGGTTCTAGGTTTCAGTGTGAGAGGATCATGGAATAAATCTCCAGAAACACAATTCACATTAGGTGTGGAACAGTCCAGTTAGTGGCTATTGTTCACAGGCAGTATGCTTTGAGCAAATGTGGTCATTGGGCCCTCAGTAACACTGAAGCTTTTCCAGCATACTGCGTAATTTTTACACACTTAATCCTATGGCAATTTATACTGTGTCAGTGTCCAGGAATCTAAATTGTATAAGGGGCAGGCTGGGCAGTGTGCCAACACACAGCTCAAAGGACTTTCCTGTGCCACCCTGGCTGCCACACCACATGAGCAATTCCTGCCACTCCCTGGTACTCCTGAAATGTAGGCAGGACTCCTACAGCCGCTTCTCAATGTTTAGAAAAGTTACAGATATTTATAGCCCAGGAGAGTAACATATTTAAACTTCCTCTGCTGTTTTAGCAGTCGGCTTTGTAAATTCAAAAACAGAAGGCAAAGGGTTTTACTGCTAAGATAACCATGAGAAGCAGCACACATAATCAAAAGTAAACATATGTAGAGAAAACAGCTAAAACACCAGTCAGATTGCTACGGCGTATATCCAGAAACAGATCTTGGTGCAAAGCCTGAAGGTTCTGGCACTAAATTATAAATGGATATTATGTATTCAGTCATGTGCATACACGTGCCTTTTAAAAGGCTGGAAGTTCAAATACTTAGACATTAAGAAATCCCGTAAACAAACTTGTTCATACAATCTAATAGTCCACTTAACATATGAAATCTGACACCATCTTCAATTAGAGACTAGATCTATTTTCCTGAGACTATTCACAATTCACAATGAACACAATGACACCAGTAAAGGTTTCATTTGCTTGTCCCTGCTCTGTGTGGTACTGTGTCCCATTTTTCGCAACATTCAAACATGGCTTTGAAGAATTTTTTCATTTCTTCGCTGCTTTGCTTGTTACTTTCGTGGCTATGATAACAGGGTGATTCATAAGCATTAATGACTATATCTCCACAAAATCCCTTTGTGATGCAGGAAAACCACCAACCCTGCTTTCAACTAGAGAACCAAAGCAGACAGGTGTTAAGGAAAAAGTACACGCTAATTTGGGGTATTTCACTTGATCGAGCACCTGGGTTTTACAGAGCACTGGGCTTTACACAGCATTTCATGTATTGAGAGCAAATCTGCCCTTGACTTCAGTCATGGCTGCATGTACTCAACAGTTCTGGATGGGTACAGTTGAACACCCTGAATTTAGTCCATAAGCAACAATGAGAGCCTTTCCAAAACGCCTATCATCACAGTCTATGGGAGTGGAAAACAAACATCCAAACAATACAGTTAATGGAAACAGAGTGGGAAAGGAGGATGTGCATTGGTTCTATTTCCCTTGTCTCTCTGCAGAGAACAGACAGGAAAGCACATTTCATACCTTTTTCTTCTGTTCGATTAGGAAGACATTCTGGCCTTTCAGGTGGTATCTTCTTGATTTCATGCTTTCGATCTGTGGTCCCTGTCAAAGACAGAAAAATTTGGAATTCTGACCAAGCCAACAAAACAGTATATACAGCAACATTACATTTAATTCTGCAATTTCTTAGGCTTTTTATATTCCCCAATTTGAAACTGTCTTGCTAAAACTGAACATAAATTTATATCAAATAATGCACCATAATGACAAAAAAGCAATTGGTTATTTATGTCTTTATGATCAAATTCACAGTTTCTGAAGTGTGCACCCCCAAAGAATAGACACTCTCAGACTATTCTATGGGGAAAAAAAATCAATAGCTGCAGATTTTAAAATGTGGACAAATCCTTTATCATTACAGGCATAAATGAAGAACAACTCAACAGTATGAAGAAACATTAGGAATAAATCAATTAATTGAGCAATGTCAAGAGAAGACTTGATATAGCTGAATATATAGAGGTTATTTTACATTAACGCATCCCTCCCCTTTTTCTCCACTACTAGTAGCTGTTCACTTCTACATATTAGAAGGAGGAGAAGAGCAGTGCAGGCAGCATTCTGCGTAACTATTTTAATTGACAGCTTTTGGCCTGGAGAGGTAAGCCCCTGGCTTCTTCTGCCTCTGTACAAGAGACCCTGCCATACAGACTTCTGCTGCTCCAAGAAATATGGGAACTTGTGGCACCAACAACGGGAAGATTTTGCAAAAATTTCCTGGCACATGCAGGATACAATCTTCTAATCCCCACATTATTAGACATGCTTTATTGGATATTGGCTTTGCTGAATTGGCTAACCACTAGGTGCTAATGCCATTTCAACTTAGTAGTGTTGAAAATTGCTTTAGGTAACACTATTAGCATTTCAATAAAAATTACAGTAGATGAAATTCAAGCAAAACAGAGAGGCAGAGCAAGGAGCACAAGGCAATTTCTTTTTTCAGTCCATTCTATTATATGCAGTTTCCAAGTGCATTTACATTTTCTGAATACGCTGTTGCAACTCCCTTCTGCAGCTGGTTCCTAGAAATCAGTACCCATCAGAAGTGATCACCAGCTCATTGTTTCTTTACCCAAGTGTGCTGTTGGACAGGCAATAGCACCACATATCACGTCAATAAATGATACTAAATTCTCATTTATGGTTGGGTTCAATGATCTTAAGGGTCTTTTCCAACATAAATGATTCTATGAAAAGGACTTAATTCCTGAGAGGAGAAGCTGTTGCTGCAAAGCAATTAAAGTCTTTCAAAACACAAGTTGTGCAAAGCACAAGTCAACATATTGATAATCTTGCACACACTAGTGTGTTCAAAAAGAAAGACACACAATTCTATATACCTAATTACTGTATGATTAACAGCCATCATTAACACAGAGAGGGACATTCTCAGCCAAGTCTAGAACAATGAGCCTAAAACCACTGAGGAGCTCCCAGACTCAGTTGTTCTCCCCACTTGGATTGTGACCCCCAAATTAATCAACACCCAGGCACGCACCATGATCCTGCCTTAGCTCCCAGGTGACAGTCACCTGCAAGGAAGCTCTGGGGAGCTATGTATCAGCTCCCAGAGGAACTAAAGAGTATTCCCACCCTTCAGACTGGACACAGTTGTGTTGCTTGCTCCAGCTACCCAGTGAAATGCCTAGTGCTTTTCAATGACTATATATATGGGGCCCCTGCTCCTAAATTTGGCTCTCTAGCTTTCACCTTGCTTTGTAAAGTGGTGCAGCACAGATGGCCTTGGCAGTTTACTGCTGTGGAGAATAAAAACTTCTATCTCTACTATAACATAGACACCACTTCACACATATGCCACTTGTACTACAAAGACCGGTTCTAATTCTCTGCTTTGATTTTATGCTCTGCATCAGAAGCTACTGATATTTAATTATTTAGACTGCAACTGACAGTTTTAAATTTATTCATCACACTGTGAGTGGTCAAATATACAGAAGCATTACTGAAGTTGTTACAAGACCTGATATGGAGATGTGGTAAAATAAAGTATAATCTCAGTGAAGAAATAATTTGACAAAGTAGGGCAAGTCAGGATGGTAATAAACATAGAATGATTTTCAGCTCTAAGTATGTACCAGAAGAAACTCTTGTACCTGATCAGCCAGGACTTGTCAAAGACTGAGAATAAAAAGAAAGAAGTGCAATAGTCTTACTTTGACATAGACTTAGATGGCATTAATCAAATTGTCTGCATCCTTTTTGCAAACATTTTTCCTTCTGAGAATGGGCACATTAATCTGCTATGGTGACATAGTTAAAGCATTGTATGCAAGCTGGTACATATGAAAAGTGTTATTCTCTAATTATAGCAGTATAAATTGAAATAAATATAATGTTTTATAGAGTTTTTACAAAACATGTCAGGCTACAACATCAGTGGTCAGTAAGACATCGTTGTTATACAACCACCACTAGATGGCAAAGTCATACTGCCCTCTCTGGACACTGCTACTGATTTAAAATCAAATTTTATTTCCTTGAGTCAAAAGACAGAGTGAAGAACAAACCATGGATGTAAATAAGAAACACAAATCTTTATGTTCAGGATTCTATAGTCAAAGAACTGCATGACAAATTCAAACTAGTTAAATTATAGCACATTGCTTCACAGTAAATCGTATATTGGTGTAACATGCACTTCTACTAACAGCTTAAGTCTGTGAGAGAGGAAAATTTACTTTTTACAGCACCAAACCTGGAAAAGATCACAGTAACAAGAAAACTATCTGGAGAGATTGGACGTATTTTTTTTGGTTTTCAATGCGTGCCATAAGTGGGGGAAGCAGTAGTGCTGCTGCAGGGTTTTTACAAACCGACTGGGCTTAAGGGATTAAAGAATTCCAGCCTTGGTTATGTTTCCACCACAACTGCAATGCAAATGAAAACTCTGAGGGCATCCCCTGCCTTGTGATTTGTATTTTTACATGAATGGAACTGGAATTTGGTTTCTGAGTTCATGACTGTCAAGTGCATAGATATTTTAACTGTTTCTAAGTTTCATGATAAAAATAAATCATGCGGGCACTTTTGAAAATTAGTATGGAGAGGCCATTTTAAAATTACAAATAAAAGTATATTCAGCTCTCAGTATCTACACACAATTCAGTCTAGCAAATCACAAAACCAGTTTTGCTAGCACTCATCTGTTTGGAAAATAGAATCAGCCCTTTAATACATTTGCACACCTTTATCTACATAACCATTCAGGGCAATTCCTTTTAGTTTCATATTTAGGGTTATGAAAGTATCTAGAGATGGCTGTATGGCCTAGAACCCAGAGCAGCCGGCCAGATTGAGCATTCATGCAGGTCTGCAAGACTTAGATTGCAGCTCAGAGGAGGCCACTATATGACACTATTTTATAGACATGCTATAAAGCTCTGTGTCTCTAGAATAAATCAGATCTTTAGTGAATGCAGTTTCCTCCTGCAGCTATTATCAGACTCCACATACTGTCTGTACTGCAAGGACATGCACACAATCAACTTCAGTCAAGGAACAGAACCAAACAAATTAGGAAAACTGAAATATCACACTTGCTCTGACTTAACATGATGAAGGGCCAATACAGGTTATTTTGAAATGGTATAGATCGTTCACTGCAATATATTTAAAGCCCACCACAGTCTTTCAGGGTTACCAACTATTCGCATTTTGATTGTGATTTATTAGTTGTTGTCTAGACACCTGCTTGTCAATTTTGACACAGATGAATTCTAGATAAATTTGAATACACCTAATTTAGATTGAGATGTGCTCACTGACATGTGCTGTACAAAATCAAATGCACTTTACCTGATCCTTGTTTGATGACAGGAGCTGATGGAGGTGGTGGTTTCTTCGGTCTCTAAAATTTAATAACAGAAGAAAACAGATTGCTTCAAAAGGCCTGTTAATCTCATTCATACAGAGGTTGGAGTTAATCATAAAATGATTAACATTAATAATTACAAGTCATGAGACTACAGATTTGTCACATATTTCTCCTGAAATAACTTCATTAAAATGAATTTGAAGAGCGAAAATAGCATTGACAAATAAAATATCATTTTTATACCTTTGCAATTCAAATGTCCTGCTGAGAGGTTAAAAAAGTTCATTTTGTGTACCTTAAGACCAGAGGAATATATGATCTTTGATCTAATGAAGAAGTCTATTTCTTTAAAATGTAACTTTGTAAATATTCCTACCCATTTTGGAAAAAAAATCAAAAAAAACCAAACACAAAGAAACTCCCAGACACATATGGCAAAACCTGAGGTATTTTCAGACCCATAAATAAGGCAAAAATGCAGAACCCAGGAAATACAGCAAAGGTTACGTTTTATTCACTTACTAGAATATATTTAGAGTTCCAGTTGTGAAAGATCAGAACTTTAGATGTTTGGTGAAATCAATTAAATTATTCTGACTCATCTGTCCATTTTTACTTTTACCTTCTCTGTTATGATGATTTTCCTAATAGACCTGTACTGGTAAGACTGAGAAACGTGACCACCAATGGTTCTGGCAGTGCCAGAACAATTCCTCTTCACCTGCAGGCTGGGGGAATGATGGCTTGTCCTCTGTGCTGATGTGTGTGAATGCACACACAGCACACTGGCAGTCACCATGTGCGTGCTGGAATGAGTACAAAACCAAATGGAGCCCCATGCCAAATCAAATTACATACTTTATCTCTCACTTTAAAAAAAACCCCAACAAACGATCAAGATTATTGAAAAGAAATTCTAAGCAAAAAAAAAACAAAAACCAAACTTTTTTTTTTCGTATGTCCATCCTTTTTTTTTTTCTGAGAAGGACTTTCTCTCTTTTGCTACAGATTGATCACAATCACCTTCACTACATTGCTGGCTATGTAGAAATGTATATTGTCTTGTGGAACAAATGTGGAATAAAATGATTTTTCCAGATATGCACAGTTTTGCCAAACTTCAATCAGCCATTTAAGCTAGTATTTTCTCTCAAACTTTTATTGATCCCTGCCCTCCCCCCAATTATTTTCTATCTATCTGCCAAAGCTTTTGAGAGAGATCACTTGCTTTGTTCATTTGCAGTAATTAGTTCAGTGTCAGTCCTAGAAGTCTCAGATCTTGGTCTGAGTGTTGAAAGAGAGCAGGTTTGCTGTGAAGGCTGAGTGCTTGCCACATACCCTTCCAAGGGATCTCCCTCAAATCCAGCAAATGTATTTATCTCTGGAGAAAAAAAATACCAATTTTTGCCAATGCAGGGTAAGCCTAACATCTTGAAGCTCAAAGATGTCACCCAGCAACCTTCAAGTTTCTCCTACCATCTTACCCTGACCAGATCACCTCTCATCATCAGCCTGAGAAAGCTGTGGCCAAGAACTCAGGAGATCAGAACGATCTTCTCCAGCCTGGCTGCCATGGGCCATTGTCCACAAACACTGAGTCCCTTAAACTCTCAGAGACATTTCTACAATAATTTGGGCAACATGGTTTAAGGTTTAAATGCAGAAAAGTGAAGAAAAATTTGAAAAGGAAACAAGACAGGCACAATGAATGTCCTGTGATAGGCATTAACAGTTCTGTTGATAATGGCTGCAGAGTGAAATAGTTGATGCTGAGGATCCAACAGTACAATACAGGCATTTGGGGTTTTATTGTGGAGTAGTGTGAGACTGATCCCACTGACTGTCCATATATCAGCAGCTGGAATGTAAGAGATGTACTTCTTTAGCACATCTTTTGGATTAGTTCTCTCCTGTAAGGAGTCTAGGTTATGTCCCCCAAGATGTGTCTTCCAAAGCATAACAAGTGCAGATGCACAAGTGACAGATTCACTACAGTCACTCCCGATTAAAACCAAAGTACTTATGTAGATGGACACAAAGGAGAAAGTGTCCTATGGTTCATTTGACAAAGTGGCTTTAACTGAAAACAGAAGAGGGAAATAGATTGTTTCAAAAGGACAGACCAAGGTCAGAAAGGGTGTAGTGTGAAGGAGCCTTAAAAGACTCCTTAGGGAAACACGGAGAAGCAAGAAGGATTTACAAGGGTCTGTGGCTGGATGAGATAGCCGAGGTGATGGAGACAGAACAGAAATTAAGCCAACAGAAAGGAAACCAGGACTGGTTGGACAAGAAGAGAACAGAACTACAGAGCAGGGACCAAGAGTAAAAGGCGAGAGGAAAAAAAGCTGTATAAAGAAATTTGATGTAGGGATAGAAAGTAAATCCAGATGGTGATTTGGAGTCAGGTAGTGAGCTCAGGGGAAAATACTGTAATGGAGACCACCTGAGAGGTGGAGACCGGGACTAGGCAGTGAATAGAAAAGGCTTGGAACAAATAGACATGTGTGGAAAAGAGTCAGGCTTGGAAAACTGGGGACTGAAGAAGATGGGAAGACATCCCAAGCTTTTGTTGAACAGACAGCAGAACTACTGCAACAAATACTTCCAGATCGTGGGATGGAATCCAAGGTTTCTGGATCACATCAGAAAATACCTGACAAAATCACTGGTAAAGTATTTATCTCCTTCCCTTTTAGCACTGGTTCAAGCAAAGACCAATGGTCTATAATCCTACCAGTTACTTACTCAAGTGGCCAGATCTTTGGCATTTCAAAAATTAATAAAATTTTTTCCACATTTAGAGCAAACCTAGCTGCAATTTCCAAGTGTCTGAATATCTAATTTACTCTACAAGTTATATTCCACTGTACTCTAAAAATCACTTTAAAGATACATAATTTTTAAGTTCAAAAATATTGAATAATTAGACCACAAAAAATGGATACCAGTAAAGACTTTTTTATTCTATCATAGGCTCACTATGTCTTCAGGTTTTTGATTTCTGCCTATTCTAGAAATCACCTTTTATTTTTAGGCCTAAAGCCAGGGTATCTACTCTGCTGTGGAATTGCCTTTTCATCTCCCACAGTTTTTGCTGCCCTTCTACTTTCCTTTTCAATAATTATCATGTTAGCCTCTGTGAGTTGTTTAATAGTTGCTTTACTAAGCTTTCCAAGTTATTTAATTTTTGCCTTCGGCATGCAATTTTATTGCCAAAGAGTGAAGCTGGGCGCCAGTAAGTTTTGGTTTTATCATGGAAGGCTTACATTGTCACTGTGAAATACTCATCAAAAGCCTGATTGCAAGCTTGAAATATCCCACTGATGACTCAAAAGGTTCCTAAAAATGGAATGGACTTGTGGGGGAAGTAATCCATTACTTTATTCCAGGAAACCACAAGACTTCTAAATATTGTCTGGCAAATAACAATGCCATCTTTTTCAATTAAATAGGAGCTGAAAAAACTTCAGCATAGGTTTTATACCTCCCCTTTTAGTAATTCTGGGAGGTAAAGAAACATGCCTCTGAGATACCAAGAGCTTATTATTTTTCAAATATCCCAGTTAAAATCTCATCCTTTTTGTTCTGGAACAGTGCTTGACTGCTGTCCATCAGCATGCAGGTGATACTCTAACTTTTTATATTCCACCACAAAAACACTGCAGAAGACTTCAGAATTCTGGATATTGTTGCATCACATGAGTCAGTCCTGGGACCTTCTCTCTCTCCAACTTGTAGGACACAGGACAGAGGGCTTTCAGAGCAGCATAGTGGAGGTGGGGTGACTTGGATGGGCAAAGCAAATCCTTCAAGGAAACTCCTTAATATGACTTTGAGTGCTACACATTCTTTTCATGGATGCTTTCTAACCCAGAAATTTTTTTTTGTTTATGTTTTTATGCTATTAGATTAGAAGTAAAACTTTGTCAAAATCACATATCTGAAAGAGGATCTCTTTAAACTCTACTTTCATTCTGAATTTTCAAGTGAAAATGAAATAAAATATTGCTTACCTCTTTCTCAAAATCTGAAGGGAGTAGCTTGACAAAGTTATCTGGAAAGACACCTCGTCTGCCATTGAGTTCTCCTTCCCACCAACCTACATCAATGCAATCCTACAAAACAGTAAAATAAAATGAAAACCACAGTGTGCTTGTGCACTGAACAGATTTTCAAGTTGAAGTACTCTTTTGCATAATGTCCTGCCTATTTATTAGAATATGACAATTTGCTGAAGCGCCAGGTTAACAGGGTAATCTATCAGACAAAAACTTCAATAATCACTCTGCATTCCATCACGTGGAGCAGCTAGGCAAGAACAATGAACATGCTGTAAGAGCTCAAGACCTTGTCTGTGTCTGAAACAAAATGCTAGTTCACCATTTGATCTATTAAACAAGTCAGCATTTTGAGCATGCATGACCTTATGTCTCTCTGACTTCATTCTGCAGAAAGACAATAACTTAATTAAACATCATACATCAGGAGATAAAAAAGCTCCCTTATTTCCCATACGTTCAAAAGAAGCTTGACACATTAGAATTATTAAATTCCATCATACTCCAATTAATAAGGCATCATGTACCTGATTAATATCAGGCATCACCTTCTTTGTCTGCAGCATTTCTGAGCAGCACAATGCAGACTGTATAGCAAAACAACACACAGATAAGTAAGTGAATAAGTAACATCAGTGAGTTGATGATAAAAAACAGTATTTTTTTAATGAAAAATAATAATGGTAACAGAAGTCACATTTTAGAGGAGGTTGAAGTTGTTCCTAAGTCCTCAGTGCTCCATATTCACTTCTTTTTGTGTGTGTGTTTGCTACATGGAACACTTCCTGTTGAGATTTTCCACTTTCTTCTTTCTTGAAAGCTCAAGCCAAAACAGCTCAGCTGTTTTCCAAAACACAGGTACAGGAAAGTCACCCATTGTCTGCTCAGTCTTAAAACCACTTCAGCCAATTTTTGCAGTTGGCTCAACATCAGGCTGGCCAACCTTTCCTGAGTTCCATAAAATCATTTATTTCAGTTGCTAAATGGATGACAGAACAATGCAGGTAAACTTAGTGAGGTGTACATAATACCAAGTCTTAAAAATATTGTTCACAATGACTGTGCTTGTTGGTATTTTTCTGTAAGTTACAATAGACAAACACTTGATGATATTTGAGAGAAAAGAGACTAGCATTAAAGATGATTGCTTTTATGCTTTGGGGGTGGTTTTTGGCACTTCTCTGTTCTAGACTCTTTATTTAGCTTATTTAGTCCTCCTGGTCTCCAGAGTATGTGGTAACTAAATATACCAGTTAAAGAGCCTGGTTTCTTACATCATGTCTGTTTGGTGCATTTGGCTTTCCCCCCCTCCTACCTCAGTAATTTTCTCTGATGTAACACAGGCACGAAACAAACCTTTCGTTCTTTTTTTTGATAATCTTTTCTCATGCCTAATCTTTGCTTTTCTGTGTCCTCCCTTCTCTTTAGCAGGGTGACCTCCACCAGGGAGGACATTTTCTAGGCCTCCCTGCTGTTATTTAGGAGGTATTTACTGGCTCTGTAAGACCTTTGTTAGTGACCAGGGCTGATTCTTGACCAGCTGAGGTTTTCAAAACATCTGCTGAGTACCTACAGGGCTGTCAAGGGTTCCATGAAGGACCAAGATAATCAGCCAGTCATGCATGGCACGGGCAGGCACTGTGCAGGATTCTCCTCTTGCTGCAGAGCCAGCACCCCTCATTCCTGGTGAGAAGGTGCTCTCCCACTTGGCTCTATCTACTTGCACAGCCTGATAATCAGTGCACTCAACTGTTGTTTCACATGGTGTGTTTTATAATGCCCTCCACCCCCTACGCCGCTAATCTGAAATTGCCTAAACATTTATGACCCAATTTAGATTTTGAAAAATATTAAAAATAATTCAAGCATCCAGAGACGAAAAGCTTGTGCTTCAAGTGATTGCTCAGCTTAGTGCTAGCTAATAATCCTGACTGAACTGCACAAGACATCACATATATGCTTTTCATGTTGGATTTTTTAATACTTTTAGGAAACACAAATATTACTCCTACTTCTTCATTTTATTAACACATATGTATTTTTTCGATGCTTTTTTTAAAGCTCGTTTGTTTTCATGAAGCTGCTGTTTGTGTCACATATTTATAAATCCCAAACAGCTGCAGGTTTGCTTTTTTTCCCTCTCCAGCTTGTCTCTCAGGCTTATGCAGCTAGTCACCATGGTGGATTTTCATAACAGTAAGTAAATCTCTTTAGGCAGTTTCTCTTTAATTTTCTCATTTACTTCACTTGCAAGAGGAGGGCTTATGGGTCACTGAAAATAAAGAGATTTTGGAAGTTACTGATGAGAGCTGGTGAAGAATCTCCATGGTGGTCTCCTCCTGCTACCCACAGCTGCAGGCTTGCCATGCCCCAGCAACCTCTGGAAGCCAACCTAAGGTGCTGGCAGCAGGTAGGTCTTCATTGTGGGACAGAGCAGCACAATAAGCTGAATTACAGCTGCATAGGCTGCCACAAGTTCTCACAAAGGGCAGAGCTATGAAGCACAATCAAGGCAAAGTGATTAAAACAATGTGTCTGCTTGTGAACATTGAGCAAAACCCACTCCAATTCTTCCAGATTGCCATCAGCCATGCAATCTTAACCATACTGTCTTTTTCAACATATCTCGTGCTCATGTGTTCAAGTACAGCAAAATGGCTGTAATTTCAAAATGCAAATTTTATAGAAAAGCTGTCAAGCAATCCAGTATCAAGATTGACAAATCTTTATTAACAAACCAAAATTAATAATGAACCAAATGGATCTCTGCTTTACCTCCATGTTATCCTGTCAGACTCATATAAAAACATAAACAAACAAAAATCAGATGATGAAATATCCCCAAAGTTCTATGAAGAAAATGCATTCCAAGTACTAAAAATGCATTTTGGTTTCCTTTAAGAAAAAAACCCTCACAAAATATTTACAAAGCTGGAGTGTAAGACACGGCAAAAAAGATACTCCAGATACTGAAATTCATCAAGTTAGGTGGTAGCTAACTGGGTCAACATTTAGCTACTGTAAAAATCAGATCCTACCAAAGCTTAATTTGGAGACTATAACCATGTTCTCATTGCAGTGACAGTGCAGTCAAAGACCTTAGAGAAATCCACTGCTGGTTCACATTGCCAAGCCTGCTTTGATTGTTCAAGCAGAGGCAGATTCATGACATGGAGAAGTTAAAACTCTTGAGGGAGATTTAGGTATTTTCTCATTAAAATACAAATCTTGTTTTTGTCCTCATTTCCAGTGAAGTAAAATCATAAAAGAGTTTAGGATGCAAATGACCTCCAAGATCATCGAACCCATCTGTTATCCCAGTACTGCCAAGTCCACCTCTAAACCATGTCCCTTAGTGCCACATCTACATGTCTTCTAAATACCTCCAGGGATGGAGACTCAACCACTTCCCTGGGCAGCCTATTCCAGTGCTTGACAACTCCTTTGGTGATGAAATTTTTCCCAGCATCTAATCTAAAACTCCTCTGGCACAACTCGAGGCCTATCGCTTGCAACTTGGGGTAGCCTCACACCGACCATACCGGGGCGCCTGGAAAGGTGGGGCAGTCACAGGGGAGATGCTCCTGCTGTGCTGGGCAGGAACTTGCTGCCATTGCCCTGTCCCTTCGGTCACTGTGTTCAGCCAGGCAGAGCGAGGACAGGGAATCCTCCATGTCATGCATCCTCTTGGGCCTGCCCTAGGGAAGGCAGGGTGTGATTCCAGCTGTCACATCCATTCAAATCCATCCTAATTCCAAGCTCAGCAGTTCCCAAATAAAAGATAAAAAACTGAATACACTAGATTTACTAGCAATATTCATTTTGTGCTAAATATTGGGCAAAAATTGTGCAAAACATAGTGAAGGGAAAGACTAAGGAATTTTTGAATTGCTGAGGAATTTTTGAGATGTTTAAACTTTATAAGAAATAAATATTACACAAAATAAAAGGTACTAAAATGTCAGCCTGAGCTGGAACACTTACATAAGTCAGAGGAAAGGATAAACATGGGAGAAATGGAAACTGCTAGAAAATCAGAATATAGCTACCTTTTGTCAACATGTTGCCAAGAATTTTAAGGTATACTCAAGTGAACTAAAAAACATCAGTCCTTTTCTTGATGTGAAGAATACGAACTATTCTTCATGGAATTATCAGTGAGACATGGAAGTGAATAAAATTGGAAGAGGGAATAATCTGGAGAAAACAGACTTTCTTTTTTTTTTTTTCCCAGAAGGGAATATCAAAAAAGAAAACAAAATACAAACCCAAACCAATGGCAAAACAAGAAAGATAAAAACACAGCTCTACTCTGAAACTTATGTCTGTGGTGACTAAAAGAGTAGGGATAGAGGAGTGAGGGAAAGATACATGAGTACAGAGACCAGCCAAAAGCTATACAGGGATATTTTAATGTAGGCAAAGAAAGTTTCCATTCAGAGCACCAGATTTATCACATTGTTACAGTGAGATACCTAAGTGGGGTTGACAGCATAAGATCATGGCTTAGTCACCTTTTGGCAACTGCAGTGATCCTGCAGACACTCTCACACTGACGAAGAAAAGTCATAAAATAGTAGAGTCATGCTTTCTCCTCTTCTGGGTGAAAGAATCATGGCATTGCTTGGTCTCTTATGCACACAGTATCCTACATTAAAAAGTTTCTTAGCAGCAGAACTACTGCTCTGTATTAGAGCAAACACCGTGCTGTTCCTTCACTCGATGTTCTCAATTCAACAGGAAAAAAGCAGAAGATGGTGGAGGTTGAACAAAAAGCCCAGCATAAAACCCCCTTATACTCCACAATCTAACAAATACTCCACTCTGTGCACAGAAGCAGCTGTACCCAGACAGACACCACTGACACAACACTGGCCCATGTCACCTCCCCAGCACAGGAGTCCAGCTGCTCGCCAGCTAAGAACACAACCTTCCCTTCGGTCCAACACCATTGCTGGTTTTCTTTGAGGGTAAAAGAGGTGGAGGTGGATAAAGCAGAGCTGTCAGTCCCCTTTAGTACCTGACACCACAGTCAAGACCACGAAATTAAAAGACTCAAGTTCATACCTGGCAGGTGATGTGTCTCTCATGCCAAGCTGTGTCCCAGCTACAAGCTCGGTGGTGGCTGATTATCCCACTACACAAACATGACTGAACTCTCCCTGCTGGGAATGCTTACAGCTTCACAGCCTTTCCCTCTGCTCCAAGGAGGCAGGAGTTTCATATGCCCCAAAGACAGAGGGCTTTTATTTCATATAAAGTTCTCTCTCTCTTAAAAGAACAGATTTGGTTATTAGAGACGGGTTTATTTCTAGCCCACACTGCTATTTGCACTCTAGGCCTGAGCCAGATGAAAAGAACATGAAGGCAACCAACATTTTTGCTGAAAATGCAAAGCAGCACTTCTGGTTGTGAACATATTTATAATAAAACTTGACTATTTGTATTTTTTTCATTATTTTGCCAGGAGTCAATAAAGCATGCAAGATTACTATAATTTACATGTCAGATGTGCTCCAGTGTATGTTTTCTTCCAAGTACTATGCATTATTCTACCCTTTTTTTTTTTCTCTTGCAGCCACTTACAGGAGAATTACTGTAAGCTATGAGACTGTTCTTAATCTCTTAAATAAAAACCTGTAGCTACTTGGCTCTATGTTTAATGTTCATTATAATGTGTTCAGAAGCTCATTGCACTGGTATCTCAATCATCACTGCAGCCAGCTGCAAGTGCATCAAGATTGCTCTCTCCCACATTAACAGCCATCTGACACTGGGAATCCACCAACAGCTGAGCAATTTCTGCAGCTTTACCAAAACACAAGGAAGCCTGAGAGGAAGCAGGCATCCACTGCTGCAGCCATGCTTTCCACTTAACTTTAGGGGCACAGACGTTTCCTGCCTTTTCCTCCAAAGCAGCCAGGCCTTCAAGGCAGCACCTACTCCCCTCTTTTCTTGCTACCTTTGGAAGGACTGACTATTTCAGGGAGTGCCGTGACCCAAGTTCATCTCTCCCCTCCCTAGCCTACCTTCCAAGCTGCCCCTAGTGAAGAGGGAGGCTTTTGTCAGTATAAGTAAAGGAGAGATTTTTTTCCTATTTCCCAAGGTCACAAAATGAGTAATAAGCTATGTAATTATCTTCTCTCCTATCCATGACTTGACCTGCAGCTGTATAAACTCTAAGAAATATATCTGAAAAAGGCCAATCTTCTCATCTGTAAATAGGACTTCTGTTTTGCTGAGGGAGCTGATTGCTGCATAGTCTGGTCCTCTGAACATGATGGTACTTTGCAATAATGCCAAAATATGAAGCTACAGTTTAGACATCAACCCCAACTGTTTGATTTTTCAGCTCTTTGATTAAAAGTTTTTGATTCAGAAACATTTCATCACACAGATTTCATCATTACAGCTAGGATAGAAAGCAATACTAAAACCAAGAAAAAGCAGGCCCCCAGAAAAGTATATGTGAAGCTTGTACTGTGGTATCTGTACTGACATACACCACAGTGGTGCAGGTTTGAGAAAGTAAGATTTTTCTGGAAATCTCCATTAGAAGATATAGTTCCTAACAAAATAAATTATTATTATTATTATTAATATTAATAATAACAACAACAACAATAATAATAAAATCCCACCAGTGGGCATTTGTATTCAATAAATCTCTGCTTTCCTTCTGCCCTTCTAAAGTTGGTTCTCATCAAGAAGAAGGCTAAGCTGGAAAAATCACACTATTCAGAAAGCCATGAACCCCTCTTATGCTTGCACTGGGAGCTTTCATGTGTCAGCTCTGCTGTGCTGGCAGCCCCCCATTAAATTACTGCTAACCCCATTGTAAGCATCTCTCCAGAAGTTTTTTGACAACAGCTAGCCAACCTCATCATTTAAAGAAAAACCACCTTTAATGCAAACCACATCTGTCTATTGGTCTTTTCAAGACATCAACCATAATACACACAGAGATACATGCAACATATAAAGGCTTCTGAATTTGAGAATCAAAGGCCTCACAGAAAGACAAATCCGGAGGACAAGCCCTCTGCCATTCAGCCCTCCCACACAGCAAGTGGGGACTCCAGGCCTGACTGCAGCTCTGGGGCCGAGAGGTCCCAACTCTCCCAAACACCAGAGCAAGCCACTGGACAGGCTCTGTGATTTTCAAACCATCATTAGAAACACATCAGATCTTCATTAATACAACTCAGCATTTGGAGGAAATAACAAAATCATGTTAAGTCTGGGTGAAAAAAAGCATTTTAATAATATTAAAATATGTTTCTTTAGAAATTCTTGCTACATTCAGTGTCATGGTTCTAAAACCAAGACAGATCATTCTCAAAATCCAACTTTATTTTAAAAGTTAGAAAGTAATTGATTTTAGAATATTCACCAATTCTCATTAAACTTGCTAAACTATCTATGAATGAAGGGAAGTGTCTTTCCAGAGGTTTACATTACACTCACAATGTGCTACCTAGGATTTCTCCAAATGATCAAGATTACTTACTACAAGCTCAGTTACTGGGATTGAGACCTTACAGTACAAAAAAGGGCAAAATCTGATAAATTCTGTTAAAGAAAATGGCTATGATTTAGAACATTCTAAGTTAGTAGAATCAAGTTAGTAATCAAGTACTCCTTGGCAGAAACATGCTTTTAAAATCTGTCAATAAGACAGAATTAATCTCTCAACAACTACCCAATGCAAGATAATTCAGATAAAAGAGACAGCCCAACAGACAATAATTTGTCTTCTGAAGCAGTCCTGGAGAAAACCTATTTTCCCTTTACATACTTCTTGCAAATACATGTAGATTCTGAAATATTGAAGGAAAAGCATGAAAGGAAACCTCCCAGTCTAGCTCTGTTTCGCCCCTAACCCAGCGGTTTATCCTGCTCAGATCCTTAATGTATCCCAAAAGCCCCAAGTCCTGCATGGATCCTTTCCAGCTCCTGGAAGTTCTCATGCCCAAGCCATACACAACCTTACATCTGATAATGCCAGTTGCATCTTTCAAAGCTTAAGGAGTCAAACAGGAAAATTTTTATTTATCCGTAAGCTCCAAGGCTTTACTAAGAAATTCTCATATCAACCCTGTATGGAAGAAAACAGGAGAGATAGTCAGAAATTAGACATCAGTTCAGCTCTGGTTATGCTACTCTTTCCAGGCTGTGGTTTTTACTGGAAGGCACAACAAGAAGACATCTCCAGACGACAAAGTCTGTTCAAAAATTGGCCCAAGCTGTTGAACCCTGAAAAAAATAAAGGCTGAGAATAATGAATAACCTGCAATACCCAGGACATTAGAGCAGAGGATCTAACTGAGCAGATGTATTTTTTTCTGTTAAATCTGTTTCAGGCTAGGTCTAATCTTTTGACTTTACATTCTGTAACTCAATAGTTTAATCAGTAATGAGGCTAAAAAGCTTTGATGAAATATTTGTACAAACAGTAAGAATTAAGTTGCTTATTGAACAAAACAATCTCTTCTGAGGATTCACTTCATTTGCAATGTTCAGTCAGCAGAGTTATTGTGGAGAAATAAATATGTTCCACATCATAAACTCTAACACTCCAATACTCAAATTAAAACTAAATTAACCAACACAAACATGAAAGGTGGTGCTAGTAACAGACATAATTTATGCCTCTGATGAGCCAAGATAAAATATTTATGTAATTATATTTTCAGGAAAGATTATAAAAACCTAGAACAAAACGATAATGAAAGATTATTTAATGCTATTACTACTTAGATTGAAGACATCTTAGGACCAGGGTCCTAGTTACAATTACTAATTATTTGGCACTGTATGTGCATTTTCACTTCCCCTTGAAATAGCTTTCCCTGCCCTGAAAAGGTTGGACTTCAGATAATACCATCAAACCAGCAGGTGAACCCAACATTCAGAATAAATAAAAGATGAATCTAAGCAGTGAATCTAACGCCCACACTGTGAGCAATAATCACAGCTTTCCAGACACTTCAGCATTTCAGCAATATCTTTTCTAAGTAGAAAAAAATATTCTTTCCTTTTTTATCTCATAATATGTCACCTTTTTACATTAGCTTAGCTGTGTTAAACATACTTACAAGCAAAACGGCTTTCAAATGATGCAAATCTTGAAGCATTGCATGCAGGAGGGATCCTGCCACCTCACCTACACAGGCTGGCATGAACTTGCATTTGTCAAAATTCAAGTTTGGGACTTCCCACAAACAAAAGAATCCCATTCTTTTGAAGTCACTGTTTTAGCACCACAATTGGTGGTAACAAGAACAGGAAAAGAGAACTTCAGTGTGCACTTTAAAAAAAATAATATTATAAATATACCAATGAGATCAACATTCGAGTGCTGGCTGTTCCACTCTCCCTGGACTAATCATAGGCTTAACAGCTTATTTAAGTGCTTAGCTCAAACATTTGTGTTTCAGTAATGTTTCTAAAGATATCAGTGAAAAGTAAGCTGCACCTGGTTCCCGATTAAACATTGTCAAGCTTTGTCTCTACAGAGACCTTAATGCCCCATTGCTAATCACAGCAGCCAAGAAATGCTGCAAGATATGAATAAGTGTTACAAAATTATTTATAAACATGTAAAAGTCTTGGCCAAGGACAAGGTTCAAGCAAGAGGAACTACTCACAGCCTATTTTTCCATAATTTACTGAGTATATAACATAATTTTAGAAAATGAACATTTATTTACTTGATCATCAGTGTACCTGCAAGTTTTATATAACTGCTTTATATCACTCACTTGAGGAAGCATTCATGCTTCTGTGCAATGACACAAGTTTAACTCCAGGCACTTGCTGCACACATTGGCAGTATGTCAAACAGGGCTCGTTTTGCAGGACCTACCCCAGCTGCCATCCCTCGTGGTACCATGGCTTGAAACCCAGAAAGAATCTAAACCTTCTGATTCCTATTAGCCAAAACCTACAGAGGAAAGTTTCAGGTCAGGGAAAAGCGACCCCACTGCTACACCAACCTCCCAGCAAGCTGCTGGGGCAGCCCCAGCACTCCTCCATCACCCTTCCCTGCTCACACCTTCCTGCCCCTGTGTGTCCTGTGGTTGCCAGATGCAAGGCAAAAGGGCAGGAGAACCATCCCTTTTAGCAGCCACCTGCCATCCATCATGTAAAACTGCACCCTCAGCATGCACAGTGTGCAAAATAATTTCTTCAATGGAACCAGCAGTGTGATACAAGCAGGTTTCCCAATCAGGGCAGGAGGCAGGATGTCCTGGGGGAAAAACTGGTGCCAAGGGAAGTAGTGAAGGGTAGGGGACAAGGAACACAGAAAGCAGATTAGGTATGGCTATTAGGTCTGGCCAATGATGAATAATTCATGGCTCTATCAGGAGCCTTTATGGCATTGTTCTTTCTTGAGGGAAATACCTATTTATTTCCAGAGGCAAGAAGTGCCTTTATTGCTTACATGCTTCTCTTGAAACACAAAACATCATAAAAGCTTTCTTAAAGCTATCATAAAAGCCTTCTCAAAGCTGGGCATTATTAAATGCTTACTTACTGCATTCTTTTCAGTTTCTGTATGCAAGATTGCTGCAGAAGTTACAAATGTGGAAAATATCTTAAAACCCTAAAAAGCGGCATCTGCATGACCAAATATTCAGTGTCAACAGAAGTCCATTGTGCTGCTCTGACAGAAAGATTTTTTTTTCTTTTATTAAACCAGATCATACTTTCCCCTGCATAACCCAAATTTTTTTGCATGGTTATATTACTAAGCTAATTTCTACAAATGAGCTAAAAGCTTGATTTTAGCTATCAATCAAGGAAAAACAAAATTACCTGACTATCATGAAATGTGACTAATTTTTTCCTTTCTTTCATAGGAAGAAAGAGACAATCTTAAACTTTATTTTGAAAGTCTTAACCACCACATTTCTGCTTGGAAAATTTCCATTTTCTCACCAATTAGATGTATTTTTAATGATCTCAAATACTATCTCTCTGTTGGTTTGTTTTTACCCATAGAGAGGAAAAGAGTGAAGATTTCATCTTAATAAGGAAGAATTAGTGATATCTACATATTAGCTCACACTTAAGCTGGAAGTTTTTCATTCTTTCACATATTTCTATAGCCAAGGTTTGTAAAATATGTGTGCTGTTTGTAATTAAAGGCGTACAGAAATATTCAGCAATGAACAAAACCCCACAGAAGCAATTTCTGGCAACCCTAGTGACTCCCCAGCCCAGCGAAATGTTTGATTGAGTATCACCAAGCGTCCTTCTCTATCGCACTGTCTGCATCCTGCCCCTTCCCCTGCTCACGGCCTCAACTCACTGGCAAGATTCTTTAATATAGCACTTACTAATTTCATCCCTTTAGGAGCCTCCTGCATCCGTCAGAGCAGCTGTTTTCCTTCACAACCCTGCTCAGCTGAGTTCGCCTTGGCAATCACTCAGCTAAAGAAAGTGCTCTGGACAATTACCTCCTGCACCAGGATGAGCATTTAAAGATGTTGTAACAGAGAAAAGGAGAGGAATTGTTTTGGCAAAAGGGCCGTGCTCCAGAAACTGCCTATAAATACAGTCAGGGTTAAATTAACTGCCTCGTGGCTACCCCAAGAATTGGACAGTATCAAATACTCTGCATAAGGACAGATTCCACACTCTTACAGGGCCAGCACCACTGCAACAGTGAGAAAAGGACATGATGAAAGAGACTATCAAGACTGAATGTCATTCAATTGTTTCCTTACACTCTTCTACTCGCCTGTACTTACTTGTCTGTCTTATCACTTGACTGCACATGCTTCAGGGCAGGAAGTCACTAAATGTACAGCATTTTGAACCACAAAACTTGCAAATCTCACAATAAATTATTAACAATAACACCAAAAGCAAATGCAAGCGTTGCAAAAAGTGACTGCCAATATGCTTATTTTTAAAACTAGGTTTGTGGCTCTTTGCCCCCAGCACAGAACTAAGCTCTACAAACTGAGTTGCCATTAAGTATCTCATGAAATATCTAGACCAGATAAATATGGTCATGTAAGTTTTTCACTAGTGATTATCCTGTTGTGTCTTGCATGATACTAATGCAGTAACTTTACCAGTACTGTTTGAATAACATCAGCAAAACCACCTTATAAATTCGGAATTAGCAGAATTGCTGCTGATATGAGTGCTGTCTGTTGATAATAAAGGTTCAGATGAGGATGCAGCTTTTCAAATCTGCAATGATTTTTGAAGCAGGTAATTTTATTTATCCAGACCATTTTAATTCCTGGGACCAAAGTGGTCTTTACTGCCTAGAGCTCAGGTAGATTGACCACTGCAATGAAATCTTCCACATCCTTGCAAGTAAAACTGCTTTTGAATGAGTGCACAGCTGCCAGTGTGTGCTTGATGTATTTGCTTTGAAATTATGTAGCTATTTCTATTGATTCCTCACACAGGTAATTTTCTGTGTTCCAGTGAAGTCTTCAGAATCCTATGCATTTTGTCATAATTTATCAAAGCTATTAATAAATTTGTAGAAAAGTAGCTTACAGTTGCTATGTCTAAGAGGGCTGGAATAAAAAGTCCTGTAAAATTTTCATGATGACAATTGAAAATGTCACATGAATCCTCTGCTGCTTAGAAGAAACTGTATTTATTACAAATACAATCTCCAAAATGAATATTTGAGCATGATAAAAGACCTGTTTGCCACTCTCCTTCAGCTGCAGGGTGCAGTCATTACCGGTGCTCTTGCCCATACCCAAATGCTGTCAGGAATATTTTGAAGACACTAAAAAAAATACCTCAGGAACACAAATGTTTGACAATACAAAAATAATCTACAGTGTCAATCTCATGGCCTCTTGCTATTCATAATTTTCACCTTATGAACATATCTAATCATCAAAGTGCACAACCATCACTATAACTATTCAAGTAAAATTACTGTATTTTGCTTTTTATTCTCTTTCTTTAAAGGTGTATTTTTCTTAGACTCCTTTTTTGCAAAGCAAAGGTACCAGGTCTATTAGTTTACTGCCGTGAATATGAAGGTTTTACCTTCTGTTACAATTCTGAGCAGTATTTTCAGTGCTTTAGCATTATTCTGCATGAAGGAATTAAAGGACTACCATTTGCCCACTTTTATTTCCATTTATTGATAAATAAAACCTTTTCTAGGTATTTGTAAGGGTATTTGCTTCAGTCAGGAAAAAAAGAAAAGAAAAACCTTTTCCAGAAATTTTTGGAATAGATGTACGTGGAGTTTCTGCTTTTCTTCAGTTTTTTAAGTACATTTTAACCTAAGAGTAAACAACTAAGATATGTTTGGACTCTATCTCATGGTGTATATTTTCCCAATAACTGGCAATTATTTTCGGTTATCAGTTTTGCATAATGCCATCCTTCACCCTGTATCTCCCCAAATACATACCATTCTGACCTCTAAGTGATGAACCTCTACTGACTCTCTTCAGCACTTAAATAAATCTTTCCAGCACATTCTCCATGGGATAAGGGAGGTCACTTGTGATTCAGCAAATGTGTTCAAAGTACTCTTTAGCTATTTCAAAGAAACTTCAGATATTCAAATTCTCTTATCACAGAGACCTATAGCGAAGTTCTGACCAGCCTGTGATTCAAGATCTCAACATCCACCAAAACAGAGTGAGAACTTGAAACAAAGTCTGCAAAGGCCACGACAAAAAAAGGTCAGTTTGCTCTTTACATTAGAGAGATGTTTTATGATCTTGATTTTATGATCTTGACAAAGGGATTTTTATAACTAATTCAATTGAATAAAAGAGAGAAATCTGCAATACTCTTATCCCTTTTATTTGTGGAATGCTGTTAAAATGGTGATTTCGTATTTTGCATTTACTGATTCTACACCTTTACACAAAATTAGGTCTTAGCATTTTAGGACGAGTATCAGACTAACAGCTTCCTCATACACCCATTGTCACACGCGTGAACACCTGTACACAGGCTCTTGTGGGAACTTCCCATTTAGCTCATTTGAGCCACCCTCTTTGTCTTAGCACCTATCAAGTGCTATCTTCATGCCCTTAAGATTATTGTAATGCATTTTACATTCTTTTCATGAGATTTCCCTCCCATTATGCTGTCACTCACTCAGTACTTCAGCCACTCCCACATATTCTCACCAATGCTGTTGTTTTCAATTAAATGAAAATTCAGCATGAGTTAAAATTATGAGTCTTCAACACTCCTATGGATCTAACTGTGGAAAATTAGACTGGTCTAGTGACAGACTTTTTATGCTGGGAATATATATCACCTTTTGGTTTTAGTGATTTCAACAAAATATATTATTTTACAAAAATGCATCTGTGGTTGTAGGAAGTACTGTGACATCCATCTGTTTTCTTAAGAGTAGCAATCTTCTCTCTTTGGGTCTAGATAATTGGGAAGAATAACTGCTGTCTAATGCTTTCCAGTATATAAAACAAAACCTGCAAAACAATTCATTACAAATAAATTAAAAGAAACTCTGAATCTGATAGCAAAGCAAAGCCATGATAATAATTTCTGAAGCATTCCATATGTTTCTATTTGACGCCTCTTAGTCAGCATGGCTCACTAACTGGTCATGTAAACATGGTGATTTGAGCTCCAGGTAACTCTCTAGCAGAAGCCATTGGTGGGCAGAAAGGTGAGGCTAACTTGGTTACTGCTGACTAAAAGAAAATCGACAACAGACATCTGCTTCAGAAGAGCTGGACTAAAATAAAGTTATTGTATTATGTGGTAGAGCATAAAGGAGACCCCACTGTTTTCAGAACTCTACAGCAAAAACCCTGACTCCACATAGCCTGAATTTTACTTTTTTAACTGTGTGTTAAAAACAGATAAAGAAACCCCACAAGTCTGACCGCAATGAGGTCTGCAAAGCACAAAAGGATCTGCAAAATGACTGCTTGTTAAGCACCATTTCTTCAGTGGCTCAGATCAGTTCAGACACAGCACAAAAAGGCATCCATAGAGAAACTCCAGGCTTTTGTGCATTGAGATCCCCCACTCTCTAGAGGCATGGGTTTATGTAAGTGTTCACAGACATGACATGACACAGAAAAAGAGAAGAAAATGAAATAAAATGTCTGCAATGGCTTGGTATCATCAGGATGGAGAGTAGAAGGAAGGGCTAAAGAATAGTGTATTTACTATTCCAAACCATTCTCTCTCTGTGGTTTGGAAAACTGATCAATATGGTCAAATCATCAGTCTAGTTATTAAAAAAACCAAATATTCTTCCACTGTGAGGGGAGAGGCAGAAGGAAGAAGAAAATGGGAAAAAGCAAGCAAATGAAATCTCACGTTGAAACCTCAGTAACGGAATTGTCTTTTTATCTATGCTTGCTGATGAACACAGCACCACCCAGACATGAGCCATCTCAGGGAATTAAATCACCCTGGTCAATAAAGCATAAAGTCGACAGGAGCAATGTCTTAAAAGCCATTTTCATGATCAGAAACACAGTTAAATACTCACACGAGAATATTCTAAATCAGGCAAAGCTAAACAGCTCTACAAACAAGCTAAACAAAAGTCAGTGAGGGCAAGTCATTAAAGGATATTTAATATACACAATTTATTTTCACATCTCAGTTTCCATTCCTACCAAATGTCTGATTACTTTTCTTTGGTTACATGCA
This sequence comes from Picathartes gymnocephalus, assembly GCA_013390045.1. NCBI lineage: Eukaryota > Metazoa > Chordata > Aves > Passeriformes > Picathartidae > Picathartes > Picathartes gymnocephalus. The sequence goes on along the minus strand of WEKY01048699.1, from coordinate 5,136 downwards.
TATTGTTCAGGACAAAGAAGATGTCCTCTAGGACTGAAAATAGCTTAGTATGTGGCAAACACTGCCCCAGATGTACTTCCCAAGATTTTGGCGTTTTTCACCCATTGCCAAACTGTTCAGTCAAGTAATAATTTCTTATGACACATCAATTATACAATGAATTTTTTTACTTTCATATAAGTACAAACAAAAGCAGCAATATTGTGTACATTGTCATGATTCATCTTTCTCATGGAAAATATACAGCTTTTTCTAATTTACAGATTTTTCCCCCCCACAAATTTTTATGTCCAGCAATCAAAAAATTTTACACAAACTGTGAGGTCTTTACACTGGAGCAGGAAATTAAGTGCACCTAAACTATAATCTGTTCTTTGTAACATGGTACACAGCTTTTCTAAAGGAAAACCAACTGTTTACTCACCGTCTCACTCTATGGCTTTTGAAGATTTAGTATAAATCCTGGCACTGGTTTTCATTTCTAATCTTGAACAATTTCACATAATTTTAGAAAAAACACAGATCTAAAACTATTTATTTTCTGTTCTATCATCTTTTTCTGCTTTACTAGAATGTTAAGGGTGGCTACATTTTAAATGTTTTGTTCAGTTTTGTCAGATTATCTCAATCTAACCAAAAAATCTAATTCACAATTCCTACAAGAAATTTAACTCACACATCTAAGAGAGATATTCAAAGCTGTTGCTTTCTTGAATCTTCCAGTTTATCGTCTAGGCCATTATGTTTGTTACAGTGATCAATTTACAATTTATGTAGATCTGTAGATTAAAATTAAAATCAATTGTATAAATTTGTAGACTCAAGAGTACACATTGGCTGTTCTTTCCTCAACATTCATTATCAGGGTAAGGCTCTAAAGCACAAGAGGAAGGGAGATGTAGGGCTCTGAAATCTGCATAATGTTTCACTGTCAAACTAGCATTGGTTTAGCAACAACACTGTCAAAAGCACAAATACTAATTTTATGGCAATTAAATGATGTCAATTTTAAAAACTGTATCACTGCTTATAGGAGAAAAATATTGCTTTTACCTTACTGATAAGTGTGACAACATCACCTTCCCGGATAGTGAGTTCATCGTCGTTCTGTGCTTCATATGGAAATATCACTTTGCAATACTCCTTGTCTGAAAGGAAGAACATTCCCTGTGATAAATGATCACTTTATAACAACTGCTTATTCAAGGGTGAATAATCTTCATAAAATATTCCATTAGTGTCTCTTTGTGCTGCCTTATTTCCTTGCCATCTTTCTCTTCATATTTTAGACCTTCATAAACAATATGAAATATTTAAAAAACTGCAGGCTGATAAGCATTCCCACACATGTCATCCAGGGAGTCAGCTCTGTTGCCCCTAGAACCATTCTCTCAAATGAAATTGCTCCAGACAGCAACCTGCCACAAACTCTTTCCCTTAGAGTAAGCCTGTATCTGACTCTTCCTTCCATTGTTTCACTGGTATGGCCTCCCACCAGATCACATAAACTTGGAAGCATGAAGGACCCAGTAGGTTGACACAGCTTATCTATCCCCTTATGTGCAAGAACATTGATATTTCTGAATCTATAAAGAAGGCACAACAATAAATAAAACATTAATAAATGCTAATGCATTAATAACTAAACCTGTACACCCTGTGTAAGAGTTTTGAGTACTACTCTAAAGTTTCCTTGATACTTTTTCCTTTACTGTCTATAAATAAAGGCATCATCTCAAGTTTCATCTGGAAAATACAGAAGCCAGCACTCCTACTCAGAAATCATAAAAAGCAGTTGTCATGAAAAGCAGTTACTTACATGTTGCTGTGCAACAGATGAGTATGTCAATGTGCCTTACAAATAAAAAGGGAATATGTTTTACAGCTGTTAAACTATGCATAAAAATATGTGATACTCTAAGACAGCAGGTCTAAAAGGACCAAGTAAACAGCTCAATTGTTTTTAGAAGGGCATCTGACTTTGTAGAAATGTTCACCTCACTTTAAATGTCTCAGTTTTGATGACCTCTATGTCTAGTCAACTTCCATATTCGATGCAGAGAAGTACTCGCAGACCATAGAAATACAAATTAATTTGAAATAATAGGACTTATTCTTTTATACTTACTATAAAGAGAACCTGCATTATCACATTTGTGGGTATCTGAGGCTCCACCAGGGGGTCAGTTCAGCTGCCCAGACACTAAGTGCCATTTCAGATACTTGTGGGTATATAAGACATCTGCATAGTATGGCTGAACCTATGGAAGTGCCAGGTCCCTCTGGTCTGACAACTGAAGGCAAGACAAAACAAAATACCCCAGGGGCATCTCAAACAGCTCCAGATGCAGGGTACTGATTTCAGTCCCCAGGCCTCGTGTCTAAGCTTAGATTCAGGCATCTGCTGTTAGCAACCAGCCTGGTCAGTGCACTGCAGTCAGTGGAGATCAAGTCACTAAAATGAGCGGAGCCTTGAGAGCCACTCCTGGCCCCAAGAGCGGACACCTACATTTGATTAGCTGAACCACGATTTGAACTCCCTGGACAGCCGGGACAGACCTCCAGTGGGACTCCCCCAAAGTTCAGATACCAAACTCACACAATTATAACCCAAACTTAGGGCTCTGACACATAAGCTCCACCCAAACTTCTAAAGTTCAGTGAGAGGAACATCAACATTAAAGAAGCAGCGCAGACACATGCATCTGAAAGTTTGTTCTCTGTAAGCACCATCAGCCTGAGAAATTAAATAGTACTAGTAGGGAACAGGAAAGCTCTTCTTCAGTTCACACACTGCGACTCAGAAACAGCATGAATTTTATGTCGTTGGTTCAAGCAAACAAGAACTTCTTAGGCTTCATAGATTTCTTATTCTGAACACAAATGTTTGAATTTACCCATGACCATTACAGTTGATTTTCTGGCCATGCCCTGTATTAGGTCTGCCTGAGATGGAGTTAATTTTCTTCGCAGCAGCCCACATGGTGCTGTATTTTGGATTTGTGACTAAAACTGCACTGGTAACACACTGGTGTTTTGGCTATTGCCCAGCATACCTACACAGCTTTCTTTTTTTCCCCCAACTAGGCCAGGGGTGAGCAGAAGCTGGAGGGGACACATCAGCTGACCCAACCTGAGTAAAGGGTTTTTCTGTGCCATATGGCACTCAGCAATAAAAATGGGTGGGCTTTCAGGGTGTTGGTCTAGGAGATTTCCATTCCTTGGAGACTGGCTATACACTGATCCACTGTAGGTGGTGAATGAATTGATCTACTGAATGGTGGTTGCCTTTGTATTGCCCATTTTTTTTTCCTCTTTCATTTATTTATCAAACCATTTTTATTCATGAATTTTCTTGCTTTTGCTTGCCTTACTCTCTCCCTACAGGGAGCAAGTGGCTGGGTGGAGCACAGCTGCTGTCTGGGGTCAACTCACCACACCTCCTCTGGTGTCTCTGAAGAAATAAAATTCAGGTGAAGACAGTGAACACACTTTTGTGGGAAAAGAAGTGAGCAAGAAA